>VXBZ01031355.1:304306-328179 GCA_013399135.1 Heliornis fulica | reverse complement strand
GATGCTCCGGCCGTGCCGCCCTCGCCTCGGGGCGACGCCCGTAACCCCGGCGGGGATCCGCCTGGGAGGCCGCAGGCCGGTCTGTGTACCCCCTCCCCGTCCTCCACCGCCGGGGTGTGCGGGGTGTCCCCGCGGCCGCTGTGTGCGTGAGGGTGCGGCGGGCAGGCGGCTGCCCCCAGCCCCGCACGGCGTCCCAGGGGTGGGAACACGCCGCTCTCAGACAGGGTTATTTGGGTTAAAAGCTCGGCCTTTTTTGCTGGCCGAGATACCGTGGTGATAGACAAGGAGAGAATCTCGGGGGGGATGACGTGGAGCCCTGGCTAAGATCGCCACCCTGGGGGGTCCACTTGCCCACCCAGGGCAGTCCCAAAGTAATTGCTCCCACGATTCATGGGGGATTTGAGCACGTACTTGGAATTGCGTTATCCAGCGATTCAGCACTCGCCTGTGTTGTGTGGCAGCGGAGGGTGGTTGCTTCAGAGCACAGCTGGTTGCAAAATATTACAGTCTTCAAGGCAAATGCAGGGTTGCGTGTATGGGAAAGGGGGAGGCTTTGAGAGTTGATTGTGTATTTCGTTTCTGAGGGTAACTGTAGCGGCTAAATATACCCTCTGCCACAGCAACAGGGAGGCATTGAACAGCTACAATTACATAGTGACTCTGTATGTCAACATGCTTAATCATATCACAGCCTCACAGTGAGCCAAATGAGACCCTGGTGCAAAGAAAGAGGAAAACGAGGCCCCTCTTAGAACAGCGTGAGACCCTGGTCAGGCACCTGCCAGAGACTTCAACTAAAATCCTAGTTTGGCATTTCCATGTCTGCTCTGAGGTGTAGGTATTTCCATGTGTGCTGATCATCTGCATTCCTGTGTGGCCTGTGGAGGAAGCATGCGCTGCCAGTGTGCCGGTCTTCTCTGGAGAAGCGCTCAGGCCAGTGTCCAGGGGTGAAGGTGAGATCGGCGTGAGTGTTGCAGGGCGAGTCGAGTTGTGTGCCAGAAATCCCGAGTCTGTTCTCTGTCTCTAAAGGGAATCAAGATGGTTAATGCTGATAGTGACATCTGCAACGGAGGGGATTGAACTTCAGCACAGAATCCTATCCTCAGTTACCCAATTTTGAACTGAAGAATAGGAAAGATTGTGGAACATTTAAATTCTGTAGTGGTAGAACCCAGGCTGGCAGAGGGAATATTAAGTCCAAAGTTGCATCTCTATAATATTTAAAATGACAGTTAGATAGGCTGTGAAGTTATAAACCTAGTAGAAAAGTTGGTGCATAACAGCCTGGTGCAGAGAAGACTTGACACGATTCTATCTCAGTAATTGCACCAAACATGGTGTAAATGAAATAGCAAAAATGAAGAGTGCCAAGATAAAAATAACATCCCAGGGAAAAAAGCGAGTGGAAAAAAAACCCCTGAGAGTTCTCATTTGAAAGTATAAGTGGCAGTTTTAGGAGTATCAGTTTTCAGTGTAGGTATGGCTCTCATGTTTCCGAATTTTGCTTTTGCGTGTCTATCTGGACTATGTAAACAATTTACAATCAATGTGATAAATTAAATGGGACATGTCCACGCCTACTCTGCAAAATCAATGGAAATCTATCATCAATGTGGATAGTATTGTGCAGCAAATGTTTATGCCACAGTTTGACTAAATCCACCGTTTCCAAAAGATTTCCACCGAAATTACTGTGGAAAGGCTGTAAGTCAGTTTTGTGATTATGGTAACAGAAAGATGTTTCTGGTAGTGGAAAGAACATTAAAGGTGCAATGTTAAGGAACTGCTGTGCTGTTTGGTAATCCAGGAGAAATCCTGGCTCTGCTTGTTGCTCTTGGTGGATCTGTGCTTGTTCCTCTGGAAACCTTCTGTCATTCTGTGCCCCTTCGTGCTGATGCAACATATCATCAGCTAACTCTATGAAGAAGGTTTCAGGCAGCCGCGTGACCCTGCCTTGCCATCTGAACTGTAGCATTTGTCTTTATTTATAGGAATGTGTATATTTGGTAAATGTGATTTAGTTTGTAATACAGAGATACAGACTATATAAAGTGGCCTGATAATAGATACTTTGAAATGTCATTTTGTATTAACGGGCTCCAGACTCGTCATATGATTTCCAGTCTAGAAAGCATATGGTCATGTGGCATAGTAAAATACAGCTCAAATACATTATTAGGTATGTTGCAAAGAGGTTTGTCCATACATGATTTCCCTCCATATATTTACCACTGATCTTGGCTGAAACTATTTCTAAGGAAGAGTCTATTTACTGCTTTTTATACCTAGTAGGTTTACATGGCACAGCTTTTTTTAGGATTCTAAAAGTACCTTTCAGAGTTTGTAATAGAATTATCAGTAATAAAATTATCAGTAATACAACTATTGTAATATTTCAGGTTTTTGCCATCTTGAAATCATAGCAAGAAATGCAGAATAGGTTAGGAGTTTGAGATCAATAAAATTAGGTTCCAAACCAATTACCAGAAATAGGGTAACATGGTGTCTGTTACTTAAATGCAAAAAAAGGAATCGCAAAGCCAATGACATACTAGGTGAATTATCTTAGATTAAATGTCATGACACAAGTTTGCACAGCTATTTAGTCTTTAAACTATTGTATTAGAGGGAAAATTTGATTGCATGGATCAGAGAACAGCTAATGGAGTGTCACAGCCCAAGTGGTTGGTCATGCAGGGCTCTACTTCGCCTCAGATCCTTGATTTCTTTTCAAAGTTCACATGCAAATATGCCAATAGGAATCCTCTCTGGAGACAAAAGTGCAACTGTTTCAGACTGTATGTTTTATAGTTTGATACAGTGTTTTACACTCACCCCTTTGTTTTGAGTGCTGGTAGAGAGAGCACGGAATTACAAGGTAAGAACAGTCAGAGGCCAATTTGCTTTGGAGCTCTCCAGGTAATGAAAGCTTGAAAATAACACCCAATCCCCCAAGTTTTATAGTTAAGCAGAACTACTTTGTTTCATTGCCATCTTAGCCATGCTGCTGCACTTTTTGATGCTTTTTGTGGCATCAAAAGTTGCCATACTTATTGATGGCACTTTCTTCCCTGAAGTGGAATTGCATAGAATGTTTATAATTTCTTAGATTGTAAAAAATAGCATCATGGAATTGAATCCTGCAGTGGTTTGGGTCAAAACCCAAAGAACCCTCAAAGATCAACAATCACAGAATAGTTTGGTTGGGAAGGAATTGTAAAGCCCACCTAGTCCCAAACCCCTGCCATGGGCAGGGATACCCTCCACCAGCTCAGGTGGCCCAAAGCCCCATCCAACCTGGCCTTGAACACTGCCAGGGAGGGGGCAGCCACAGCTGCTCTGGGCAGCCTGTGCCAGGGCCTCACTGCCCTCACAGGGGAGAATTTCTTCCTAATATCACATCTAAATCTGTCCTCGTTCAGTTGAAACCCATCACCCCTTGTCCTACACTCCCTGACAAACAGCCCCACCCCAGCTTTCCTGTTGCCTCTTTAGATACTGGAAGGCTGCAGTAAGGTCTTCCTGGAGCCTTCTCTTCTCCAGGCTGAAGCTGTCTAGGAAGCTGTATCTTAGGATTCTTTAAAGGTTTTTGGCTGAAGATTCTTTATAGCTCTTTAGAAAAGGATTTCGGCTTATTGTATAACATCTGTTAAATGGCATCATGTTCTTGTATTGTAAGAACATACAACATGGTTACAAGAAGATAAAATAGGTCAGAAGAGATAATCAAGTGATCTTAGATCAGCTTGTAGCTCCTAACGGCAGGATATCGTAGCTGCCACTGCCCCTCATGTGCTGCCCCAGCACTGCAGCACATCTCTGGAAAGGGGGTTGTTGTGCTTTAAAACCCCCAGATACTTGACTTTCTGAGCAAGGACTATCTCTGCCCAATTTGTCTGTTTGCAGTGTAGTATCTGTGCAGTAGAAGCATCCTCTGAGGCTGATATCTGTACAAATCTGACTGCCATTCCAATACAATGTTAAAGTCAGTTTCCTTTTGGGTTTGCATTTCAGGACATCTCAGGCTTATGTACTTAATAGCTAATAATCAACTTTGTCATAAAAATATAGAGGGCTAAGAAATGTTTAGAAAATTGACAAATGAGTTAAAGCATAGCTATTGACATAACCTTTTCTTTCTCTTACCTTTTTCTGTGCAATGGGCTGGCAACAGTCAAGAAGTGAGTGAACCATGAGTTTAATTTTGCCTGATTTACCAAATTATTCCCCCTCTATATTCCGCAGACCCCTAAATCCAGATTTCTAGGGTTGCAAAAACATCTCTCTTGACTTTTGTTGACTTAAAGCTCATGGCTGCATTTTCCAGTCCTGCCCAGGGATTGCTGGGGCCATTAACTCACCTTTGGACCTTGGGGTCTCAAACGGAGCATCCAGCATTCACAGGAATGAGTTAAACATGTTGGTGTGGAAATGGGCTGTGTTGCTCGGGGCCTTTTGAAGCTGAGCTCTGTGAGCGCCTGGCTGAGAGCGTGCACAGCCAGCAGAACTGTGTCTGCATGAGCAGGGCAGCCCATGGGCCTTGGAGATTATTGGACCATTGACTGGCCCACTGTCTGCATCCTTAAATGCAAGCCTAAGGCAAATATTTCTGGATTTAGATTATTCCTCATGTCAAGATCCATTAGCAGTGTGTCAAGGTCCTAACTCTTATCATCAGCAGCGCTGGAATGGTTTTTTCACAGCTTATTAGTTGTTATTTGTGCTTTGAAGTCTAGATGGAATATTGTTTTACATGAAGCACAGTTACTTATTTTTTGCATTTCAGAAAAGGAATGCGAGAGGAACATAACCTCCACTCGGTGAAAATTTCTGTCTGCTTTAGGTGCTGTTTTTCTCCCTTTTTCAGTAAAAGGAAATAATTCTACTGGCATTAGTCAAACTGATCAATTGGAGATTCTTCTGATGCTCTACGACAAGTTGCTTAGTTTGTAGTTGAAGGAAAATCATGTCTGAATGCAGTTGGCCATGAAAAATAAACATCCCTGAATTATAAGATATCACTCAGAGGATGACAAAGTAAAATCAAATCCCTGTGACAGCATTCATATTTTGAAATCCCTGGTGAAGTAGGAGGAGTTAAAGCTCGATGCATATCTTATGGAGAAGAAGCCACAGAACTTGTCATGCAAGAGCTTTTGTCACTTTAGAAAATAGGTCACATACCTTCTTCCCCTCACAGTTATGTGACTTGAGGATTCATGGATAGCAGTGAATTTTGGAAGTAATACAGAAGGCAGTTTACTATTTGATATCTCTATATATATACTGGGATCTTCCATGCTAAGCAGCACTAAGTGGGACTAAATGAATAGGCAGCCTTATATGCAGTGATTGATTTGGAGAGTTCTTGATCGCAGACCACTTCAGTTCTTACTTGTCTTATTTTTACCTCTGTCAAGAGGCTTTGTTGATGTACATTTATAATTCCCAGATTGCTGCAAATATTGCTGTTTACAAGGATGCAAATGCTCAACAAGTGCTGCAAAATATTTTTATAGTATCATCTTTATTTTCATCTCTGTTACTTTCATTTGCTTCACTTCATTTATAAAGTCTTCACCTCTGTTTTCCTGTTGATGTTCTCAGTACTGCAAACATAGCTGGGATCTGCAAGCTCAACAGGTAACTGTTCTTTACCTCGTAACAGACCAATGAGGATTTTTGATAGGGTTCAGATGCTGAGTTTGGCTTTACAGAGCCAGGTGGGGTTTGCCTGGCTCCGGTGTTTGCCTTTGCAATACCAGCAGCACCAGAGTGATCACACAGTGATGCTTTTAGTTGCAGCACAGATACGGAGGATCTGATCTTTCAGGTTGTGTATATAATCGGGTAGGACACAGAGACCAAAGGAAACCATGGGAATGGGCTGGGTTGCCACTGTTCCCCTTGATGACAGCAAGACAGGGATGGAGAAGAGTTTGCAGCCAAATCCCATCACTGGGATACAAGGCTCCCGGGAGCAGCTGGGCCTGCGTATGTCTGTGCTCTGAGTTGTAGCAAGTGTCTGGCAGTGACTCCAGCACCTCACCCCTGTGACTTGCACATATGCTCTCTGTTCTGCTGTCTGTTAACCTGGCTATAAGTCAGGCTCAGAGTGCCAGTTGTAGTTTCTGCTTCTGGTCAGAGCCTTGGTGTGCTCAGCAACTTCTGCTCCGCTCAGACTAATTAAAACCCTGCACTCTGCTGTTAGCTTTGGAGCAGCGACAGAAGTGTGCTTGTGGGCAGGCGGTAGGTAAGTCCTGGTGGTAAGAGAGCAGCATTGGTTTGTGTGCCATCTTGAACGTCTCCATGACTGATTGTGTACACTTAGGTACAGCTTTCCCACCCGTTTGGTCAGTGGAGTCCAGCCCCAAGTCCTGTTGGAGTCTATGCAGTGAGCGTGATGAGAGGAGCTGCTGTGTGCATCCCTTGAGTGTGTGGCATGCCAGGAGAGGTCTGCGTTTGCTCTACCTGGAAAAGAGAAGGCTAAGGGTTTGTGGGTTTCTTCCCTTTACCCACCCATGACGTGGTCATGGGTGGGTAAAGGGAAGAAAGAGCCAAGCTCCTCTTAAAAGTGCTTGCTAAAAGAGCAAGAGGCAATGGTCAGGAGGTGTAGCAAAGGAAATACCCACTGCTTGTAAGGAAAATAAAAATCACGATGAGAGCACCTGAACCCTGGAGTAGGGTGCCCAGAGACATCTCTAGCCACAGAGATTAGCAAAGTTAGATTGGCAAGGGCCTGAGCAACCTGACCTAACTTTAAAGTTTGCCCTGATGTGAGCTGAACTTCTGCGTATCTGTGCTGTGGGTATCTAAAGCCATGGTTGAGTGTGGCTACAGACCTCCCATTGAGCTGCTACAGAGATCCACAGGCAGATTCCTCTCAAATGTTTTGCGTGGCCATTTAGCAACCAGTCTTCCTGGATATGTTTTGATGGCTCATTCTTGCCTTGGAGAACTGGAGAAAAAAGTCAACTTCATGTATGAACATTTGTAAGCTCTCCTGCACCAAGCCTTGTAGAGAAACAGGGTTTAGTATGTGGCAATCTGCTGAACAGATCTCTAAAATATGCAGACATCTCCCATGGGTTATGTATCTGCAGTTGTAGAGCCCCTCCTCGACTGGGATGGAGAGCCTGGTGTGAACATCTGGCTTCTCCATCACTGCTGGGACTTTGGGAAATGCTAAGCATCTGTCACCCATGGGTGAAATGGCTGTGAACTGCAGAGTGTTTTGTCACTCTGAATCTAGGACATTTGTTGATGTGCCTTACTACAGAAGTACAAATAAACATTTTAATGCCTTTATTGTAATAGCCATGGCTTTTTGTGGTACAAAATTAAGATAACGTGTATCGGAGACTGTCTTAAGATGTTACGGCTGTGAGAACAACAAAAGCTTTTCCAGTGTCTTCCTTAAGGTTTCTGTCCTTAGGAACCGTAGGATCTTTAGTAGTAAGCATTTGTGTTCCGATTTGCTTTATGTCACATTTATTTTCATTATTTCAGATTGTAAAGCTGTCTGTACCAGCTCAGATTAAATGTCTGTGCGGCCCACCGCTGTGTGTCCAGCAGTTCCTATTGTCCTGACCTGGGAGCCACTGATAATACTGGCTAGTTGTTTCCATCTTGGTCTTGAATGCCTTTCAAGATGGCACTACATGGGGCATAACCTCAAATGTGGAATTTTATCTCATTTGGGGTTGCATGGCCTGCATTTCATTGTCTGCAGAAAGCTATCATAACAATAAACTAATTATGTCTTAATAGTGGTTAATATCTTAATAGAGCTACCCAGTTACACTGCTGTAGATTCAATTGTGTATCTCTTATCAATTGGATTTTACCTAAGGCTGAAAGTTAGGTTGTGCTGAAGACCCTTGACTCCCATTATTTCCAGACTTCAGGGTTAAAGGATCTTTCTGGACTGAAGTGATACACTGCATATTGAGGAAAGCTGCCCAAGCGATAAGCAGCCATTTGACATTTCTTTCGATAGATTTCTAATTTTAACTTGTGATATGCCTGAGCTTTTTCCCAAGGTCAAGGCTGATTTTTCCATGGGAACACAGTCAGTGTCCTGTGAAGAATACGAGACTGACAATAGTGATGCTGCCAGCACTGAAGAAATGCTTGACTGGGCTTTCTACATCTTGTCTCTGAAGCACATAAGGTCTACATAGATCTAGAAGCATGCCATAGTCATGCCTATTTTAGAAAGCAGCAAACAGCACGAGCTGCAAATTTAAGTTGGCAGAAGAAGCCTGGCTGTTAAGCTAAAGCTGTCAGAAACTGCCATAATGTTGGTTAGATACTCCTTGATTTACCCGTCCGGTGCTTCTGAGAGCCTTTCTAAATACGAAGGTACTTGAGATATTTGGAAGCCTATAGGCATGCTATACATTGGAGGCAGTCTCAGCTTCAGTCCTGGTAATTTTGATCTTATACATCTGTTTCCTAGGCACTGTAATGATGTATTTGAGTGATGAATGCTTTCAGTATAGCTGTTTGCAGTGTGGACATCAAAGAACTCGCCAGTGTCAGATCTTCAATTAATCTTTAATCCTAGTTACTTGTTTGAACTATTTTTATGACATTGTCTAGGTTATAGATCAAGCCCAGTTGCTAAACCATCTAATCTTCTGCTGTTCCTCTGTATAACTAGTTGTTTTTACTCGCCTATCCCTACACTGAATCATGTGCAGAAACAGAGCTGTCTTCCCTCAAGGCAACAAAAGATGACACAGTTATCACATCTCCTGATAGTCCATGTTTGGACTAATCACTCTGCTTGCTATGAAAATGCTGTACTGTTTTATATTTGCTTTAAAAAATATTTTTCTATTTTTCTCTAATTGAATCTGTTTTCTGTAAGTCAATCCAGAGGGGTTTTTTAAGGAGCTGTGCACCCAGTGTTGCTTACAGAGCCCTTAGCAGTGGGTCAGTGGCAAACCCTGGGGTCTGCCAGGGTGTTATGGCAAGTCTGCCCTGTGACTGCTGTGGATCTGGAAGGCAGGTTATGACTCTTGTGCTCTTGGTGTGCTGGAAGGCACAGAACTGAATTTTAACAGGTAGCTGTCATGAATTTTCTAGGGAAGTTATGGTAATTATTCTATTGAGAAAAATTCTGGTACGGAAAGTATTTCCACTGTATTGATATTATTGGACTGTGAAGAATTAACGGTTACCAAAGAACCTATATTGGTCTCAGGCTCTTTGGCATTTCCACTCGATGGCTATGTATAGCACTTGAGCAGTGGGAAGGGAGGACTGCATGGGCAGTGATTGTTACACATCCAGGGGAGCTGTTGTACTCACTGTGAGCAAGCGGCCCTATCTGCTTCACACCTTTTTGCCTCTAGCCTGCATCTCTTCTTCTGCTGCTAAGGTGACCTCTGCATCCCGCTTGCAGTGTTAAAGTCTCTTTTTATCCTTTTTTCCAGATGCTTTGTTGCATGTAGGCACCCTAAAATGTTACGTCTTGAAGAAATTATTCTGTAGTTAAAAATTGGAAAACTCTTTAAAAGTACAAATAATGTGATTCATAAGGAAATTGCTTTTATATTAATATTCCCTGTATTTCATC
This sequence comes from Heliornis fulica, assembly GCA_013399135.1. NCBI lineage: Eukaryota > Metazoa > Chordata > Aves > Gruiformes > Heliornithidae > Heliornis > Heliornis fulica. The sequence continues at coordinate 318,593 of VXBZ01031355.1, read as the reverse complement.
TGACTACAGTTTGGGTTGTTTGTAAATTTTAGGGAGAAGATGCTGTCTGTGGTTTTATGTACTGTACAAACAGCCATATGATTGTTAGCCCCAGTCTGAAAGATGGGTGGCTGATACTTGGCTACAGAAGTAAGAAAACGAATGCTTAATTTGTTTGCTGTCTTCCACTAAGTTTTAAAAAACAAAATATGGTCCTTAGCTTATCCAACAGCTCAAGGAGGGAAAGAGGGAAGGAAGACTTTGCTTATAAAAAAATAAACAACAAAATGAGTTTCCTGCTGTGAACTCCATGTGCCAGGCAGCCTAGGTACCCCTCTTCTTGTTTTTGTCTGGATCATATACTAAAATGATCGTAGGTTTGAAATGATCACAGGCTGGTTTGGTTTGGAAGGGACCTCAAAGATCACCTATTCACAACTCTTTGCTGTGGCCACCCTCCACTAGCTCAGGTGGCCCAAAGCCCCATCCAACCTGGCCTTGAACACTGCCAGGGAGGGGGCAGCCACAGCTGCTCTGGGCAGCCTGTGCCAGGGCCTCACCTCCCTCACAGGGAAGGATTTCTTCTAATAACTAATCTAAATCTCCCCTCTTTCAGTTTGAACCTATCATCCTTTGTCCTGTCACTCCATGCCCCTGTAAACAGCCCCTCCCCACCTTTCCTGTATCCCCTTTAGTCACTGAAAAGCTACTCAAAGGTCTCCTGGGAGCCTTCTCTTCTCTGGGCTGAACAAGCCTAACCCTCAGCCCATCTTCATAGGTAAATATTTTTTTACTGTGGTGCTTGTTTTTCTGTTTGTTTTTGTTTGGGTTTTGTGGGGTTTTTTTTGTTTGTTTGTTTTGTTTTGGTGGTTTTTTTGGTTGTGGTTTGTGGTTTTTGGTTTGGTTTTTTTTGAGAGGAGAAGTCTGCATGTACTGGCACCCGAGCTGTAAGCGTGCAGCCCCACCAAGGAATCTGTGCAGCCCACAGTGACGCCTGTCCCAGCAGACCCCTGCCAGCAGCTGCCACTGTCACTTGCCAGTTGTTTAATGCTCTTTAAAGGTGGTGTAATGTGGCAAAGAGATAGCGTACAGCTTTTCCTCTGGAGGCAGGCTTAAGTTAATATTTCCCCAAAGGCCATTGTCACAGATAAGTGCAGATATGTGGAAAAGCTCCTGCTTTCCTCTCTGCTGCCTTGTCTCCCTTTCCCAGCCCCACAGGCAGCTTTCCAATTCTTGAGTTTCTGCAGCTTCCATCCATCACGATCACATGAACACAATAGGTAATTTGGAAAATTCTTCTGATCTATTCCAGTTCCGACCAATGATGCGTGTCAGCTTGTGTATCCCCAGGTGACCTGGAGGCTTCATTCTTGGGGTGAAGATTATTTCAGTCCTGAGGGCTTGTACTACTTCAAGCTTGCTTACTGGGTACATTTGTCAAGGTAAAGTGGACCTACTTCAAGCCATACTTCTAAAATACACAAAACCGGCCAAGTTCCTTTGAAGAAAAATCTGACCAAGTGTACCACACTGATTGTCCCCTAGTGCACTCTCATAATAACTGTGGCAGCATCAAGGTCCTGTGTTTGTGTGTTTGTTGTCAGGTTTTGGTCATTTTGTCATTCCAGAAGAGTGTAACCGCTGGTATAATTTAATACTGGGGGAAAGAGCATCTGTGTAATGAGGAACATTTTCCTGAGACATGGAGCAGACAGGTCGCACTAGAAGGTGCCCACTGGGGACCAGTGCAGCATCAGTACAGGGTGGTTATGAAGGACTGAGTTGATGAACAAACTTAATTCACCTTTTGTGTTGTTTGAAGCCTTTTCCCAGAGTTTGGCCTTTGTTCCAGCGATGGCTCACAACAGATTGTACCTGCAACCTGTTGTGCTTATGGGTCATTGCAATCATGTTGGTGAGGAGTGGTTATTTGAGCACCATAAAGTTGAATTGACCTGGTCTAAAGAGAAATATGGATAGGTATTTTACAGTAATGGTCTTTAACTGGGCTTTAGACCGGAAGCGTGTGTTTCAGAAGTTGTATTTTGAAGTGTACTCCAAAATTTGTTCAAATGTAGAGCTTATTTTAAGAAAGTTCATGAGGGTTATTTTCTGAGCTGTTGACATGGAGACACTGATGAAATAGCAGCCAGCCCTGAAGCCTATAGCTCCCGTAGGGAATGCCTATCAAAAAGCACCATGGCAGAGGATCAGGAAAAGGGCTGGCAAGTTAAATTTGTCTTGTATGTGCCCAGAGAGTCTTGTGAAAACAGAAGTGCTAATGCCAGAGATGCTGACTTATCAAAGGAGTGCAGCTACATACAGGAGGATTAATTTTACTAATACACTCTTAGAGTTCGTCAAGCTAATAAAGCTCCCCAGCATCTGATGCAAATCCACAAAATAGTTAAATTTAGTAGGCGTTTATCGTGCCTTTAGTTTGAAATGGACATTTTTCATGTTTACTGATTGGAATTCCTCATTTGTAGTGCTTATCAGAACATTTTAAAAGTTATTATAAAATGGATTCCTTAAGTGGTTTTGAGAAGAATAATTTTTAGCCTCAAAACTAGATACGCTCTTTGTCACATATGGTCCCATTTGAAACATAAGAAACTATGTACTAATATAAGAAATAAAAAATCATGCTGCAGTTATTAAAAGCTGCCCCTTACCTTAGTTTTGAGGAATCTTTATTTGAAAACATTTGATAAAAGTATTTTAGATTTCAGAGATTTTCATTGATAATATTACTTCAGAGACTACAGCTTCAATCAGTTTTCTTGTGCAAACATAGATAATAAAATGTTATTCTTCAAAGTTGAAACCTCAGAGCCCCCTCATCTGTGAGCTATTGTGCTGCAAACTGTTGTTGGAATATGTTATTCTGGAAGTTTGCATCTGTTTCATGTCATTTGATGCCAATAAACTGTAGAGAAAATATACTGGGACATTAAATGTTTACTTGAGATAATAGTTCTGTTTATTCAGCATGAGGAAACTAAAGGTGAAGACTACACTTTAAAATGTAGGTAGGAAGCAAGAGAATAGGTTTTAATTACGATTTAAAATAAAATTAACAAGCAAATATGTGTAGAATAAAAATTATAAAAGATTACCACAATGGTACATTAATGTACTAAACTATTTGCACTGTGACACATTTTCCACATCAGAATTAAACAAATAGCAGCTTAATGTGTTAAGTCATTTCAGTGACATCTGCTCTGTCAGTTGCCTGCAGGCTGGAAAATTAAGTATTATGGCAAAAGATACGCAGACAGATCCAGCAGCTGAGGATTCACTCCAATTTGTGGGTGGCTGGGGTCCAGTTCTGGGTCCCCTGGTGCCAGTCACATCAGTTAGATGGTTTTGGCCCCTGCCTTGGTTTGGTAGGAGATGCTCAGCTATGGACACTGTCCCCACCATCCCATTTCTCCCACACAGTAGTAACATTGGTGAGTGAAATGAAGTTTCTGGAGTTTCTGAGAGGAAAGTATGAGAGTATTTTTCTTCTCTTTCTCTAATATTTTTCTTTGATATTGGGACTGCACAGGGAGTGGAACTGTTCTGCTTGCTTTGTTTGCTGTTCCCAATACCCTGGAAAGGTGGATTCACAACAAAACTTGTGCTGCTGGCATCTGTGCTCCAAAGAAAGGTATTATAGTGTATCTCGAGGACTTTAAATGATCTACTAGTTTTTTGTGTGTTGTTTTTGTTTTGTTTTACTGTAGTATCATCAATTACCAGATAGTATACAATCTGAAACAAAAACCATATGCATATCCCTGAGCTCTATCAATTGGGACATGTACACGCACAAAAATATTACAGGAGAAATCGCAAGCAGTAGCATCTGTATTCATAAATCAAGAATACAAGATGGAATCTCATTTTTACCATTTGGATTTTGTGGTGTTCATACAGAAAAAGGATGAGGAGACTGTTTTAAAACTATAGCTATGTCTTGGGGTGTGTGTGATGCTTAGATGTACTTTGTAAGGGGTCAGATTTAATTCTCCAGGTCATAAACTGAACAGCTGAATGGATTCAAGGCTTCTATTTCCCATTCTGTGATGGATAATTAAAAGACTTAATCTCTTGTAAGCTGACCTGAGTATAAAGACAATACATTTCCAATATTCTATAGATTTTCTGCCTAGTAGAGTACCCAGCAGTGTCTTGGTTTAAAGTTGAATTTTGAGACTGTTATTTTCTTGTGCAGTGAATGTAAAATAAGCAAATTCCTAGATGAGAGAGGAAGAATCATTATTGTCAAACTGTCTGTAAAATAATTACTAAAATATTGAAGAAAATGAGCTGTTTTAAAAGATTAGAGCAATTTCAAAGTTTAGAAAGCAAAATTTATTTTATGTCCATAACTTATTATACAACTAATAAATGGCTTGATGTATATGAGAATTTAGGATTAGCACATTAGCATTAAAACCTTTGAGTAGGTCTGAGTGTGTTTGAAAGGTTTTGGATCGGTGCTTTAAACAAAATAATTAAATCTTGCTGTCTGAGTAGAAGAATACACTTTAAAGTGATTGTTATAATTCTGCCTTTGTACAAATGTCATCTCACTGGTTAAAAAGGGAACATCCAGAATGAATGAAAAACTCCATCTCAGTAGCTTTCAAGTTGATCATAATTTTCTGTCTCTTCCCAGTTTCTGATAATTTTTAACAGACCAAATATGGCAGTGGGAAGTCTGTCAGTCCTCTGGAGGGTCGTTGGGGACTGCTGTTACAGTAGTGGAGCATTGGGCACATAGGCTGCCCAACTGGAGGGTGAAGAGATGATTTACAGCAGCTTTCCTTTGCCCTTACCCGCTGCGAAGTGGAGCTCACAAATGGAATTGGTCCAGTCAATTTGTAAATAAGTGCTGATTAACTCTGTATAGGTATAACCCTGCAAGCAGACTGTTGGTCATTGGTCTGATGGTGTGAATTAAGTGGTGGATTTGACCTGCAATTGAAAAGTTAAATGGAGGCTTAAAAGAAGCAAATTGTGAAGCACAGCAAAAAGAACCAGAGGTGCAGATCTGCTGCTTTCTCAAGTGCCGTGCTGAATGGCACTGTGTTAGCAGTGTATTAATAAAAATAATATTTTTAGGATGTGTATAGAAAACCTCCATGTCACCCTCTTGACCAAAGACTATTCTGTCAGCAAATCATTTTTTTAGCTAATAGGTAGTGATCATAGAATGATGTGGTGTTGCTCTTTTTTTATTGCAACTGGATCAGGCACTTTTCGTTTTCCCACTTAAGAGGAGCAATTGACAACAAAAGTAGGTATTTCTTGCGAAATTACATTCTGTTAAGAAAAGAACATGAGGAAAAAAAGGCCATTTTTATTGCAAATAGCAGGGACAAAGAACAGGAGGTGATCTTGAGACGAGAAACACCCCTTTCAGCTCTTTCTGCACTCCAGAGAACCTGTTGCTCTTCCAGTTGGCGTTAGTAGTTGGTGGGTTCTGCATTTCTCTTTGTGCTCAGGCTGGTACCTGTGTTTGCCAGCAGCTCTCAGATGTTCATGTGCAGAGGTGTTGTGGCGTTTTACAAACCTTCCTCCAAAACAGATGGCTTTTTTTTTTTTTTTTCATTTAGTCTGTGAAGTTTTGGTAGGAGTATACATTAAAGATACATTAAAGACACAGTTTACATGTGTATTTAATATTTAGTTATATTCATAACTTGTGTAATCAGGTTCTGGAAATAAGAGTTTGTAACACTGTGGGGAATACTTAGAAAGAGACTTCTATTGCCTAGTTTTAAAGCTTAAAGACATTTAATTTTGTTATACAGTGCCACATGTTGTTAAGTCTCGCCAAAGACCAGTACTTAAACACTATATATAATGTCCTTGCTTTGAATAAAATATATTTGCGCTTTGTTTCATACACAATGTTCTTGCTAGGTGATTTTGTTTGGGAATTGCTTACTTGCTTCTGAATAAACTTGCATTGCTATTGACAGTGGCATTTCAGCAAACAAAAGCTGGCATCATTTAGACATATAAAGTAATTATGATCTTTCCTCCAAACCTGCCAAACCCATCAAGATAAATATCTGTGAAGGTCTTTGACTCTGTATGAAGGAGTATTTCAGCTGACTTTAGTACAGCTGAAATACTGTGCTAATATTTTTCATCCTTTGCTGATGTTCATATCAGCATACACTCTACTAGTGTGAGCATCCAAAATATGAAAGACTGTTACTGGTAACAGCTCATCACTGAAGTAATGGGTTGACGCATGACACCAAAGTATTATCAGCCCCCTCAGATTGTTAGAAAAATCTAGTTTCAAAAAAACATTATGTTTGTTTAAAATTATTATACACGATTCTCAAATAACTTTGGGTGGGTTGTAAAGCTACGAGGGTTTTTTTCCTAATGAAGGGTAAGATTTTCACATGCTTAAAGGGCTTCCACTCTGGAAATACAAAAAGCATTGATGAGGAATATCAGGGGACCAGGCAACTGAGTGACAGTGAGATCTAGGAGATTCAGACATGGTTTGCATGGGAAATAAAGAAAATCACAATCCCAACAGGAATTTTAAACAAGCACAGAAACATAAACTCAGCAGTTACACACTCAGGTTTGGATTTATCTCATCTCACTTGAGATATCTTAAAGTTAGGTGTCTAGCCCAAACTAGTCCAACATTGATTGGGAGATGCTTGCAGAATATGTTCTGTGCTGGCCTGTGGTGATGGTGGACTTCATTCATGGTGGCAAGTTTCTCTCTTTTTTTTTTATGGTAGTGTGAACCTACTTTAATTACTTTCAGAAATTTTGGATGCCTGCAGGTATGTGTGATGACTCTCATCCTAGCAAACAAGGGAAGACTGAAGTTTTACTCAATCTCTGTATTTGTATAAAGCTCATGTTTTTGTACCGTGAAGAACAGAAAATTTGTTCCTTTCCAGATTAAAATTGCTGTTGGAAAAGATGCCATGTTAGTCTTCCTCATAGTGCTTTAGAAATAGCTGTCTAAAAGCATTGTCTTTGTGAAATCAATAATATAATGCATGATGTGAAACCACTCTGCCTTGGATTGTCAATGTGGTGTCAGATGGTGAAGCTGTGACATGATGGGGGTCAGTAAGCTGTACGGCTTGGAGTGTAAGTGCATGTCATTGCCAATTTCCAGACTGAAATTCAGACCAGATTTCTCAACTCTGATTAAGCTCAGTTTTAGGAGATGAACTAACATTAAGCTAGCACTGGAATTTCTAATACTTAGTGATACAGGAGAGTATTACTAAAGTACCTTAAAGAGATGGGGCTGATTTGTGATTGACAGCATGAAAAATGTTGTTAGAACATCTGAATCTGCAGCTAGGTCAAGTTAAGGGTTTCTGCAAGTCAGAGTGACTAATTTAGAGGTTTATGGTTTTGGCACCTAACGTCTCAATGGCTTGGGGCAAGTTGGTTAATCAGCAGAGAGAAGCACTTCCAGAAGATGTCTCATTCTGCACAGCCCCAGTGACAGTTCCAGCTAGATTTATTACAAATGTAAGGATTGGATTGCATTAAAGAATTGCTTCTAGTTCTCTGTTTATTTAAAGTGTTAGCCCTTACTGTGTCCTTTCTCTAGCTCTTATGTAAGAAACTGTATTGCTGAGATAGTTCAATTGCATCCTATCTTTTTTCATACCCTGAGGATCTCATCAGTCTTTTCACGGAGTTGGATATTATGCTTTGAATATGAAATTGATACTCCCTTCTTCCAGCTTGATCAGATTAACTTTATTAGACACTGTTTTTCTTTGGTAGCTCACTTAGTGCTACAGTCACAACCATGTTTTAAGAGAGTACCCAGAAAAGCAAAATAACTTTTTGAAATTCAAGCCTGTTCCTACAGAAACACTATTAAAACCAAAAAGTTTTGAAGTATGGATACCACTAGCTCTTAGTGGTGCAGAAAAACAAGTCATACTAGAGCAAATGTTGATTTAATTCCTTACAAAGCAGAATTGTCATTTTTTAATTTGGTGAAAACAGGGCTGTCACTCTAAATGATTGAGAGAAATGGGATGTCATAGAAATGGTATTTACCATCTGAGTTGTCATTTACTTTGAGTATTTGGATTGTGAGGAGAATTATCTTTGCTTATGTTCTGTTGTAGAAATAAACACTGGAAATGTGCTGTGGTAGCAAGGATCACTTGGACTTTATGTGTGTTGCATTAAACTAAAGTTGGGCTTCGCTCATTAAAACCAATATTTTCGTGTGATACTTTGGGAGTGGTGCAGAGCCATATTGTGCCCTGATGCTCCTCTGATTTATGGTCTGCAGTGGGGAAGAGTGAAAAGAGCTCCTGTGTTTTGCAGCCCTGTGAAACATTAAGGGAGACTCAACTCCTCCTGCTCCATGGGGTGTCATGGGGCTGATGGAAGGAAAGTATGAAGTACCTGTGCACTCAGGAGAAGGGTTGGAGGTGGGGGAAAGGAGGCATCATGGTGGGTCATGGAGGAGTGCTTGTGGGAAAGTGGAGAGAAATTAAGGATAAACGGGGCCAGTTGCGTGCCTGGCAGTATACCTTCTCTGGCCCAGCCAGCCACAGACTGTCCAACCTCCTTAAGCTGTGAGTGGTTTTAGTGGGGATGTATGTGCTTACTGGAGACTGGCCGCTAGCCTCCTTGCTGGCTGTGTGTGGAGGGCATTCCTTTTCCCCCAGATTTGGCTCTGCGTAATTTGTCCTGCTTCTGAGTCATGCCAGGTAGCCAAAGAGCAGTCATCAATGCGTAGACCAAAGCCATATCAAGCAGTAATCCCTTGTGGGAAGCTGGAAAGAATCTTGGAGTGGGTAAGGGACAATGACTGAAGACAAACAGCCTCAAAGCCATGCATGCAGCAAGAAGGGGGTGTGGTGAGATGTGTAGTGTCATGAGCTGAGTCCATGAGCAAAGATGGCTGTGTCTGTGATGGTCCAACAGACAGCGTCTTGTTTCAGTGGCACATAGGTCAAGGAATGACATCCTAGGTAATTGTTGTCTTAGTAAGTTGTTATCAAAGACTTGAACTGGCAGGATTATTGGCAATTGGAGCAGTGTGCAGCCAGATGAAACTCCCTGTTTCCTTTCCTTGCACATACGAGGAGTGACCTACATACACCTGGTGGGGTGTGCAATGGGGCTGCCAACCTCCCCATTGCAGCAATTTGCTAGGCTTTTCTAGGTTAGGGACAGAGATAAAGGCTTCTCTTTGGACAGAGGAAAATAAAAGTTTTTCTACTGCTCTTGCAAATTTAGCTGGTATTCATCTGGCCTTGGCTGAAATTTTATATTATTTGTATTTTTTTGCTTGGAATGTGAGGACTTACCAGGTTCAGTCCCAGTGAAAAGAAAAGCCAGTTTAATGTAAGAAGGTACCAGAAAATGGTTTCTTTTGCTTTCTCTTGTTTTGATTTGAAAGGTATTCTTGGTTGCTTTCCTCCAACCATATTGTCCATTTTTTCTCCTAGGTAGAAAGAAACAAATTTCTCAATCATGCTTTTCATCATGGACTGTTACATTTACTCACAGAATCATAGAACTCAGGTTGGAAAGGACCTCGAGAGATCACCTGGGCCAATCTTTTGTGGGAAAAGCAGCCTAGATGGGATTATTTAGCACCCTTTCCAGTCATGTCTTGACAGCCTTTAGCATTGGGAACTCTACCACATCCCCGAGTAGGTTGTTCCAGGGCTTGATTATCCTCATTATGAGAAATCTTTCTTATGTCAAGACGAAAATTCTCTCACTGCAAGATGTACACAGTGTCCCCTGTCTTCTCCATGTGGCTCCTTGTGAGAAAGCCTCCATCCTAGTTGTAGCCACTCTTCAAATACTACAATACTGTGATGAGGACCCCCCTGAGCATGCTCTTCCTTCTTTTCCAGTGAGTTGGACTAAGTAAATGTAGACAGTGTGAAAACTGTGGCAGCTCCTGTTTGTGTTCACCACAGCCTCACCCTAATATAACACTGGGACCAAACCTACCACTTCCCCGTATGTCCTTTAAGCTAGGGTTTCCATGCAGAAGCAGCCTGGTTACAAGACCAGTGGGCTCCAGGACCTCCTGCCCTTAGACCATACATAACCCCAGTGTTGTTTGGAACAATGTACGTACTTTGTCTTTCAGCCCCGTTGAAATCAGGGGAGTGAGGCTGCTGTGGGATTTGGCATTGCATTTTCATCCATGTTTCACTGAACCAAAATTCTGTACATTACCAGGAAAAATGGTGTGTGATATCTTTCTAAGTAAGGCACAATTTTATCAGATGTTGCGTCATCCTCTTCTGTCTGCAAAAGGCGAATATAAAGCTGCAGACTGAAATAATTCAGTATGACTTAAAGATCATTTGTTGTTGAATAAGATGGCAGGTTGCAAATGAAGCACCTCAAAACTCAGTCAGAAATTGGGTTCTAATGTCATAATGTCATATGCTCATAAATGATCATAAATGTCATAAATGCTCATATATGTCTCCATCGACAGTCAAAGTGTTAGTTACAGGACTGTGCAAGAAGTAGCACAGTTTCTCTAGGCTCTGGGGTTGTGTTTGTGTGAATATAACACATTTTTCCTATTAATGTGGTGTTGAAAGATAATTATTGCAGGAATTGTCTAGCTTGCATGTGAAAGGGAGGTGACGTGCTGGTATATCTGATGGGGATGATGCACAAATAGATTTGTATCTTAGAAGAAATTCTCATGCTGTGGCAACTTCACAAAAGTTAGTAATTTGCACCTGTTTAAAGTGCTGTGACTTTTGGACTAGCACTTCAGTAGTGTCAGTGCCTATATATATTAGAAGTAACTGTGTGACTGCAATAAAACAGCAGCTAAAGCCCTCTTAATGCCAAATTAAGCAGAGCAAATAAAGCCAGGAGTGCAGTTTTTTATTTCAGAGTAATTATTTTTATATATCACACTTTTATATGCCACAGAGTACAGCATAAAAAACAAAGACCCTTTGGAAAAGTCCTTAAATCCTTGTTTGTAAATCCTTTTAGAAACAACATTTCATACAGCATTAATGGCAAATTAGGAAATCATAATTTAATTAATGATCGGAGGTGATTCATTGTGGCTTGGTTGGCATAATTAACTATTGTTTTCTACATTATTTTCCCCTGCTTTTGCTTTTCGGTGTTGCTATAACAAGCAGGCATTATTATTATTCTGTTTGTACCAGGGAATGGAAAGAGAAATGAGCCACGGAAATTCCTTCTGAGCTGTTTTTTCCCAGTCCCAAACATTTGCTCATTTCTGAGCCAGGGAATGTGCTCATCCTCCACCTCCATTTGCTCACAGATGGAGCAAATATCAGCATGAAGAGTGATGAAAGCGGAGGTGCAACCTGCTCAGTCCTACTGACCTTAGGGAGAGCTAGCACGTGAATGCCAGTTTCTGACCTAGGGTCACGGCTCTCCATAGCCTAATGCCCTAAAGATGAGGGGACTGGTACGAATATGTCTTGAGTAACTGGTGAAGATGCTGGAAGAGATAATGGGGTAGCCAGGGAGTGGCAGAGTGGTAACAGACATAGTCCAGCATTTTTTTTAATTGATTTGTAAAATTTCAGAGCTACCTATGCTGGAACTGAGCAGTATGTCTTCCTGCATTGTTTCTTGGTATTCAAATGAGTTGAGAGATATAATTTAATTTCACAAAAAATAAAATTTCTAGGTTGGAAATTTCACTACATTGGAAAAGACCATTAAGATCATCAAGTCCAACCATACCTGTCCTCTCCTAAACCATATCCCTGAGCACCTCATCTACCCATCTTTTAAATACACCCCAGGATAGTGACCACTGCCTCCCTAGGCAGCCTGTTCCACATCCCAACAACTCTTTTGGTGAAGAATTTCTTCCTAATTTCTAATCTGAACCTGCCCGTGTGCATTTTGAGGCCGTTTCCCCTTGTCCTATCACCTGTCATTTGGCAGAAGAGACCATCACCACCTCTCTACAACCTGCTTTCACATAATTATAGGTAGCGATTAGGTCTCCCCTCAGCCTCCTCTTCACCAGACTGATGTTACTGATCAGAAATTGTAAACCTAGGCAAACCAGAGAGGCTGAATCTTCTGGTAGTGCTGCATAAATTGCTAAGATCAGAACTTGGCCGAACTGAGATCAGAATTAATGCTGTTGAAAATCTTCCACACAGATCAACAAGAGTTTTACTGGGGGCTTCGGCGAAGTCCCACTGCATCATCACATTTCTGATTTTTTTTTTTTAATTTTTTTTATTTTCAAAACAGCCCTCTACATTGTTGACAAATTCCTCGGTGATCATCAACTAAAATGAATGTATTTGGATCTGAATGGCTTTGGATCTGACCTGCTGCTTTGCAGCAACAGCCCTCTATTCTCTATAAATAGAGAATGGATTTGGAAAGCAGGCAGAAAAATGTTCTGGGCCATGGTCACTGTGGGCTACATGGAAGGATTAAAGGGCTGGGAGTCAGATGCATGCATGTGGGTTGTGGATAGCTGCAGATGAGACCATGTCTGAAATCCCCTCTGTACTCCAAGGGTGGGTTTCCTGATTGGGTCTTTAAGCTTGGAGTTCACAGTCTGGATCCTGTCCCTGATTTGAGTGTCTCTCTCCTCACCTTTTGAAAAGCTGAACAGAGCTGTCTGTGCAAAGGCTGGGGTTAGACTTGCAGCCTCAAGTAGGTGAAATTTTGCAGCAGTGGTTCTCGATGGGATCGGTCAGGGTTAAACTCACCTTGCCAGTTACTCAGATTGCCCTAATCAGGAGACCATAACCAGTTTTTGCCAAGGCGTGGTTTCTGCATTTGTGTGGCCATGCACACCTGTCCTGGTGGTGCCACAGGTCAGAGATGGGCTGAGCCGCATGGCCTCGCAGCAAGGCAGCCCATGCTCCATGCAGGGTAAGGTGTCCCTCCTCATTTCCTCCAACAAATATGTGGAGGACAAAAAAAGTCCTGTTTTCTAGGAAAACAAGGTGGGTTGGTCTTCATATGGAAGATCCTCAGGTCTGCTGGGGGACACCAAGCAAAAGCCCTCAGTGTCCCACATTTGCACGAAAGATTTAAGCTCAAAACAAGCCCGGATAGCTGCTTTACTATACGCTACATGGGGAAAAAGTGGGGAAGCAGAAGGCGCTTTCTTGCAGTCCTCTGAGGACAGCTGGAAAGCGAAAAATCAGCTTGCTCTGCCTTTGGACATGCTGAGGAGCAGGGTTGAGGAGGCTGCTAAGGGAGTTTTCAGACTTAACCTGCACAACATTTCAGGCACAGGAGTCTTTCCTTAGACATAGTCACTCCTAAATCTCAAAATCTTCTTCTTTTTTTCAAGGTTTATCCATGCATTCATTGCTTTTTCTTTGTAAGACACCTCCAAAGCAGAACTTCTGGATTCTAATTTCAACACATGAGAGGGCAGGTTGTATCTTTTTTCCATATAGCACCCAACCCACATTATCATTTGGTAATTTTGCATGAGAGGTAGCTTGTGACTGCAGAATTACAGCAATGTCTGTGTAACTTTCCAGAAGAGACTGTAGCAATGAAGGTCCTTGAAGACTGATTACTTAGTTGATACTTCAGCTTATTCTCCACTCAAAATTTTCATTAATTAAAAATTTGGACCATTTCAGTGGTAATTTTGTATGCAAAACTGATAAATTAACATTTAGTGATTTCTTTCTTTATGTGCATGCAGCTTCAGCCCACACAGAAAAAACTCATATTTAAAAACCTGCTCCATACTTTAATTTACTCCCAGTAGAAATACCCAAAAATGGTCTTCATGTCTTTGCAATGCCTGTCATCTTTCTTGTACCATTCATGCTCCCCTAAATGTCAGATTAATATTGTACGTTAATTCCTCCCGCATTAAAGGGTATAAATTAGCTTTTCTATCCTCCATGCCTAATATGTACAATTCTTTTTGCACACCAACAGATGTTTATTACCTCATTTTGCTTCTTCAGTTTCCCTCCCATAAAATGCCAGGTTTGAACTGTGGGGTTTATCTTGTTGGTTCTTGTTGCAGTACTGCTCCTGTTGCATCCAGGATGACTTCCCCTAGTACAATACATCTCGTTACCCTGTTTACTTTCCTAGCTCACCACCAGGTATTCAGCACACAGTTTAAGTTTCCCTCCTGCTCTCTCCAATTAGTCCCTTGTAGTGCCTGACCTTTTAGAAACTAATACCTTTTGTTAATTGCTTGCCTTAGCCTTATAGCAGGGCATTTTTGTCCGCACTAAATGGTAGCCTACGACCTCTACTTAAGCAGATCTTCTCTTATCTGACATCGAGTCTGTTA
>VXBZ01031355.1:222161-264277 GCA_013399135.1 Heliornis fulica | reverse complement strand
TCTTGGTGGTTTTAATTGATCTATGTGTGCTCCTTTCTTCTCCCCTTCCTCAGTGTTGCCCTGATGACAGTGATGTAGCAGAGTCTCTTCTTACTTCAGTGCTGGTTCAGGCAAAGAGCAACTTTTAAGTCTGTGGCATTTAAATGTGGAAAAAATACTGACATAAGATTCTGAAAACTATTGAAGTAGAAGGACAGGTGAGGAGAAAGGACTTCTGTGATCTGTCAAAGCAGAGCAGTGTCAGTGTTATTATCAGATAGGAATGATAACGGGGCAAATTGCTATTAAAATGGGAAAAAATCTTAACAGTGATACTTATTAGGCAGACAAATTGTCTCCAAAGTTTGCTGCTAGCAGCTATCACTTAGATCACATTAAAAAGCATTGGACAAGGCACTGGAAAATCTGCATTAGCGAACAGTCCTGCAATGACAAAGGGAGGGGCGATATGATCTAATAGGATTTTTTCCATCACTGATTTCTGTGATAAATGTTCGAAGGACAGCTGCTTCCACAGTTATTCTGTGCCCAGATTTTATAATTTTGTCTCCCTTTCCAGCACTTTCTCACCATATTTATATTCAGCAGAGCAGGAAGGGAGAGTCAACTACTGTGAGTTACTGATAACTTATAAAAACTTGTCCAGTTTTGTAGGTTGCCAGCCAACTGCAACGATGACTTAGTTACCTAAATTCTTCCCTTTCTGTGGACCAGATCCATCTCATGTAGTAAATTGGCTTAAACAAAGGATATCGCTGCATATAATTCCTTTCTTGTTTCATGCTTCCCCTTCAGTTCACCTTGGTCTGCCATCAGTCTCCCAGGGAACTTGTATGGGGAAAGCTACAAAAGGGGTTGAGCAGATCAATTATGGAGATCATAAATTCTTATGTTCTTTTAAAGGCAACAATTTTGCTGTTCTTTTTACAAAATTCTGCCCACCTCTGCTTGTATGGGCAAGGTTTGCTTTGCTTGTGGAGTACACAGAGCGCTATTTAATGCAACATCAGTCCCCTCCTGAGCACTGACCAAATCCATTGATAAACCTACCTCCTTAAATGGGGAGCAAGAGGTGGTTGGAATTCATGGTTTGACTTAGTGTAGTGTGACTGAAAACCTTCAAGGAGAAAAAGGGTTTATTATAGCACTTATGCTATAGCTCTGTTCCCAATCCAGCAATAACTGAAGTCATGCAATAACACAGAAAATAAACACATTTTACAATAACAAGCTGTTGATTTTTATAACCAGACATTTCCCTTTTGTCTTCTTGTGATCTATTTCTCTGCATTTGGCACTAAAAATATTTTTTCTCTCCTTTTCTATCACAAGCAGTTATTTATTAATTAAAATCTCAACTTTTTGATAATGAGCATATCATAAAAATAGACAAAATAAGTGTAATTGCCTATTTTTCTAAAAATATACTGTGTTTTGCATGATAATTCAGAGCCTCTTTCAATCAAGAAAATGCTTTCTATTTGTCTTGTGATCTTTCATCAGTCTTCTAGCTGTGCTCTACTTGGAGGAGGCAGAGGAGGGTTGCCTACCTCTTGGTCCTTCCCACACAGAAAGCTGTGCAAAGGCTTTGAAGGCTGTAGAGGTGTGTAGAGCTGTGTGGCAGCCAGCACCTCCTCCTGGGGAACATACCTGGGTTTCTTTACTACCTGATATTTAGAAACATAATTCCAGAAAACTCTGTATTAATAATTAGTCTTTGTACAGGTCTTAATTTTTCTGCTAGAGATTGATTTTGTTGTTGTTGTTGTTGTTGTTGTTGTTTTTTTAACTTCTCTGCTTTAATTGATGAACTCTGAGGAGAATTATGGAGAACAGTTGTAGTTCCTCTCAACTTTTGCTTTGCAAACTTTGATGAACCAAATTCTCATCTCCTTATGAAGTCAGCCTCAGACTTTTCTGGTGATGCTGGTGGATTTTCTCATCATTTTTTCCCAGCTGGAACCACCTTCTCTCAGCTTGGATGGACAATGTGCTCCTTATGATTCCTCACCAATCCTTTGTGCAGTAATAACAACCATTTCCACTGTTTATAAAAAAAGTACTTTCCCTGCTCTAGCTTGGGCTAAGCATGTTTTTCTTTTCCTGTGGCTTCATTAACATTGACAGCCTGTAGCGAGATATCACTGGGAGGGATGTCTCTTCATCTGCTGTTTCGGCTAATGATGTCAGAGAAGCCCTAGCTTATTAGAGGAATGCTTAATATCCAAAGATAACCTCCTGGGGATGTTTTGATGGAGAACATGGTATAGGCTGTGAGGGAACCAGGTGTGGCTGCTAGTGATGGCCAGGCTGAGGTGCCTCTTAGCAGGCCTTTACGACCAGCTCTACTGGTAGCTGATGAACAAGCTGGATCTCCACCAACACTAGCTGGTGTTTTGAATTTCATGTGAATAAAAGTTGACAGTGTAGCAAGTTGGGAATTTGCTTTTGGAAAGGTGCCTTGGGGCTTGCTTACATGCAACCCAGCTGCTTCTGTAAGTACTGAGGGATATTTTCAGTGCTTGATTAGACTTCTGTCTACAACTGTCTTGTGATTTACAGCTACATAGCTATGGTGTAAACATTTCCCACAATTGCTGGTGAAAATACTTGTATCATTTACTAAACATGAAGTTAATTGCTGTATCTGACATCCTAACGTGGCAGCATGGCACTCAGTACATGTGAGGGAAGAAAGGGTTAACACTTTTCTGCTTTACATGTGTGTCTAGAAAAGCATAATTTGGATTTATTTTTTTTAATATATAAATCATAACATTGTGCTATTTTAAAATAAGGGAACAAATCCAGTAGGCACTTGACAGGAATGAGACAAGAAATGTCAATTACTTACATGTCAATTAAATGCCACTTGTACCTCAGTGATTTATTAATTGAACATGAATTTTAAATTTTTTTTTGTAGTTTGTTTTCCACTTTTCCCTAGGGTTTGGATGGTTTTATTTGCAGTCACATCTACTTTGTAAATCGATTGCCTTTCACTTTGCAAAAGCCTTGGTACAGCAGAGAGACGAGACTAATTCCTTACAGCAGGGTGTACGAATTTCTGCCTGCAGTGTGGAAGAATGGTTCGGTCTGAAATGTCTGTTCCCCTGCTGTTTTGCTAACAGCAAAACGTACTGATGTGTGAGAGGTACTTGAGCAGCTTATAATGTAGGCATTAATACTGAATCGTGCAATAAAAGCGTCTCCGTCTATACGAAGGGACAGCCTGGTGAAGGCTGTCAGAGCAGCACAAGGATCCAAGTGTCAATACTAATCTTCAGTTAGAAACTGCTCTCTACATCAGTTTTCTCCCATCATCAAAGAAGAAGGAGAACTGTTGGAAAAGATAACATCTAAATAAATCAGCATTAGCTGGTGCAAAAGGAAACCTTCTAAGGTAGGAAACATTAACTAGCACTTTCGATGCATAGTGTTTGTTGAGATTCGAGGTGTTTTGCTGCTTGAGAACAGTCTCTATTTTGGTGCCACTTGCATTTCTCTGGGGCTGATAGTTTGGGAAGGCAGGTCAGTCACCAGGGCGTAGTGTCTGAACTTGGCTGGGAAAGAGTTAATTAACAGTTGACTTAGACTTTTTGCTTTTAAGCAGGCATCATTAAAAATACTACCAGTTTGCATATAAATGACAATGAAAATATTTTTGATGTTGGCTTTTAGCCTTTTCTGTAGCCCAGTTGTGTTGGTTTAGATACATTCACATTTCTTCCACCCTCTTCCTTTCCCTTTTACAGCCGCCTCTTCTCTCCAGAGACACAGAGCTAAACCTGTCCATATTTATTATCAGTACTGTTAAAAACTTAACATTGTTGACAAGTCAGAAAAAAACAGTACATGTTAAAAGAAACTCCCTGCATAGTTTTTACCTTGCAAATAAGTTTTTAGGTTTATTGCATAAGAGTTTTGAGTAGTATGTGGCAGTAGCTTAAGCCTGTTACATTTTTACCAAAGTTTAGGATTTTGCAAACTGCTTCTGGATAACAGAATAGAAAAGTTCAGAGTTTGAGGGAAGCTGTTTGAACTGTTATCACAGAGGAAAGAATGACTTTGGCTTAGATATTTTTCCAGTTGCTTGCTTCCTGTTATGTTGAGGATTTCCCTTGTATGTACAGAGAAGGTCCCCAGTAGTGCTCATGTGCCTGCGTGCCTGTGTGGGTTTGTGTGTGCTTAAGTGCACAGTTGACTCTCAAGCCTAACAGGCAGGTGAACAAGTGCTGTCTGCTGCCTTTTCCCATTAGGCAAAAAGCAGTAACACTTCACTATCTTAAACTATCTTAATTCATTAATTAAAGCAGGGCTTCCAGTAGTTGCCCTGGTACCCTCTGAGCCTCAGACACATACAGCTCAGGGTGTGCCAGTTACAATGCCTCTCTAAGCAACGTGTTGCTGCGGTGATGCATTATTATCTAGTACTATTTGCCAGCATTTTAATATTTTGACAGTGTGAAGCATTGCACTTTTTGGATGCCTTCAGTTCCTATTATTTTGTGTAATATCTCTCACTTCTGATGGTCTTCTGGTCCATGCCTAGGGCATGCTGCTCTGCAGTGGGTGCTCTTTGCCTACCCATGATACAGCCACCTGCAAAAGTACCTCCTTCTATCTCTCCTGTAACCATGACAGTGGTGCAGCAGTAAATGCACTTAGTGACAATTGGCTTTGTTGATAAAGTATCTCCAGGATGCTCAGGACCACGTGATAGCCGTTCATGGTGACTGCTGGTAGCAGGAAAGCTGCCTGTGTGACTCATTTCTTGTATCATCAAGATTTTTAATTGTGCCAACCTGCAGCATTTTTGAGTTCTGTTTTTCCCCTCAAAGTAGAAACTTCTGAGTGGTGTCTCAAACTCAAAATGTGTGGATGAGCCTGAAAGTGACAACTTCCTACTTCCAGGAAGGACTGTTAGTGTCAGTTCCTCATAAGACAGAAGCATTTCCAGTCACAGCTAAATTTAGGGATCCAAAAGATCAGTCTTTATTCAGACACAGAATGAGAGACAGCTTCTGTCCTCAGATGTTTGCTGCCTGGATCACCATGACCAATGTGAGAAGAGCTGTGCTGGCTTCATCTGATGAATCATCCTGCCTCTCCAGGGCAGTGTGGCTTGGTTGCAGCTTCATTCTTCCCATCTGAAATGGGTGGGCTAAACCCACAGCTGCGAAATTGAAAAGGAAGGGGACTATGTCTGCAAGTCATGTTTCTCCTCCCTAACTCCCTCTCCCATATCAAGGGATGGCAGAAGTGAGAGCCAGATGTAGCTTGTCTTGGTCTGTAAGTGGGTTGTAAAGAGTGGGAGAGGAAAGTGGAAAAGAACTGAAGGAGGTTGTTGAGCAAATGGAAAGCAGAAGCCTCTTCCAGTCTCAGTGGGTGGCAAGAAAAATTTGCAAAGCTGAGAAGAAAAAGACAAAAGAAACAGATCACTCATTGCATAACAAAAGCAACCGTTACAACAAAAGTAACAAATGCAACTAAAATCAGCGATTTTAGACATGGCAGATCATTTTGGCTTACAAGTTTTCTACAAATTCTGTAGGAAAAAAGCACTATCGGCCTTTTTCAGCTTTTGTCTGTGGCAGGGCTGAATTTCCTCCTATTCTGAACTTGTTTGCAGATGTCACAGAATGAGATTGCAGTTATAATAATGCTGATTTTTCCTAATTATTCACTTTAGGGTTTTTTTAAAAAAATATTTTTTTAAATTTCTGTAGCAAGCATAAACTTCTGAGAGTCCAGTATATAGTAAGTTACTGTCATTCTGAGATTAGTCTCCCTTTTGGTACTTTCAGTCTCCACATTATACCTGGGAGAATAAAGAGCGTGTGGGAGGCAGTGAAAATGACTCAAATGTGGGTGGGAAGTCTCAAGGCTCTGCAAAGTACAGCAGGATGAGCCAGAACTGAGACAATATGAAATAGCCATACATGTGAGGCAGCAAAAGCTGTAAGTAATGCTTCAGGTGCCTGTATTGAACATTTCACATGACTGTTTCTTGGCATCTAATGGGATGATAAATGAATCTAGTAAGGAGAAGAGAGGGATTGATTTAAAAACATTATACTACATTTACACTGGTGTAAGCCCTGTTGAAAATGGTTCGTTTACCCTGGCACACTGCTGAAGTGACTCAGCGGTGAGTCAGGTCCACTGTGACTAAGACAATTAGTAAGAGTTTTCCTCCACATAATTCTCCCTTTCTCTTCTGGCTCTCAGGCTTTTCTCTCCTCGACACTGTTGTATAACATAAGCATTAGATACTTTGCCAAATACCTCTACTTTAATAATGTTTGCTGTCCCTTCATACTCAGTAGATGACATGACAGCTGCTTACTAACTTAACCAGTGTTGTATACAACTATTACTGAGTAATCCTTCAAGTTCTTCTGTAGCATATGCATACTCTGGGTTTGTTAATAAATGTGAAGAGATTTTATGTGGTTATGCTTAAAGCTGGTAATTGAGTATTCTACTCCAAGCAGCAATAGTTATCTGGTTTTCTGAATATCATCACTCTAATTTGAAAGTACCTCACAGAATCCATTATGGAGCCAGCAGAAGTCCACATAACATGTACCATGTGAATGCAGAGGCAGCTATGAGCATGTGGTCATTGAGCAAGACTTGGTAGTGTGGTGCTGTGCATGTTCTCCATGCTACTCTTGAGATAAAGACAGAAGAGCAAACACCTGGGCCCTAGAGTTTACACAGCCCTTAGGATTAAACCCATATCACACAATCCCATGTTTAAGTTGTGGCCAAGAAAGGGAGGGTTGTATTACCAGAATCAAGAAAAACTCCCAATTTCAACCTAGAATTTGGAGTAACTTGATAGGAAGATTTTCTGGGCCAGTTCTATGATGTTAGGTTGGAGAGTTATTAAATAATAACTAATTTAGTTCTGGGAGCATATATTAAACCCTTAGCTGAGCCAAAGTCAGGAAACTGCCTTTACTTACAGTAATTTTAAATATGCTTCTATAAATCAGTGCAGTGACTGGGCATTTAACATTAAAATTCTGTAGTGTATTCAAAAACTTCATTAAATTTCATAAGATATTGATTTAGTAAGGAGTTATGTTTTTATGTTCTGGTTTAATATGACATATATGCATCAAGCCTTTCTTGATTTAGTTTGATGTCTTATATTAAAAGTGCTTGGAGATGCATATGGGTGATCTGAGGTCTTAGTGTACAACTGGCTAAACCTGAGAGCAGTATCCTATGGCACTGATGAAAGCCACCAGCATATAGGGTAGGTTTAATGGGAACACAACCAGTAGATTGAAGATAACCTCTTCCACTGAGCATTCACTAGACAACATTCAGGATACTACATTCAGATTTGTGACCTCCCATACCAAAAGACACTGACTAACTGAATTGTTTATAGTTGAGGGGATGGAGCACATATCCTGTGAAGAAATGCTCCACGAGCTGTAATGTTCAGCCAGAGGAAGGAATGGCTTTGGGAGGACCTATTAGCAGCATTCCCATCCCTATGAGGAAGCCCTCAAGGATGTGGAGATGAGCTCCTTACCGAGTTTCATGGTGGGAGAGGAGGAGACAACTACCATAACTTGAAAAAAGAGAAGTTCTGATTGGATTGAAATAAATAAAAAAAAACATCACTGTGAGTATAACGCAGCATTGGAGCAGTGTGCACAGAGGTTGCGCAGTCTCCATCCTTGGAGATTATCAATATCCAAGCAGACAATTTCCTGAGCAGACTGGTCTGAGCTGAGCATTAGCCCTGATTTGAGCAGGTGGTTAGATCAGATGGCCTCCTGAGGTCCTTTCCAACATGAGGTATTATGTCATTCTGGTGGTGCACTTGCACACTTGCTGACTTTAAAGTTAATTACATGTCTACTACTAGCTGTGCCATGAAGTGAACCTGGAGAAATCTCAGTGCCCTTTAATATAGATCATGTGAATGAAAATTATTAAAGAAATTGAGATAAAGTATAGAAAAGAGGATAATTTGTGGCCTTATTGAAGTTTTAAGTTTCTGCCAGTCACTGCAATACCTAAGTATTTTTCCCTTCCCATCCCAAATGAATAGTGCCTCCCACTTGAACAGATAGCAGCAGTCAGGTCCCTTGTCTTTTGGAAGAACTTTAGCCCTTCATTTCAGTGTGAGAAGCTGCCTGATGGAAAGGCTTATTGATTGTGGGTGGTTTTGTTCTTTATTCTGTTTCCCTTTGAACAAGGTGGTTGTCTGGTGATGACCCAACTCTCCAGCAAATTTGTTCCATGTGAAAAGCTTTTAACTAAGCAGGCTTTATACCAGTCTTCTGTGGGCTTTGTTTCTGGGTCACGCAACTGCACCATGCCTTGTCATTCCGGCAAGCTCGGTGCTTTGTAGGCTGAACTCCCATTATCTTTGTTCAGGATAGGACACAGTTAGGACTTCATTAGGAAATTTTAGAGTATGGGCATGGTAGGATTTAGACCTACCTCAATAGATAACACTGAGTGGTAATAATGCACTATTACAGCAACCTATATTGTATTATACCCTGAAATGGAAAATGTGCCTTCATATGATTGAATAGTTGCAGCAGTCTAACCTTGTCTCAATCCCATAAACTCTTTAGTCCCAGCAGTAAACAATGATAGTTACCACTAGGCAATTTGATAACGAGATAGTTGTGGGTTTTTTGGTTTGGTTTTTTTTTTTTGTTTGGTTGGTTTTTGTTTTTTTTTTTACAGAGAAAGGCTTACTGAAAAGTTTTCATTCTCAGGAAAGGAACCAAATAGTTACAAGTTTATTCAACACATTATATTTTGTCTGTTTTCTTTGTTCCGTAGCTTCTTTACTGTGTGATGCAGTGAGATAAGATTTAGACTTCACTGGTGAGAGAGTCCTCAGAAATCTTCAGTCTTCTTTCCAGGACTTGGCTTGTGCTTTGAGCTCTTGAGCTGCTCTGATTCTGTCCCTCGTGTCAATCTGTAGGCAATTGTCACTCATCACCTGCAGTAAAAAATAACATCAATTACACTCCTAGGAATGGCATGAGAGGCCAGATGAGCAATGTCATTGTGATAGAGTTACAATTATTATACATATAATCTTTTATATGTTCTACCACTTCATCAGTCATTGCAGCCATATCCAGAGAATGAGCAGAGGTTTTTGCTGAGCTGTCTGCAGTAATGTAGTATCTTTTTCCTGAGTGATGACAGCTAATTTAAAATCCAACTTTAGGTAGTTAAGGTTGTTCCTTCCAGTTCTGCTAGCATTGCATGTTTCCCTGGCCTGGTGTTCATACTGTTCTGCAGTCTTTAGGATAACACCTCTTACTGTCTTGAAATTGCACTTTAAATGATGGGATTCAGGTTTGTCACATCAGATTTTTCTTTAGTTCAGTCCCTGAAGTTATAAGAAAGGAGAAAAGACAGTTGTATGGTGTGGGCTTTTTTTTTTTTTTTTTTTTTTTTTTTTTTTTTTTGCACAGCTTTCTGGTCCCTGTCTTGTTTTAAATGAAGCATGTGTTTTCTTGTCAGTGTGTTGTGGGACAGGTAGAAACACTGCAGTGCCCCCCCCTCCATGCTTAGGACAGGGAGTGCTGAGAGGTCCTCAGCTGCTCTGTGAGATTGGGCCTCATGTTGACCCAGCCCAGGAGACTCTGTGTACTGCACAGAGATTTGCCATTCAGAGTAGTCCTTCATACCTAAAAGGAATGCGGTAACCCATAATACTTGGTCTCATAGTGTTAAGGACTGTTTTGACTCCACATTTAATCTGCACGCCAAGACTGGCTTGGTGATTATGGAAAGCTGCTGTAGTCTCTTGAAAAGAAATTAAACTGTTTGTCGTGTACAGTGTTGCTAAGGACATGCTTTTCTATGCAGGTCTGGGGAATTCTCAGTTGAAAAATCTTTAATCTTTGTAATAATACTGTCTTCACATCTGGATGCCTGGGCACAAGGACCTGGTGCAGTCTTGAAGTAAATGATAAGGTTTCTTACAATCTACCACTTGAATCATAAGATCTGAGATGAATGTCGCTTCTCCTGAGTCTGTTGATATTTTATTAAACAATGAGGCAACAGTCTGTGAAATGAAGCTTTCAAACTGTGCAAAGAAGTAACCATATGGTTAAGCATTTGTTTGCTGTGAAAACTCTCCCACATCAGTATAACCAAGAAAAAAAAAAAGAAGCTATCATTACAACTAAACTTAAAATATAAATTTATTGCTGTCCTAAGCTTATAAGATTTCTGGGTTCTGCTGGAACCTAATGTTCAACTGTGAGATGAAGCCTCAGAAACAGTCTGAAGAGAGAAAAGGGCATTCATAAAGGCCCCCGTTTCCAAGCGAGGTTGCGATTCACATCCAGACCCAACACACCCAGGTCCTATATTTTCATATAATTTGTGGTATCACAAACCAGGCTACCTGTGTAAACATATCAGGGAATGTTATTAGTTCATTCCTGCATCAAGTCCCAAACCTCTGGTTCATCTTGCTTTCATTCAGAAAGATGGTGTGACCTGTTATGAATACTTAGAGTGATCGAGGGTATGCTACATCTTGTCTTCTGCCCTTTGCTAAGAAGGAGATAATTTTAAAAGTTTATAAAGGGGGACAACGATGACCATCAGCACTTCAGAGTTATATGAAGCATTTGAGTATGTCCTGTTTTAATTCAGTTACTTATGAGAAATCCATGGGAGTTAAGCTGGTGTCAGCATCACCAAAAGGATCACAATACTTTTTCCCCCTTGATTTTTCTGTTTTAATTGTACCCAAGTTATAAAAAGAAGCCTCTCTGGGTCATTCTACAGCTAGTTGATGTTACTTACTCTACAGAGTGGATTAAAATGATGTAATATCTTATGCTGTTAAATTGGGGAATACAGACTTCATTCTGTGGTGCATCCAGGTTATCTGAGAATGTGTTCTGACAGCTCATTTTAGCAAAGGAGTAATTGAATCTCCCCAGAGAGTGTTAGCCTGGGAATTGTATCAGCTCTGCTAAATCAGTCGAATTATTAGCAGTGCTTGTACAGCACAAACCTTCCAAGGGAAATTCTATTGCTTTTCAGTTTTAAATTTCAAATTTATCTCATGATAGTTAAATAACCTTCTGCACTTTAACACCTGCACTCAGTTGAGCAATTTTAAACCTCAGGTTTAATTTTTAGCTGGGTACTGGTACTTCACATTCTGATACTTTAATATGTCAACACAGGTATTAGTGATGATCCTCTAAAGTTGCAAAAGTCACACAGCAGTCTTCAAAAATGGCACCAGAAAAAGAAAGGTGAACTGGAACAAAGCTCTTTTCAAAATGGCAGGTCTGATATGATGAGTTGCTCTTCCTTATTGCTGATTTAAAATACAGCAACAGGTTTTCAGGGGTGAACCAAGTTAACAATTATGACATAAAATCAGACACTTTTTAATCTAAATCTGTCACACTCCTATGCATGATAGTGTCAATGGCAAAATAGCCCCCACACAGATGATGTTCTTTAGGTATAAATATCTGTGAAGGCTTTGACATTCAGTCAATGAAAAATGAGTAAGACAAGACATCCCTGTAGTAACATGTTAAATTTCTATATTAATAGAAGAGGGATTTACTGTGCAATGCTGTGAATGCATATTAATATGCTGAAGACAGTGGGGCAATACTTGATAGCAGTTCCTTAAAGGTATGCCTTTAAGACATTGACCTTTTAGCCTTTTCCAGATAAACAGGTTATATGGCATTCTTCACGGAACAAAATTTGCTTTTTTGGGAGAAAAACTCTAGGGGAATTTCTGCTGAAGTCAGACTTATTTTAGCTTTAGGTTAAATTTAGTTTAACTTAGTTCTAAGCTTAAGAGTTATTTGTTCTCCTAGATTTTGGTCATAATAGGAGTGGTGTTGACCTTAAGCCACAAACCCATGGGCCATTCTCTCTGTCACAGAATAGTGTGGTGTCAGAGTGGAGGAAGGAGATGCCAGGAGTTGTGATTTGCATTTGAAACAACTCTGGAAGCTATTCTGAGGAAAAAAGGCTGCTCCAGCTCTGCTAGTGCAATCATTCGTTCAGTTTATTTCAGTTATCTCAGTTCTGTAGGGGATTTGAAGGCTGAGGAGTGCTGGGAGCACACACAAGAGCCAGCTTTGGGCTGTTATGTGAGTGTCATCGGGAAGATGGGGTATGGGTGCAGTTTTGGAGAGGCTGGCCCACAGTCTTCGCTCAGAAGAGCACAACTCCCTGCATGCTATTTCTGTCACTGGCTCAGGCCACTATTGCCTTGTGGTGGTGCTGTCCCTGCCTGTGGGAACCAGAGTTGAAACAGTTTTGCCCACAGTTGGCCACAGAACTGAATTTTGGCCAAGCTACCAAAATTGACTCCTGCATAAATCCTGTGATCCAAGAATTCTGACTTTCTTTTCTGACAGTCATTTAAGGTTTTTGTGCTAGACATCAATGTTCTGATATAGATGAGCCCTTGCTCCTTTTAGCAGGTAGATGTGACCTCTTCAAAAACATATTGAGGTCAGTGGAGAAACAGTTTAAATTATTGGGTCTAGGAGGTAATTGAAAATTTAAATTTATGAAAATTAGCGAGTTACTAAGTTGTTCTGAGCAATTTTAGAACTCTGTTCTTATTTCAATCAATGAAAGTGGTGGTGTTGAATTACAAGGATTAATGTGAAAACAACTGGCAAAGCTCTTGTATTGTCTACATGAGGTAGACTATTTAGAGTGCAGTACCTAGAGTGCAGTAGCCAAAAGTGGCAGCTCTGAACTTGCAGAGCACTTGTAGGAACACCACTCGCATTCCTCATGGAAACCAGTTAGTACCTGTGACCTGCAAGCCACTTTCAAAGCAGATACAAACATTCCTTGAACAGCATGGTTCTTGCTGTGCATTAAGAGTATATGCTCAGTGGAATCATAGAAAACATACAGCGAAGTTCAAATGCATGCTCAAGGTTATGAGCTCCCAGCTTCCTTCAGCAGGCAAGTCCTAAGTTACCTTGCACTTGGTGCATATTATGGCTGTCTCCAGAAAAAATGTGTTACCTAGATAGAAATTTCCATTCTGCAAATTCAGAGACATAAATATTGTATGTCAACTTTTTTTTTGTGAAAGGGAAGACCATAATTGCATTTTAATTAAAAAATTGTCTATGATGAAAAATAAGCATTGTGGTGGTAGGAGATTGTTGATCTAATTGGCATTGAATTATTTATTCCAATTAACCATATTCTAGAGGATAAAAGAAAAACTCCTCATAGTGAAGCTGCTAAATTATCAGTGCATTTAATCATCTGTACCTTTTTTCCCAAACAGGCGGGCGAAAAACATTATCACCCAACCTGCGCACGATGTGTCAGGTGCAGTCAGATGTTTGCAGAAGGAGAAGAGATGTATCTTCAAGGTAAAAACAAACCAACCCACCCTAAAACCCAAACCTGTTACACTTGGCAACATGGTCTGCTTCTCCACACCAACTAGCGTGGCTGAGCTGATTTGCACGTATTTTTATTTCGTAGCTACCAAAGAAAGGGAAGAACTAATGTGTAGGCTAAAGCAAGCAAAAAACCAAACAATTGTTTCTTCTTACTCACTGTTACTTCTCTCTCTTTTCAAATCCAATACCTATGTGAATCACAGAAAGATAAGTGCTGGCAGGTATTTCCTGCAGATGAAAGTCATTAACAATGAAGATCATAGAATTTTCCATTTACTAAAAAAAAAAAAAAAAATGTGGATTTTTCTGCAGTGAGAAATGGTCCAAATTAAAGTTAGTACGCATATGGGAGAGCAGGTTCCCTAAAGCAGTCCTAAGTCCTGTTCTGTACCCATGGCCCATTTGGGAACGAGGAGAAAATCTGAAGGTCTTTACCTGAATTCCTCCCAGTCAGACTAACTGCTCTCAGAGGAGAAGAGGCTGCCATGGAGCTGAAGCCCTCAACAGACAATATGTTTGTACTTAACACAGCTGAAGCTTGCATCACTGAGGAGAACTCTATGCAGGGCAAAATTCAGTCTTCCTTGTCAGGGAATTCCAGCAGTAATAAAGACTATTCTTGCAATGAAAACTTGTGCAATTAAATATTCAATGGGGAAAAAAAAGAGTTTTAGCTGTACTAAACTGATCAAAGAAAACAATGTCTGCACAGTTAAATACAGGATCAGGCACCAGAGAAAACGAAGGCTTTTGCGTATGTCTTTGACTGGAAGTATCTTTTCAGACGAAAACAGAAAAGAGAAATTCAGTAGGATGTGGGAATTGCAAGGCTCGTGTATTATCCTAAAATCACATGCTTGCCCAAATCTGTATTTCAACTTTGCAAATGTGCAGAGTTTTCTAGAAGCACTCTTTGAAATAGCACTGGAAAAGTAAGACTTTTAAAACAGTGCTGGTCTCAGTACGATCTAATTATAATTTATTGTGTTATTTAAAATGACAATTTTATTGTCACTTTGGTTTACAATAAGAACTAGCTCATTAAAGGACATAATGATCCTTGTCTGTGCTCATGGACTCTCCCTCAGGAGCCAGAAACTGCTGTGTTTTTTTCCAACTATAAAGTAGCTTAGTGGTGGTAAAATCCTCAGGGAAATCAGTGCCTTAAAACTGATACCAAACTGCAAATTTGCTTCAAGATTTCAAGCTCTCTGAAACTGTGGGGCAGTGAATCTAGTTTTTAGATTGGTTTGTTATAAGAGTGAATATTTGTTATGTTTTGTGCTGATTTTTGATTTAAGTAATCTAAATATATGCTCAGATCCTGTTAATTTAGGTCCGTCTCACTTTATTTCCTGATGCGTGAAACATACCAGCTTACAATGATACACTTTTTGTCTTCACATGAAGAGCAGTTTCCATTAGAAACTCGTATGACCTAGTCACGGATCTTTCATTAAGTTATTTGGACTGTTTGACCAGATGTGTTAAATAATAGAAAATGTCAGAGCCTGGAGTTTTATAATCTTTCTCTTCATTCTTGTGATAAACTACTATAAAGTATCCTAGGTGTTGCATGTTACAGAGCAGGAATTAAGTCATCAGTGGTCATCCAGCAGATGACTTGGGTAAAAGGACATTTTTTCTTCTGTGTGAAAAGACCATAGTTAAAAGTAATGAATAAGTTGATAAGAATCATTCTTAAAACTGTTAGGAAGATTTACATCATCTTATGCAGCAGTTGGGACAAACGTTTTCAGTGGGACAGGTCAGACACATTTATAATCAGAAGAAAAATTAACATTGGATTTAAAGGTGTTATAAAGATGTGCCTTAGTATTTCAGTCTCCCCAAAAAGTCAGTAACTTAATAACCATAATTTATCCGATCTGTACCTATAGATAGTCTTTTACTCTTGAGTCAGGGTTCATCTGGGTTATTTTAATGAAAAAAATTCTAATCATCTCCATCTGTCTTATGGGAAATAGACTTTCTGTTTCTTGTTTCCAAAATCCACTGGTTAGAAAACTATCAAACTGCTGTGAAAACCAAGCATTTCAATAAATCTTCTTGGTGCTCTCCACGCAGTATAAACGTTAAGTATTTATAACACAAAAGTTCTCAATGTCCCATTTAGTCAGGCAGAAGTTGCAGTGCCAATCACTTTATTTAACTGTGCGGAGCTTTAATCTGTGGCTTGTCTCAGCTCTAACTAGCATAAACATAAAGGTTTCTTCTTGGTATTAAAATTTACAGTTTCTTTTTATTTGATTTTTATAGTTACACACATTCCACTTCCATTGAACACTGAGTATTGAAGACTGAAATATTCTTTTTCCCTTGTGACTGAAGCAAAACTTTTCATTCTCACACTTAATGTTTACTTTTATTGCTGGAGTTCCTAATCCTCTTTTCAGTAATTACACGTGGTAGCGTATTGGCTCGTTCTGTACTTCCTGCTTCCTCTGTGATGACTATTCCCCTCAACTTATGCACTTCTTTAGTGTTTTACTTATGAGAGAAAGATA
This sequence comes from Heliornis fulica, assembly GCA_013399135.1. NCBI lineage: Eukaryota > Metazoa > Chordata > Aves > Gruiformes > Heliornithidae > Heliornis > Heliornis fulica. Next base: position 248,307 of record VXBZ01031355.1, on the reverse strand, counting down.
GAGGAAGCACAACACCAGCACAGTGAAAAATTCAGAAAGACAGAGAGGATTTTCAAATAGTGTTAAACGCCATAGTGCTATTCCATCTCATTGCACTGTGCTACTTAGTAGGGCCTGGGCCATACTATTTCAGGAATATGTATAATAAGACTACAGGAAATTTTGGCTACATAAAAGGAGGAAAAACAGGTACAATGAGTGTGGAACGGGCTACCCAGCGCTGCTGTGGGAACTTCATCTTCGGAGTTATGCAGGACCCAACTGGGCACAGCCCTGAGCTGCCTGCTGTAGTGGGACCTTCTTGGAGCATAGGTTGGCCTGGAGGAGGTCTGGAAATCTAGGTTTTGATGTTGATCTGGCATATTGAAATACATGTAGCTCTCTGAAAGCGCCTAGTTTTTAAAATGTACGTGGTCAGGCTTCCTGATACTGAGAGTTGTCAATTTTAACTTTGGAAGTATCCACAACACAGGTGACTGCAGTGGAATCAGTGTACTGTGTCCTATAAAACCTTCTAGGAAGGTTTAATAAGGTTCTTATTTTAAACCTCTTAAGGTTTTTTTGGGGAACGAATTAAGCAGAACTTTAAATTTCATTTCCAGGTACATCCATTTGGCATCCAGTTTGTAGACAGGCTGCAAAGGCTGAAGAAAAGAACAAGGTAAAAAGACCATGCTTTTATCCAGTGTTATTTTGTTGTCATGTTATTCTGCATCCCCCCCCCTTTTTTTTTAACCATGGAAGGAAGGATTTGGATTATTTTTGACTGCTGTAATTTTAAATTACATAAATCTAGTAGGTTAATGTAATGTAATAATCTAATGTAAATATTCTGCCTTTACTCAGTGATTAAAGCTGTAACATCAGGAGAATGCTGACCTAAGAGTTATATATAAGCTGAATAAGGAAAAATGTGAAAATATGAATAAAGAAAAAACAAGTTAAAAATTAACTTATGTATCATTATGATGTGATCGGTGCATGACCTCTTCTCTTTTTATGTGGGTTTTCACTTAAAAGATCAGAGGACTTTCACTTTATTTGTTTTTACAAAAAAAAATCTCCTTGGAATTCCTTTTTTTATTCTTTTTTTGTAAAATGTTGGCAAGCCAGCTCCAACTTAATTTAATCTCTGGCTTTAAGTACCTCCTTAAGTTGGATGATTTGTGCATCTGTTCTGTGTGCAAGGGGAAAAGGGGGGGAGGTTCTGGCAACTTCAGTAATTACAAGGTTAGCAGATGAATAAAATGCCCGGAGGAAATGAAGAATTAATCTGTGGCTGGGGAAATGATCTTTCTGAAGTGGTGGGACTGAAAGGCAGCTATCTTGTTTAATGCAGAGGGCAAGTATGGGGTTTTTCAGTCCTAATGTTCTCCGATGATCCAAGTTGTATCCCTGGTATTCTTTTCTGAAAAATATAGCTTTGGATGCAAGGCACGTGGGACAGGTCAGAACAGTAGGAAGCAGCTATAAATAGTGTTTACAAATCTGGTGTGTTAGCAAGTGCAACTTTGAGTACACTACAGCTTTGAAAAAAAAAAATCATTTGAGCTTTGTCCTGAAGATCTTGGCTGTATTTTTTGCACTGCTGTGTTTGGGAAGCAATTGCTCTGGTATTCTTCATGGCAAGCTCTGAATATCAGATAAGTGATGTTACATTATAAAAATTATTGTTTCATACATATGTATTTAAAGTTTTCAGAATACACTTAGTCAGCAACACTTATTAAAGTAATACTGTTAAGCAGTATTTCAGGCTTCCTAAAGATTTTATTCTGGCTAACTGAAATTGCAAGGCTAAAACCCTATGTAATTTATTGAAAATATAGTTGCTTTGGTTGGGTTTTTTAATTCCTTCAAAGGCAGACAGTAAAAAAGGTTGTACTGGGTTCCTACTGGCTGCCTTTTCTTCACAAAGGCAAATAAAAGGTACTTGTAAGTTATTCTTTAAAGGCTGACTTACGTATAATGCATCTCTCTGTCTCCAAGCACTGGGAGTCTGCCACTTGCCCGGCAGAAAGGAAGACATCCGTATTTGAAAGTTAGTGGGAGTTTTGCCTGAGTTGGAAATAAAAACAAAACAACAATAACAGAATGAAGCTCAAAGTTTTTGGGTTTTTTTTGTTTGTTTGTTTGTTTTTTAAGTCTAGTAGTTTTTCCTTTCCTTTTGGGTTTTCCTCTTTTTTTGGTCTTTATGGTCATTATTGAAAAAATAAACCAAGAAGAAAGGATGATATTTCAAAGAGGGTAGGAATGGACTTTTCAACATAATTTGTGAAGAATGGGATGTAGCGGTTGAGAAAGTTTTGGTCAACCTTTGCAGTTTGTTGTTTCAAAGTTATACTTCCATATACTTAGATACACGCTCAGCATGTAATTAAAGTAGATGATAAAGGCAGAAGGAGGAAGGGGCAGCACACTCCAAAACTTTGGAGATGGAGTGGAAGGGAAAAAGAAGTTGTGAAAAAGTGACAGGTAAAAGGAAAATTATGGGAGAGCAAGATTTTAAAATCATAAAGCCATAGAGTAAAGCCAGATGAAGAGTAAAATGAATCTGTCAGTATTGCAGTCTGAAATGGCAAAGCTCACCTATTGGGTGTCTGATTCAGGATGCTCCACGGGGTACAGTGCTGTTTGCCATGAGTGAATGGCATGGTGGCATGACACTGCCCAGAAGGAATGTGGATTGATTTGATAGTATAACCTTATTGTTAAAAATGCTGCAGCCACGTCATCTTCCTTCCCCAGCCTCGGAGCTGCTGTAACATGGCCTGTTCTTGGCAGTGCCCAAAGGCTGTCCTGTCTGCCCCGAAGTGCTCCAGGCCACTTCATTCTGAAGGGAGGGGAAAAGAAAGCCTTATGCAAAATCCTTTTTGCATTTCAGGTCAATTCGATTGACAAAAGGTGTTCTTTTATCTTTATCCCTTTGCTTTGCCTGTGTGTTTTGAGCTGTGATATGACCTTTATGACTGGTAAATGTTAAATCAAATGAAATGTCTTGCACTCTCTAACAGAAGTAACAGTTACATTTTCTCTCCCTCTCCTCTATTTCTTATCTGTTTCACTTCTCCTGCCATAGGAAACGAGGACTTCATCTGAGAGTATTATTTCTGTTCCTGCTTCAAGTACGTCAGGTTCCCCAAGCCGAGTGATCTATGTGAGTACTTCACGGTGCAGTTCGTTCTGGGGATGGGGAACACCTCCTGCTTCCTCCTACAGTTTAGCACGTTGTGTGGAAAGCTAGTGCCTCCAAACCACCGCACTTGGCGATGCCTCTAGAGCGGGATTTACTTTTCTCACGTTTAAAGTGTTTGAATACTGTATTTACCGTAACAGATTTCTAGCAGTTTCCAGTTATTTTTTTTGTGGGGTATTTATAGTACTTACGTTATTACTAGAGCTGGCTTATACCAAAGCATGCAAAACACCACATGCTTTCTAAAAAGGAAAAGTTTAAGTAACCAGTGCAGCCCACAGGTAGATTATAAGCTTAGATTTGAACACAACTTGTCTAAATCGAGCTCTTGATCCTGTATCGACTGCTTATGAAAACACTAGTACATATGATTGCAGGACTTGGGACTTGATGAATGCCAGTCCCTAACATTAGAGGACCTTTGATATGTTTAAGTGCTAGCTCTGGAAAGCTCCAGAGAGATGTTACAATAACAAGTATGACAAAAACTTGTGCTGAGTATTTTTTTTTAATAGCAAGCCATAATACCGTGCTTCTTGTAATTGCTGTCAATAATGTTCTTGGACAGATTCTCAAGGCTACACCCAGTAGGTAAAAAAGTGGGGAATGTTCCATTCAAACATCTTTTAGAGAGCTTCAGTATTCCCAGGGCTATTCTTTGTCCTCCAGGTAGGCAGGTTTTCCTCATCGGTTACTGCTATATGCAGAGAAAATGGCTGGAGATGCAATGCACTGACAGAGGGGTGGTTATATGAAGATTAAGGGGTTTTATCCACTGCATTGAGGCAAGCAAAAGTGTGCCTTGGAGCCAAACTTTTATTTTTTGTTCAAGTGAAAATTATTTTGAGTGTAATATATTCTTGATCTGAGTAAGATCAAACTAAAAGTAGAGAAACTGCTCCTTATCTAAATGTTCAGCAGTGTTTCTGAGCTCTTCTTCCAGTAGAGCTCTGTGCTGGTGAATACCAGTGATATACTCCTAGTAATTGTTGTTGCCTCAACTCATGTAAAGACAATTCACTGTACTAGGAGCCTGTTACCATGTAAGTGTTTTCTTTGGCCATATATTCTCTATCTCTCCAGACATGGACCACTGAGTTGTTTTTTAAGCATGAACGTTCTTCTAAGATTTATATGGTTTTAGTGACATTTATCTGACTGTGGATTATACTGTTTTTCTTGATGTTTGTGATTACAACTTTAAATATGGTTCATGGGCTTCTAAAAGCCAAGGACAAACTTTCATTCTATTTTTCTGGTTTTGGGGGGATTTTCTTGGAGGGGTGTTTTTTGTTGTTGTTTCTTTTTCCAAAGTTTGGGGTTTTTTTTCTTTTTCACTGATGTTTGTTACAGTAATATACTTCAGAGGCAGCTGGGACTGTGAAGGAATAAAGTTCTATAGCAAATATGAGTCAATTAGGAAAAATCTTTCCCCAGAGGCTTGCAAGTTCTTGCTATATCTGTCTCATCTCTGACTGCTTAATTGTCAAAGCTGTGAGATTGATTAAATCCTATGTTGGCTTTCATGAACAGGAAAGTAAAAAGAATTAAGTCCATGTTCTTGGACTTCTATATTAACAAAATGATTCTTTGGCTATCTTTTACATCTGTTTTCTATTACAGGACTATGACATAGACACATGAGATGTGCTCAAGATTTGCCTTGGGTGCTTCTGTGGTTGGTTTTACCAAACCTAAATTCATGCTGCCACTGATATGAATGTCTCACCCACACATGGCCCTGTCCCTCTCCAGCCATGTCTTCCCATCTCCTCTTTGGTGTTAGTACTAATGGCTGCAGAGATATGATCAGTCAGATTTGAGACCACATTCTGCTAAAAAATAACCCGGGGAAGACCTTCAGACAACCAAAGAAGAAAAAAAAAAACAAACAAACAAAAAAAAACCAAACAAAAAATCAAAATCAAAAAACCAACCAACCAAACAAAAAAAAAAACCAAAACAAAAACCAGCCATCTACATGTCTCTAAAGCTTTAATGTAGGAGGCAGAGCAGAGAGGGAAGGTGTGTATAGGGTAGCTGCTTTCAGCAGTAGCGATTCAGTTCATGAAAACCAGCGGTGAAACTGTACCTTAACAACCAGTGAGGTCTATGAAATACTCTGTTGAGCAAAAGATAATTTAGAGCAAAATGGGTAAAGCTTAGGAACAATGAATTTGTGGTGCTCTGACTCTCAAAGGCCTCAAGTCAGAGCAACACAATTGTTCTGAGCAACACGCGATCCCAGGGGAGCCATGATCGTGGGTCATGGTTGAGTGGTCAGCCAAGGAGAGGTGAAGAAAGCATGTTTTCATTAAACCCAAGTGTGGTTCATATGGACCATACTAAAGCTGTACTTCTTTTCCTTCTGTTGATATCAGACTTTGTTGTCGACTTGTACTGAGAGAGGCCAATGTTCTTTGAAGTTAATGGGCATCTTCTCATTAGCTTTAGTGGTGGCTGGATTATATCTAGACTGAAATTCACCCCAGTGGAGACATCCCCTCAGAGTCCTTAAGCACCACTTAAAAATCAGTCCATTTCTAAATTACACCATTAAATAAGACTTAGCTTATTTTATACTTCGCTGTATTTTATGAAGAGAGAATTAGGAGCTCCCTATAAAGTTGTATCTATCTGAAAGGTTTACATTAGGTTGCATAGCTGCATTCTATGTTCTCATACTAGACATAGAAATAACTTATGTTTTTATACAAGATCATATTTGCAATTATACAAATGTAAAATTACATATCTCAAATGAAATAGCTACTGTAAACTTAGACCATGGCTTTAACAGAATCAGAAATACAAGATTATTAAAGAGATGGCTAAAAATCTCTTAGTTGTAATTTGAGCCTTCCCTAGCATATTTGAATTCTATTCATGCATTTTAAAGTAGGTGAAATGATTTTTTTTTAAAAAAATGTAGCCTGAATGTTTGCAGAATTCTTTAGAAATCAACTGTTATCTCTAGGGTGTTTTTTCCTGCAAATTTGCCTATATTTTGATATTTTAACTGAAAGGAATTGCATAACTAGATAAGTTTTGCTCTTGACAGTTCTACAGTCTAGTGGGAGGATCTGATTTCAATTCTACATGGAGAGATGGGGGCTAAAATTACTCTAAATTCACATTTATATATTCCCAATTCTGAACTTTTTGGGTTTGAATGAAGAATCTCCATAACCCTGGATACCTTAAAAAAGAAATTATCACAGTTTCTTTGGCCTTCATTATAGGTACAATGCTGCCCAAAGTCTTCCTGGGACAGACCTGACAGGCAGGCTCTTTATTTTTGCATGACCTGTTCCTACATCAAATCTTGCCACTGTCTTCTCAGCAGAGGGTGGGGGTGTGTGTTTCTCTTTAGCTTCTTAAAGTAGCTGCAAGGAAAGTGAGACCTCAAAATCACTGAAGAATCACATATTTGATTAAAATACATTTTTTTTATTAGTTTTGAGGATCATAGAAACATAGAATGCTTTGGATTGAAAGGGATTTCAAAGTCACTAAGTCCCAACCCCCTGCCTTGGGCAGGGACACCCTCCACTAGCCCAGGTTGCCCAAAGGCCCGTCCAACCTGGCCTTGAACACTGTCAGGGAGGGGACAGCCACAGCTGCTCTGGGCAGCCTGTGCCAGGGACTCACCACCCTCACAATGAAGGTTTTCTTCCTGATATCTCATTTAAATCTCCCCTTTCAGTTTAAATCCATTCCTCCTTGTCCTGTCACGCCATGCCCTTGAAAACAGCCCATTTCCTTTTTTTTTTTTTTTGGACCTCTTTAAGTACTGGAAGGCTGCTCTAAGGTCTCCCTGGAGCCTTCTCTTCTTCAAGCTGAATCAACCTGACTCTCTCAATCTGTCTTCAGAGGAGAGGTGATCCAACCCTCTCATCATCTTTGTGGCCCTCCTCTGGAGTCAGAGCAGAGAGGCAGAATCACCTCCCTTGACCTGCTGATCAAACTTTTGAAGCGGCCTAGGAGACAGCTGGCTTTCTGGGCTGCAAGCACACATTGCTGAGACATGTTGAGTTTTACATTAATCAGTACACCCAAGTTGTCCACCTCAGGGCTGCCCTTAATCAGTTCTTCACCCAGCCTGTGCTTGTGATTGAGAATATGTGATGGTTATGGTAGATTTGTTCCACTTTCTTATTTAAAAGGAAACTTCCTCCCTGTGTTGCTTTCATTTGCACAAGTTCATACACTGTTTTAGAAAAAGAAATAACTGAAAGTTTGTCACAGTAAATTTCCCAAATAAAAAAATTTCCCTGGGAGATCTCTTGAGCTTTTCTTAGCTCATACTAAGAAAGATATCACTGCACACAAATCCTGGATATTTTCATATTTTTGCATGTGGCAAACATTATTACAGTTTTACAGCTGATCATACTGAGATGTTTAGAGAATAAAAATATTCACTCATTTTGTTGGCAGCAAGGAGTTTATCATTCTGCAAAGCCTGAACCAGGAAGGAGACAATTACAGTGCCTGTTTCTCCACTCTTAGTGTGGCCAATTTGTGGTTCTATCTACAAGATCGTATGTGCTGGATACCGTTTTGGTGCAAGTTATCATTATGCTAAGGATAATCTGCACAAATGTGGCATTTTGTTAATTATATATTGGTGTACATGTAGTAAGAGAACGGGGAGCAACACAGCCCTTTCCTTCTGTTGGCTATGTGAGTCTCATGAAAGGTTTGCAGCTTTACTTAAGTGGCATCTTTGATCATCCAGCTAATCCACCATGGTGCAAATCCGTCATTACTGGTTTCTGACTAGTAATTAAGGGTGACTGACACATAGTCAGGAAAGGAGGTGAAGCTGTGGGACACAGATGAATGAGGAAAATTATAGACCTGACTAAGGTTTTGCAGCATCTGGAGAGTATACGTTGGAAATACATGCTTGATTGTTCGCTACTGCATATGGTAGGGGAACCCTGCACACCAAAACCACTTCAAAATGAAAGGCATTTTGCCTGAAAAAGATTACAGTATCTGTCCCCCCCTGGGTCTTTGTGCAGCTAGTAGTAAGTGGGATATAACTAAGGGAACTGGAATGATGCTATGCTACTCCTAGTAGCCAAATGTGAGTGACAATGAAAAGTAGAAAGCACCAGTATATAAAAAAAAACCAGCAGTAATATTCAGCATTTTACGGTAAATATGAAATTTAAATGTGCACAAATGGATAAAGTGATTTATTTTTGTGATTCTGAATTTTCTGCCTATGCTTATCTGTCCTTTCTGATTGCATTCTGACCATATTCTTTCTTATTCTCACTGCCGCCTTTCCTCATTTTCTTAGGCAAAGCTTGGAGATGAAATTCTTGACTACAGGGATTTGGCTGCTCTTCCTAAAAATAAAGCCATCTATAACATTGACCGCCCAGATATGATCTCCTATTCTCCATATATCAGTTACTCTTCAGATGACAGGCATAGTTACGGGGAGGTACTGAAACATGGGTTGTTTTTTGTTTTTTTTTTACTTTGAATTTGAGATTTTATGTGCATCATTAAATATATTGCTGAACAGTCTTAAACATGAGCATAATTTTAGAAAACCCAACATGCTAACTTTTCTAACTTCAGTTAAGTCATGTCATCCATTCATTCATTCATTCATTTAGCCTTCCAAAAACCAAGTGATTTGTTCATGTCACTTTTTAGTTTGTAGAAATTAAAGCATTGCTATCCATGATCATTTTGAAACAGATGACATGTAATTAAAATGTGGTTTTCTGTGAGAGGAATTCTACGTGCATGTGGTAGGAAACAGGAGCCATTGCTAATTATAATGCCAAAAAATCAGAAGCGAAGCCAAATGTCTTTTTTTTTTTTTTCTTAAAGTGTACCATAGTATTTTGGTAAAACAGCGGTAATGTCATTTTCATATGTGCAGATTTCTTTCAGCTGTCCCTTACTAAAGTTCATCCTCATGTGATGCATGCGTTTCAACCTCTTCTCGTGCAGAGCTAATATTATGCTAATATTAGTTTGTGCTAATGAAACCTAACTTGACATAATCTTACTAATTCTGGGGTTTTTTTGTGAAACATATTGGTATATAACTCCTGTCATGCAAGTTAGCTTTTCCCTATACTCTATCTACCTTTCATTTGAATTTCTGATTTCTTTTATAGTTTTAGATACTTTTCTACCAATCAACCCTTTTATATATACTAGGTATATTATCAAGATACGTATGGTCTAGAATGGAAGTCTTATTCCCTATAGGTGTAAGTGAATGAGTAAAAGTAAATAATACAAATTATATTCATACTGTTTATAGGAGCTCCAGACTTGCTATCACTTTACACCTTTTACACTTAATCTACTAAAGTTTCAGCACTACTCTTAGATGTGCAGCACATATATTAGATCTTGTGGACTCTATTCCAAACTCTCTCTGCACCCAGTAGCTCTATCATAATGCATGTTAAAATGTTTAAGATTGTATCTGATGAAGTTTTAGTTGGTATTTATGTTTCTGAATTCACAAAACTGAGTGAATTGATAACCCTGAACTTGCAGAGTACAGACATTTCATTTCTACATCAAAATTTGTAGCTGCTGGTAACATTTGTGGCCTGCCCTCAACTGCCCGTTTACATCTAGACTTGGCAGAGGTGCATAAACTAAACAACCTCCACACAGCTCCAATGGCTCCTCACTTATTGCACCTGCTCCAAGGTGATGGTTATAAAGACATCACACCCAGCATAAATCCGTGCTGTGTTGCCCACCTGTGTTCAGCATCTCCTTGGCCACTTGCTGCTGCTCATCTCCTTTACAAGAGCAAGTGCCTGTGTGTCTGTTCCAGGGCTTAGGTTTCTTCTAGACTCCTGGTGTGATCTGACCCTGTGCTGTCACCCGAATGCTGGAGATGCCACAAGTGGGACAACCACCCAGTGTTACCATGAAATTTCCCATCTTGGTGTCAGCCCTCTGGCCTTTGCTGGGACCCAGCATCTGTGACACCTGGGAACCTCAGCATCATACTTTTCATGAGTGAGTTAGAAAGGAGTTGCAATTTAGCTTTAAAAAAAAACCCCAACCTAAACAAAGGAGAACTGCTTATAAATATCTAAAGGGTGGATGTTTAGAGGAAGGAGTTAGACGTGGTCCCTTCCAGCTCAATATACTCTGTGATTCTCAGTGACGCCCAGTGTCAGGGCAAGGGGCAGTGGGCATACACTGGAACACAGGAAGTTCATTCCAAATGTGAGAAAAAAACCTTCTTTACTTTGAGCTTGAAATAGCACTGAGACAGGCTGCCCAGAGGTGTTGTGGACTCTCTTCTGGAGATGTTCAAACCCCACCTGGACATGATCCCGTACTACCTACTCTAAGACATCATGCTTTAGCAGAGCAGTTGGACCAGATGATCTCCAGAGGTCCTTTCCAACCCCAACTGTTCTGTGAATCTGTGAAAATAAATAACCAAAAAAACCACAGAAAAGAAGGTATTGCTGTTGTCATCTGCTTTTAGTGGCTAGCTCAGTGTTTTGCCCATGACCAGAGGAGTTTATTCAGACACCTGGATTCATTTCCCTATTCAGAAAATATGTACTTTAAGAGACGATAAAAGAGACCAAACCATGGAAGAGGGCCAATTTCCTTGAGGCTGGAGAAGACACATTGGTTCACTCAGAAGATGCAATCCAGGACCTGCCTGGAAAACATGTTTGCTTGTTTTCTTCAAAAACCCAATGGGCCAGCTGCAGTTACTGGCATGTGGGTGTGTTTAAATAAGTTTTAAGCTAGGTGCATTGTATTACATCACAGTAATGATTATGATACCAGCCTTCAGATGGACCAATTTTCTGCAGTGCAGACAGTGTCTCTTCAAGCACACACTGAGTTTCATGCACATCTGCTCTTTCACCAGTGATTTGCACCACCAGCTTAACGCTGACTCAGGCAGGTCTGTGCTGATATAGGCATTCCTGACAGAAAGACCTCAGTGATACCTTAAAAAACTAAAAAAAAAACCCCACAACCCAACAAAACAACCCCAAAACAACAGGAGGATTAATGTTAATGGCTCAGAATCCAAAGTGCATATGTTCACGGTGCTACAAATACTTATGTCCTTGATATTGCCAAGGAGTGACGCGTGGAAATCCTGTCTTCCAAATTTCAATATCCTGGCTAATACCTGCACTCGGAGCTAATTGAGGTATGCTCAATTAACCAAACATAGTGTTTCCTTTCCTTTGAAAGGAAAGTGAGTGAACAGAAGACTGTCAAATTACATGATGCATAATTAAAAATGAAATAGTGCAGATATTCTTCTTTCTCTTAATACAGCCAGCTCTGAACAGCAAAGTTCAACTCTGGAATTGCTTCAGTGCAGCTTTAACTAGGGCTTGTGTCTACTTTCAGGTACTTGTTTTCAATGGGAGTTTCCCTACTAGCAGCACTCTCTGCAGTACAGGACTGGCCTCACCAGATGCCAGGAGCTTGTACTAAAGAAATCAACAAAAGCTTTATATGAAATTATTTATATCTTATTCCTTATTTATTTGTTTAGAAATAAGTAAAAATTGCCCTAACTTAATTGACAGGTGTTTTTCCTAACTTTATCATGTGTTATACATGGATATTGATATTTTAAGAGTAGCTCTTCTCACAGGTAACATCATGCATGAATTTATATCACTAATTTGTTGTGTGTTGCTGTTTGCAGTCACCTCAGTTGCTCTCTCCAACACCTACTGAGGTAATCCCCAATGCCTTTGTTCTCCTGTTCTGATCCATTTTGTGATGCTTGTACCTGGTCATATTGATAACCAGCAGTGTCTGAAATGTGGGGTTTGCCTCCTGCCTCTGCAGTGCATGGGGATTTATGTTGTTCAAAATGTTACTTGCATTGAATACATGCTCTGCTTCTGGATTGTCATCTGTATATATATATATCTGTCTTCACTGTCATCCATGTTTCTGCTTTCCAAAATAAAGGTTGTATTGTGGTCACTTCTTCAAGCTCTGCTAAATATATTACTTTGGGAAGTATGATTTAAGTTTGTACATTTATGTATGTACACTTAAATGTATGTACATTTAAAATGGCTAGTGTGAGTTGACTGGAAATATTGCTTAGCTTTCTCTGCTTTTTTTTTCCTTTTTTTTTTCTTTGCTTTTTTCTGTTTTTTGTCCACAAATAGTTAAATTATTTATACTATTTGTGCAGACATACTGTTAAACCATTTGCACATACCTGAACTTTTAGGTCTGTGTATTTTGATGTACTTTAATGGTCAAGGCCAGTCATTGTTTCAAGATACATCACCTTGGAAGCAGTGAAAGTATTTCACTTAACTTCCCAGATAGTAACTCAGTTACATATCACAGACCTGGCTAATTACTCTGTTATCCTAGTTTTATGTTAAGAGGTCTGTATTGCAAGTTACAGAGGAGAATTATGAATTTTCATTAAGAACTATAGCTCATCAACTGTAACTGTAAGCATTGGTTAAGCAGAGAAATTAATCAACAAAAATGTAATTTAGTTGATAGTTTAAAAAATAGAATAAAATAGAATTTTATTTAATATTGGATTTAATGAACTTGATTGACTGTTCCTTACAGAGGCACAGAGTACGCAAAAGGTAAGGTCTGAAATAATCAATACAAAATACTGGTGTTTTGCAGGATTATGGTTTCTTTTAAATTAGCTACTAGTTAGCAAACCGTCATACTATGAAACCCCAGAAGTGATGCTGGTGTAGAAGATGGTGCTGCAATGGCTCATGCTCTGTGAATTCTCCAGGTTATGTAGCTTTGCCATGCTCACTGTCTTTCTTTAGAGTTGGTGATCAGGTGCATAGGCATCATCAGTTGCAGACTTGTCAGTAGTTTTTTTGCAAGAATTTTTACTGGAAGAAAATTTCATTGTATCACACAGGACACATCACAGCCCACTAGATAGCATGTTACAGTGTTTAAATATCATTGTAAGACTTTCTAGAGGCTGCTTGTAACTTTCTTCCAAAGGATCAAAATGGGTATTAAAAAGCATAGCCGCTTCAGGAGGGAAACGTCTAAAACTGGGCAGATAGGGGTGGGTGGCAGAATGCCTACAGAATGCTCTATGCTTGGGAAGACATTAGTTGTTCTCCCTTTTTCATATTATTTCTTCTGAAATGGACATTAAAGCAGTAACACTACTTAACACTATACAAAACAGATTTTCCATTGTTGACAATTCAGACTGGGATGAGGTGGAAGGGATGGAGAACACTCAAACCAGAGTAGAAAAACTGATGATGGGAGAGTATTGCACATCTCTGTAGAGTCAAGAAGTATCACAGAGAAGCTAAATGAAAAATGTATTTGTCTAAAGCTAAATAGATTAATATAATTAAGTTGTCCTTATAAGAATCTGGAAAATGTCGATGTGGCTAAGTAGGATCTCATGTGTGTTTGAATAATCCAGTGGGAGTCACATAGATGTCTAAAGATGTCCCAGGATTCATGACACGTGGCTAACACCTGCTGTGGTGTAGTCTATCTTCACTCACTCCTGCTGAAATAGAAGAGAGGAAGCTTTGTTGTTTTTTTTTTGGTGCATGACTTTCTATAAGTGAACATCCGCATGTGACATGGATTTGCTCTAAATTGACATTAACTCAGCCAATTCTAGCTTGTCTTAAAGAAAAAAATTGAATTTGCTGTAACACCTAGTTTACAAGAAGTCACTTCCACATCTAAATCACTCAGTAATGCATTTACTGTTAAGATGCTATGTGCCAATTGCAGTTGTAATTTTACTGGCTATAGAGAGTGAAGATCTTGAATGGGTGCACATGGCTTTAAGTGGTTGAATCCAAGGTTTTAGTGGAAAACAAGCTGTATGACTTGCTTTGCATAAAGCTGCAGTATTAATGCTCATGCTATATAGATATGATTTTGCAATATGCTGGGCAATTTATACAGGAGATGCAGTTTTATTTCTGTGATGTAGTAAAGCCAGCAAATGATGATTTTTGTGTTGTCTGTAACTATTATGCAGCCATTCACAGGTTACAAAGTGACCCTAGTACTATCATGCTAACCTGATCCCATCGTCCACCCACCCATGTACATTCAGGGAATTACACTGTCCTGAAACAATACTTCTAGTGTTATGTGCTTTTCAGATTATATTGTCATTTTAAATTTGTGTATGTGCTGACTTTTCTGGGAACATGACCGTTCTCTGATACTTGATAGAGCTCCGTCAGTCATACTCCGGTGGAGGTGCTTACGGCTGAAAGCCACCACATTTCATTGGGATTGCATGGAGTGTTGCAACAGTATTGACTTCCACCTACGTGGCACAGAAACATGCAAAATGGCATATTCTGCTTGCTTCTGAAGTGCCTTCTCCTTAATGACATATTTCTTGTTCCATTCAGGGTGACCAAGATGACAGATCTTTCAAGCAGTACAGGACGTCAAGTCCTAGCTCTGCTGGCTCACTGGGCTACGGACGCTACACTCCAACCTCCCATTCTCCTCAGCATTACAGCAGACCAGGTAATTGAAAAGCAGCCTTACTTGTTCTCTAGATTTTTCCACTACTTTGTCTTATGCTGTCAGTAGTGTAGGCTCTGTTAGGCAGGAGCTTAAGGTGGAGTAGCAGTTCATTGCAATGTTTTATTTGCTGTGAACAGAGTCCCATGGAGAGAAAGCAAATGAGTGCTTCAGCAGTCAGCATCTAGGAAAATGAAAACAGGCATCTAGAAAGATTGATTTTATGTACCTGTAAACAGAGATAGAACAGTTAATAGGATTTGATTCCGGTCCCATCCTGCATGAAGCTACATATTTAATCCACAGCTCTTTCGCAGTGCAGCATGGTAGCAGCAAACACCCACAGAGCCAAGGGGTTGTCGAGCCACTTCGTATCTCTTCCTCTATCGCGGGGTTATGGCCCACGTCTCCTCTTCACAGTGCAAGAGCTGTAGGAGTGACTATTGGTTCTAATGACGGGATTTTGAGGCCAAGATGCTGTATTTGAGAAGCCTACAGGAATGGTTATTGCAGCTTTGGGCTGTAGTGACAGCTCTGTTGGTGTTCTTGTTGCACAGAAAAGAGCGCTCAACTCCTTTTGATCCTTGCATGGGGGCCCCATACAAAGACCCATTTGCAGTTGGACATTTTGCAGAATGTAATCCTTACAAATAATCACTAAATTTTTCAAAATCCATTTTTAATTCTTTTTTTTTAATAATTTTTCTCCACTCCACCATTTGAGTGGAAAACACTGAGCATTTCTATTATTTTCTTGGTGTCTTTTAATTTAATTTGGGATACATTATTGTATAAATTAGTTTAGAAAATTTGGAGTTCTTAATATTTCCAGTTGAAATGAAAATACTGTGGGAAACAATCAATTTTTATAGGAATAGAATATTTGTACTGTATAAAGCCTTTTAAGAGGTAGAAATGAGATTATTGCCAAAGATTTTATAGAGGAAAGATTAGTCTCCTCTGAAGGTCTGGCAGCCACGTTAAGCTTAGCTGCACACTGTTAAAGCAAGGAGGAAAGACAAAAGATATTCCAAGTTAATTCTGATGTTTTACAACTTCATTGAAAATTTAGAAGATAGTTGTTATAGTTGCTGCTTCTAGTAATTGCCATTAGTCCTCCAAAATGTGTTATCTGGACATTGTTACAACCAAGCAAACAAAGAAGACGTCCAAGGACATTATTCAAAGTGCATAATCCCGTCTAACTTCCAGTGCTCAAATAACTGCAGGATGTTTCTTCAAATGCTTAAATTAGCCATGCACATGAGTACCCTCATGGCACGTTGTGAACTAACCTACCAGTGTGCACTGCAGTGGCGAGAACTGGCCCCACTCATAGCACGGTTCTCAGCAGAGACAAGGCTCTCCGCATTTCATTTCATTAGATCCATTATGAGCATATATCATTCCCTCTTGCAGCTTTTGAATATGCAAATTTTCCCCTGAGAGCAGCTATGCTTTTTGTGGTGCCTTTTCTGGAATATTTTCCGATGCATTACATGATCAGCATTTTATTTGCTATTCTTTCTGTCTGCAGACAAGCCCGTGTCCCTTGGCCAATCACATAATATGGCCACTGTGAGGGTTTTAGCAATAGCCAAAGAAAGATGAAGTCTTAAGTATAAACTAAATGTTTTCTAAGCATCAGGAGGAAAATGTTCCTGAAAAAAAAAGGATGGCATTTTAATCTGTGGCTTTCAGTAAGTGAACTAAATAGTTTATTTTCACTTACTCTTTGTTGCCCCCAGCTGGTACTCAGAGTCTTGGTACCAGTAGCTGCATCTCCCTGCCCCAACACCCAAGCCCTACATCTACATTCAGACATCATTACATCCCTTTCTTCAAAGGTAAGGTCCAGGAATGCAAAACCGTGCTGTCATACTGTAGACTTATTCAGATGTGTTTCACTTTTATGTCTGTGCAAGCATGGCTTCCACTTGGATAAAATTTGTCTTAATTTTGTGCAAGTGCTTTCTCGATGTACTGTGTAAGTTTTAAGAACTGAGTGGGTATGGGTTGTTTTCTTTTTGCTTTTTTTCAGTGTTAATTGTTTTTCAAAGGGGTGTAGGGAAGGAATTAGATTTTCTAATAGACATGAGGAATGAAATAATTTAATAGCCTCTTCTCAAATACAGTGTTTACCTTATTTTGGTGATACTAAATAAATAATACAAGCTTATATGTTGGATCCAACACTGGATAATCAGTTCTCTAACTTTCTAACTTCTGTTTAGGGGTTCTTCATAGTATTTTTAGCATTACCAAAATTATGCCAGATAAGCTGATTAAATCAGTATACCTGCACTGATTGGCAAATCATATTATAAACCAAAGTAAAGGAGCCTAGCCTCCTTGCCATTAAATTTTTCCAAGTGGATATTAACTTAATGACCTCCATGTTGTGGATGTGAGACAGTAATGAGAAATGCCAAGAATTTTAGAGGGAAAGGCTATTTTTTTAGCTAGCAAATTAGATGTCAGAGAGAAGGTATTCATCTGCCATATGTGTCTTCCCCTGAGTCTGTCCTATCTGGTAACAATACGAGCAGGGAGCAGACATGAATGATGAACAAGAAATGTTTTCAGTGTCTGTTTCTTGACTCTCATGAGCTGTTTGATTTAATAAAACAAAGCTGTTCTTCTTGCCCTCACAACCATCACAGAAAAGGAAGTGACACTGCAGGAAACAGACTTACGAACAGGTCTGACATGAAAACTCAAATGAATAGCAGGTGCTCGTTGCCTTTGAAAAAATTACAAATGCATCTTCATTGAGCCCTAATGAATCCAGAACCAGTTCTGTCCAGAGACACCTGAATTTCACTGTTTCAAGCAGGAACAGAGTTAGGCTCCAGCAATCCAAATGTGATGCTCAAGAGAAAATTTTGCAGAACACACATATCTTGTAAGGATAGCACATGTCCTGGTATTCCCTGAGGCGCTGCTTGAACAGTTTCTTGATCTACCCTCTAAATTTGGATAATATTATCCAATCTGATGTACTGAGGAAGATAAACCTTTGCAGGGTGCTGTAGTGCACAATTTCACTGTATGGAAAACTCTTATTCAAGAGCCTGCCTACAGTTGCTTAGCAGCACTCCTGTTAAAACGAGATTCTGTTCAGTGCTATCTGGTGTTGTTCAGAGTAGCAGCAATTACTGAGCAGTGCTGTTTGGATGACAAAAACCGCATGTGTTAACTACTAGTGCCCGAAGAATTACTAGTAGTGTGATCAAAATTATAATAATTTGCAGTTCTACAGCACTTTTTGTCAAGGAGCTAAAATATTTTGCAAGCAGTAGGTTACAGTGCCTCACTGTGCTCCTGAGGAAGATGAGCCTGTCTATAATTTTCCTGTATAGGTACTCCTGAGCCCTGCAGAGGCTGTATCCACTCTTACATGGAGTCAACATCTCAGTCCAAAGGAGTCAGAGGGTTTGCCCCCATCCTCTTCAAGGTTTCCAAATTCTTTCATCTGAGTTGCAGACTGGATTTTTTCTTATCTTGAGAAGGCTTTTGAGGGAATCGATGGGCTATTTATTGTCTTATCAAAGTGGTTATTGTGGGAAGATTAGGATTGCAGAAATAGTTGCTTTGTATCCAGACCAATGTTGCCATTTAAGTTTTTAAAAAGTTACATCACAGTTTTGTTTTTTTTAAATAAATCAAAAAATAATATATTGGTTAATAACAATAGAAGTAATCTTTGTAAAACCAGTACTCCACAATAATCATAAAAAATATATCTTTAAGCTTCTAGAAGGCAGAAATGTTACTCCCCTAGGGAAATTAAAACAAGCAGAATCTTTCTTTTTACTTCATTGAGTTTGCAACATATTCATCCTGAGAATTACACTGTTCATCATTTTTCCAGCAAAAAATGTGTTTACTGAGTTCCTCCTCCTGTGTAATGTAGTCTAGCTCCCATGAAGCGTAATAGGATGAGCTGTTCTTTATCATTCAGACAAATAATTTGGTTGTGCTCTTTTAAGATTTTTGCCTTCAAAATAAATGATGTGACAGTCTTGCTTCATGAAGGCTTAACAGCTCATGCCCTTGAGATTCAAAGGGTGTAATATTCCAAGTACCCATCCTTGGTGTAATTCTTCCTCTTGAGGTGATGCGTTGGTGAGCGTACAGGCTCCGCTGAGCCCTACTGAAAAACTTGCTTTTCTAGTGCAGGAGTACAGTTTCCAAAGCCCAATTATTTGGCTTTGAGAGGTCAAAAATAATTAGTCATCAAACTCTCAAAAAAACTTTATGAAGCTTAATGCACCCCATGCAGAGATATTAAAAAGATCCAGTTTCGGGAGTAGGCTCTGACATCTCTCTCCTTACACCAGTGGTATCTGTTTGTTGTTCAATCCCAAATTCAGACATCTTTTACTGTAACCTGTTATCAAATTTCCCATCCTCCCAGATAAGAGAAAAGCTGACTAGGACAGAGATATAAACAATATGATACTTTTCCTGACAAGCCCTTGGAAAGGATGCATGGTCTGAGCTCTAGTCAGTTTGCTTCATGCACACAAGGTTAAAAGAGCAGCCTCCCCTGTCAGCAGCCAAAAGACACAAGGAAGTTTCTGTGGTTGACACTCAAGTTCAAAGTTCCAGATTCTTTCCAAGTTAAACAGAATCCAGGGAAGAGTTCGTGATTATGGGTTTGTTTTTTTGTTTTTTTTTTTGCTTTGCACTGACCAGTACAGCAGATCACAGCCTGCAGCTGTTTGTGGCAGAAAACCAACCCAAAAGTTTGAGAAATTACTCCCTCTTGAAGTTTTATTTTCTCTGAGCTCTTATTGGAAGGATTTTCTTCAATGTATACCAGGCAAACCTTGAAGCATATTCTTCCAAAGTCTAGCTTGAGAGATTGTTATTATAGGTTAGATTAAATGAGTGTCCTATGTTCCTACACTTTCTACATGGTTCTTCAGTTTGTTTATTAGTAGTTATTTTTTTATGCAAAAGGTGAAATACAACTGCTCTGCCACCAAATCGCTGGCAGAGTTATAATTTAAATGTACATCAGCTTCCACAAGCGGGATGCAGGAATAACCTTTTCCCTCATTTCATCCTTATTTCTTCCCTTTCAAGCAAGTTAGAGGTTGTGGCTTTGCAAACTGCTCCATCCAGGTGATTCTTCCATCGAGCAGTTTGTGGATTTGCCATCCCCTGGTACTTGTGCCTGCATCCTGTTTCCTTACAAGTTTATCTTAATTAATGTATCCTCCTGATTCCCTGCTGACACCCTAACCCTATCCCTGAAGAATAACTCTTTATGTGTGTATGATGACAGCCCCTTGGGGTCACATGCAAGTCAAAATTAAATATGATTTTTTAATACTAAGCGAATTTAAAATAAATGAAGAATTAATACATGGAAAACTTCCCTTTTTTCTTTTCAAATAAAAAAAAATCCATTAATAACCACGTTGGGATGGAGATTTTTAAGGTTGAGTTTTCAAAGCTTAAATGTCTACCACTGCTCTTTTCTGTTCAAAGTTGAAATGTCATTGAGACTTCTTCCATTTAGTAGGGGTAGCCAAGCATCTGGGCACCAATCAGCAAAGAAAGAGGGAATCAGTAAATGTGCAGTGAAAACCTGTCATGTCTTCCTTCGAATAACAAATTTGGAATCAAAAAAACTGAGAAAGAGTCGGGTTCCTTGTCTGAGAACAACTTAATTCTAAGATGGTAGTGACACACCAGATCTTTAGAAATGCCATCATTCTTCCCTTACCTTTTGGAAGGACCACAGTCTTATCAGCATGTGCAGTTGTAATTTCAGTTTCTGAACTGCTCTGATTGCATTTTTTCAATGAGAAATGAGTACATAGGGATAATGGCCAAATAGTTTTAGAGTTTTAATTTTTCACCAGCTGTAAAAATAGAAGACACCACATTTAAAACAGTTAGTGTATCATGAGATAAACAGCACACTTCTGTGACCTCCTCTGGCCCACTTCTGCTCATATTGAACTCAGTGGCACTACCCAGTTGGCTTCAGTGGGGCATGTCAAGGTAGGTTTTGGTGACAGCAGACCATCTGCTGCTTGTCAGCAGAGACAGTGGTTCAGCAGAGACCACCTCCATGGGCATGGCCTAGACAGTTATGACAATCTAGTAGTTTTATGGTTATACAACTTCCCATCCCTGAAGGCAGAACTCAATGACAGATCTGAGCTGCTGTACTTTCTTTACCTCAAAGAAACTTTAATTTCATCATTGCTAGCCATTAAATTTGTGCTCCATCCCAACTAAAATAATAACAGCAAATTAATAACCATTTTATGTTAGAATAAATGTCATGTTTTGCTTCCAGTTGCTTTACAGTGCTGTAAATTAATTGGATTTTACAAGTCCCAAAAAAGTAGAGCTTTACTTTTTTGTTTGCCAAGCAGCACTATAATGCCATAGAGTGTGTGTCAGGGAAATTGGTTGGTGCCTAATAGGCATTTGACAAAATAAGTGAAAAAATGAATATGGATCAATCCTATGTATATCTTGAAATTTGGTGAAGTGACTATGGCATTATAGATCCATGACTTGATAATCCAACTTTGTTTGCATAAATATAAAATGCTGTGGCATGTTACCTGTGGGAAAAGTTTGCAATTATGAGCCGAAGTTCAACATCTGGTTTTTGTCACTAAAACATGCAGGAATATTTGACTTAAACGTAACTCTTTTTTTTTTGTTTTTTGTTTTTTGTTTTGTTTTTCCCTATTCCTGCTCTTAAATATTTTAAATGCTATGGAAAGATTTAGTTTCTGGTTTCAGGGGCAGGCTGTGAGCCATAGCATTAAACTTTAAAAAACCTTGATTGGTAGATTATCAGTTATGGATATAAAAAACCACATTGTGAGATTATGGATGTTCTTATCCTTTTATTTTCTTCATTTAAGTGTTGATAAAAGACAAGCTTTAGTTTCCCAGTGGGGCTGTTTAACCTGGTATTATTTATCTGATATTCATTATTGATGAGATCATAGAGACTGAGCCAATAAACTGTTGTGAAGAAACTTGGCATTTACAAAACTGTACATTTAAAACTGTTGGATTAACAAGTCATTCTGGACAAGCTTTTATGCTTGAAATACTCTACTTTGCTTTCCATTTTTCTTTTATCTGCTTTCTTTGCTCTTCCCCTTGGAGGCAGTGAAAGTGGTCGGAGCACTCCAAGCTTATCCATGTACTCAGACAGCAAATCTTCACCTTCTGTCTATCAGCAGGCTCCTAGGCATTTCCATATCCCAGGTAGGCATTGGCTGCTTAGCTTTTAATTTTCAATTGCTAGCTTCTGTGTATTACCTTTTTATTATCTTTTTGGGTTTTTTTGCATTGGTTTGTGAACTTCAAACTTCCAAGAGAAGAAAATAAGAGATAAGTGACAATCTGTTAACTGTTAAATCTGGTTCCAGAAGTAAAGGAGTTTGAGAACTGTGTGCTTATGTATATTAAAAAACTGCATTGGATAAGGCACATAGTGACAAATGTTATTAAGCCCACAAAGATACATTATTTACAGTGCCATGGCTGCATAGGTCCGTTGAATTTGTGTGCAGGAGGGAAGGCTGAAGGGGTTCTGTTTTTTTCCTTATCTATCTGTTCTCTAAATTAAAGAGTCATCTTAACATAGGCTTTAAAAATAGCTGGAAGACTTTAGGCCTCCGAGAAGCTCACCGTGGATGTATCTTTGCATATGTACTATATTATTTTCAAGTTCACATTCAGTCAACAAGCATATTAAATTTATGTCCATGCTATTTGGCTTTTTAACTGCTAAGCAATCTACCTGACCAGTGAAATAGTTTATTTATGTTTAGCTTCTGGGGTTAACGTTTCTGAAACACACCATAATTAGGAATTGTATCTGCACAGGGCTGTACTACTAGGTAAATCTCTTGTCTGTACAGCATGACATGGGAATCTTTGATTGTGGCTCTGGGTTTTTCAAAAAATTCCTCAAATTCCAGGTGTTACCTATACAATTTAAAATACAAACATAGAATTTTCTGTATTGGGCATTTCCAGTATAAAAAACTGAACATGTATACTTTCTTCATAATTAATGGAGAGAGTCCCTTTTCAAGTGTGATTACTATCGTAGGCTGTTATTCCTATATATGGACTGTAGTGACAAGTGTGGCCAGCTCCTCTTTGCTGTTTATCAAGCCTGTGTTGGTAGTGCAGATGCAGCCACCTGCGTTTCAGTAAATGGATGCCATTCAAGGTGTCTTAAAGCATTCTGAGTGACTTAGGAGGGATTATACTGCATAGGTAGGTCTAGCCAATGTTTTAAATATATAAAAATGATGGGTAAGGCTTCATTCTCTTGTAACAATCAGTGAATGACAAACCTCTGCATGAATGCAGTCTTTGCTGGAGTATTTGCATTTTTGGTGATATTGAGAGGAAACAAGAGCAGCATTGTCAGAACATCTTGCTTACTCTTTTAATCTTTCCTTTCTTTCTCCTCTTCCCCAGACACTGGCGTAAAAGATAACATCTATAGGAAACCTCCTATCTACAAACAGCATGGTACAGTCTGCTTCTTTCTGCTGCAGTTTTCTCTAATTGTCTTTGTAAAGAAATGCACATTGACTCCTGAATTAGTTTTCATCAGTCTCTGCATTCCATTATGTCTCCATAATTTCAAACGGAAAAGGGAAAAAAGTAATGTGAAAATTTAGCATTTTCTATCATATGATATCCAAGGATTCAGTAAGTTCTTAAAAACTGGGTTAATGATATTTTTATTTATCTTGGTAATTCAGAGCTGATGCTAACTTCAGAGCATTTTTCTTTTATTTCTCGAAAGACATAAAACATGCAAATATCAAATGATGCTCTTTTCTCTTCAGACTATGGAGTATAGAACCCTGGGGTATCTAGTTTTTTGAAATAATTTTAACTTTTACATTTCTGAGGAAAATATGTTTGTTGTTAAGTGGTGTGTAAAATCACTTTTGATTTTACAATCACTACACTTGTAGATGTAAAGCAGGTGTGAAACTTACAAGTTCATTGAGGTTTAAAATGTCATGAACAAATGTACTTGCACTGTGGCAGCGAGGAACGAATTCAGTAGCCAACAACATTGGCAAGATAGGATTGGAAAAACTTTGGTAAACACGGCAACGAAATTGCTGGCTGAGTTTCTAAATAGAAGAAAGAAATACATAACATTTTATACCACTGAGGATCTGACTTAAGACTCTCATAAATATAAAAAAATAGAACCTTAAAGTCTGCATTTTTCTGTTATTATTTTTACTGTATATTTCACTGATTAGCATCAGTGCAATTTCCATATTGTTCTCAGTGGCGTTTGGCAATGCTTTTGGTTCACGACATAAGTTTAGTAATACAGAATCAGTTTTTCTAAACTGAATTACATTATTAGTCTTTGAATCAAACTTGTACAGATTCTGCTGCAACAGGGTGCCTTGAGAGTGCAGAAGTACATGTCTGTTTAGGTTGTGACTGAGATACTCCTGTATTCAGAAGAAAAGGACAAAAATAAAACTAAAATATGTAATATATATCTCCCCAAACAAAACCCTGTATTTTAATCATGATTACTCCCTGAGAGAATAAAATAAGTGTGAGGGATGTTTGTCACACTGTGAACAGTAGCTAAAGCACTTTGGGGATGAAAACTTGTATCTTTAGGGATGCAGATGGGAGAAGGAAGCTATGCCGATCCTGGTGGCAAGGGAAGGTCCAGTTTGTGCCTGTGAGCAGGGTCTCTGTGGGAGCAGCTTTACTCATCCTGTTCCTCTTGCAGCACTGTCCGCCCAAGGGTGACTTCCCATATTGGATGTAAGAGTGAGAGAGCTCCATCTGTCCTCCCATACTTTGGCTTTAGATGATAACTTACCGTGAGTGAAAAGTTAGGGAACTGCAGATACATCACTGGCTTCATGGTCAAAACAAGGAAAACACATCATACATATTTTTCTTTTGTGGTAACAGGGAGCTTTAACTGATTTTAGAATGCTTTTATATTGTTACCATTTTTTACTATCTTTCACGGAAAATCAGACATTATTTGTATGTTGGGTGAAGTTCAAGTATCTGGTACAATAAGAGAAGAAAGAAAATTGTTAACTAATGTCTCTCAACTGAGTAAGTCAGCCTGTCCACCTTCACAGTGCACTTTAGGTGACAGTTTTTTTATTAGACATTTTCTCACAATAATCTAATCTTGAGCAAATTAATGTTACCCCTAAGGCAAAAGAAAGGAAAAAAAATAGTATCTGTTTGAGTTAGTGCTTGATTTAATGTAATCTGCCAGTCTTATTGTCTGCCCAAGCTCTCCAATTCCTTCTTGTCTTTAGATACAGAAATCATTTGAGACAACTACTCAGGCTGAGCAAAAAAGCTTCCAACAAAGGAAAGAGTTGAATATTATAGTGGTGTTTGGAAAGATCATGAGCAAATGCAAAGTTACAATCATCTGGTGTAAATCAGTGTAGCTTCACTGATTTACACAAGCTGATGATGTGGCTCGTATGTCCTGTATCCTGGCTGTGTCATTTAATGTTACTGAATTTTTTTTTTCCTTGAAAAGAGAATTTTAAGCAGCAGTGCTTTATTTTGTTGTTGTTCTGGGCCAGGAATTTTTATATCAATTTTCCATCCATCGGATATACAGTCAAAGTCTAGTTAATGTCAATTTTGCATTGTTCTACGGGATTTTTTGTCATAATCACTGGAGTAAGCAGAGTCAGCAATCTCTGTAGGTTAACAAGGATATATATTTTAACTTTATAGATAATAGTTATTCTGAAAGTTTGTGTTGAAAATACATGCTAATTATTTTTCTACTGACAAGCAAATCATGACTTACTCAGAAAGCAAAAATCAATGAATTTTCCTGCCAGTTAAAAAAAAAAAAGTTACCTTTTATTCTGGAAGATCTCCTGGCTAACACGTGAAGACATGAACAACTGATGATTTACCTCCTCAGGCTAATGGGAGAGATGGACCACTCGGTGGATAAGGAACTGGCTGAATGGCCGCACTCAGAGAGTGGTGGTCAATGGCTCAATGTCCAAATGGAGACCGGTCACGAGTGGCGTCCCACAGGGGTCCGTGTTGGGCCCGGCCCTATTCAACATCTTTGTCAGTGACATAGACAGTGGGATGGAGTGCACCCTCAGCAAGTTCGCCGATGACACCAAACTGTGTGGTGCTGTCGACACGCTGGAGGGGAGGGATGCCATCCAGAGGGACCTTGACAGGCTGGAGAGGTGGGCCCGTGCCAACCTCATGAGGTTCAACCAGGCCAAGTGCAAGGTACTGCATCTGGGTTGGGGCAATCCCAGGCACAACTACAGACTGGGCGGAGAGTGGTTCCAGAGCAGCCCTGAGGAGAAGGACTTGGGAGTACTGGTGGATGAGAGACTCAACATG
>VXBZ01031355.1:186003-222143 GCA_013399135.1 Heliornis fulica | reverse complement strand
GCTGGAGCACCTTTCCTACGAGGACAGGCTGAGAGAGTTGGGGCTGTTCAGCCTGGAGAAGAGGAGGCTGCGGAGAGACATTATAGCGGTCTTCCAGTACCTCAAGGGGGCCTACAAGAAAGATGGGGAGAGGCTGTTCGGTAGGGCCTGTTGTGACAGGACAAGGGGTAATGGTTTCAAAATAGAGGGAGGTAGATTTAGATTGGATATTAGAAAAAAGTTGTTTACTGTAAGAGTGGTGGAGCACTGGAACAGGTTGCCCAGGGAGGTGGTGGATGCCCCATCCCTGGAGACGTTCAAGGCCAGGTTGGATGAGGCCCTGAGCAACCTGATCTAGTTGGGGGTGTCCCTGCTTCTTGCAGGGAGGTTGGACTAGATGACCTCTGGGAGTCCCTTCCAACTCTAATCATTCTGTGATTCTATGATTCTATGATTCTATGACATTGAGTGGATACACTCTGAAAAGTAGCCAGAGAACATTCCTTCACTGAAGAGACCAAGTTTGAACAAACAAGCACAAAAATGTTCTTTAAAACAAAAAGTGCAAGAAGCTATTCCAAAACATTTGGCTTTGAAAGGTTTCAGTTACAGCAGTGCCCAACAGATTTGCTGTAACTACAGCTTCTGTGTTTCTATTATAAACATTCAAGAATAAAAAGAAGATGGTGTAAAATTGGGCTATACATCAGGCTGAGAGCTGGGGTCAGAAAGTGAAGAGTGCTGGAGCCTGTGTGGTTGTTCTTTTGTGTGTGTACAGTTTCAAAAATATTTGAACATAGTTCAGAGTTTAAAAAAAGAAAATGAAGAAGTTTGCTCTTCAGCAGTATTATTCATCAATGATCCATTTGAAACTTGCAGTTGACATTGGGTTTCATAGCAGAACCAAGTATCCCTTTAATTGGTGAAGTCAATGCTCAATACTGATGAAATTCAGGCTACTTGGGTTTTTCTGCTAGCCACACACTGTAAAAATACTCCCAGGACCTTGGGAGCAGCATGCTGTCATGGGCCCCATTGGTTTTCAATGTACTCCTATGCATCACTGTATAAAACCCTGGTGTTTAACTGTGCCCTCAAGATCCCATGGAACATTTTAAATCTCTGAATAACACTTTTGATTAAAGCTGTTGAAGACATCAACATCTTGAAACAAAAGCAATTTCCACAAACGCATCAGATTCTTTATATGGATTTCTGATTAAGTCAAAGCAAGATCCATCTGTACATATAACCTGGAACAACTTGTTGACTTGTGTTTTAGGGTGTGATCCCAAAATATCAGTGAACCAGGTTTGAGTCCTTCCTGCAATGTAGGGATTTTATTCTTCATCTGTCATAGGTGGATATTTCTTCGTATTCTTTTCTCAGAGAAGCACCTTGCCATCTTGGGAAAATACCTTCGTCCAAATGCTGTTGGTGAACTGTGAAAACTTTTAGCTTTTTCATAATGCTGTTTTTATTTTGTGAGCCAGCTTTGTTTTGCCACATTAAATTGAGACCAAAAACCCACCCCCATAAAACCAGTCCCCTGCAGCTCAGGTTTTCACCTCAAACCCATAGACTTTTCACAGAATCACAGAATTGTAGGTGTTGGAAGGGACCTAGAGAGATCTGTGAGCCCGACTCCCCTGCCAAAGCAGTTTTCTTACTGCAGTTTGTCATTTTCTAAGTATCACCTCCTCATCAAAACCAGTTAGGGTCTGGATGTGAGCTGTGTGATGGCACCACAAAACGAAACAGTAGCATTGAAATGCTAATGGTGGTGGCCTTTTTCCAGAGTCATTTAGATGCAGGGTGAGTTCTCTGCACACATGCTGGCTGGGGAATGGGAGAGAGCAGACTTGTTCCCAGCTAGCTGAGAGTGTTGCCACATTTTAATGGTACAATTTGATCTCCTTCCCTTTGTTATGATGACTTCTCATGGGCTTGAAATTATGCTTGAAGAGTGTAAAATAGTACGAAAAGTGGGTGGTCACAAAAATTGTGAATCAGAGGTTCTGAAACAGCCTCTCTTGCAGATTTCATGAATAGGCAATACCAAATTTATTTCTGTCTTCTTTACCATTTCTGTCCTTCTGGAGAGTGTAGGAGGACCAGGTGTGGGGACCACAAGGTGTCTCTGCAACCCTATGTTCTTTCATGGACATGGTAACACAGAAGAATTGGGACATGGCTTGTTCCTGAGTGCAGTGACTGTCCCTCTGTTACAGTATAGGTTTTTTTCCCCGCCAATCATTGGCCAAAAGTAGTTTCTTCCTAAAATGTCAGGTTCAAACTCCAGCAGGAATAGGTTGTCTGAATTCACTGTATGCCTGAAGGATGAGTATTACTGTAATAATTTCAAAATTATTCTATGTAGCTCTGTAAACTCTAAACTATTACAGTAGCCTTGTAAAACTCTATTCATCAAATTTTCTACCCAGCT
The DNA here is from genome assembly GCA_013399135.1 of Heliornis fulica. Classification (NCBI taxonomy): domain Eukaryota; kingdom Metazoa; phylum Chordata; class Aves; order Gruiformes; family Heliornithidae; genus Heliornis; species Heliornis fulica. The sequence continues at coordinate 219,718 of VXBZ01031355.1, read as the reverse complement.
CCGTTTTGGGTTTGTTGAGGGCTTTCAGGGTGGTAAGGAGAGGTAGTTGGTTTTTCGTTTGTTTATGGATTTTCTTTAAATTCCCTCTTATTTAGAACATAACTGCAGTCAAAACAGAAGAAAAAATATAAGATATATTCTGTTCTAATTTTTAAAATTAACTTAATCTTCCAGCAGCAAGAAAGTCTGACGGGGAGGATGGAAGCTTGGATCAGGACAATAAGAAGGTGATGATCAAAAAGAACAAAAGGGAGTTGTTTATTGATCTTTCTTGAAGCAACTGTTTTTTAAAACATGTTCATATGTAAGGGTGTTCTCTCAGGCAACTGAAATAAACATTGCTACTTTTAGGTCTTTCCAATAAGATATAGAAAAGCTTAAACTCTCAGCCAGAGGGTTTAGGATAAGTAAAGAATTTCTTTCTTAGTAAAGAAAGAAATAGCAATATTGCAATTAAGAGCAATAAGCTCATAGATTGTTACTCAGTCTCAGAATATATGGTGGTGATTCAGCTAAGCCTGTGGACTTTTACTTTGGGTGCATATTGACAAACAAAAAAAGAATGTTAACAGCAGATTAATTCTAAGATGATGAAAAAGTGCATTTTGTACTGTGGGTTGCAGCAAGCAGCTTGATAAACAGAGAAACTATCCTCAGCCTGGTGAAAGTTTTAAGATTTTGGTAGCTGTGGCATCTAGCAGCAAGTCCCATGATAGTAGAAGAAGGTAGTAGAAGAACTGAAAACTTGAATCCTCTAATATGCTTTTACTCTCTCCAGCTAAAAACTAGTTGGCTTATTCTGAGAGGGGATATGGACATCAGAACTAATTCCCCGGATTCAGACACCCGGTCCCTGTCTCTTACTGCTGGAACCGACAGAGAAAACTTCCCAAGGGCACAGGAGGGCATGACTGCCAGCTACTCCCGTGAGTACTGCTGCCTGCTTTCTATAGACATGATGGTTGGATCACAGTAATTGTAGATTTGTGCTAATTACTCCTTAATACAAGCTATTTATTTTGAATATTAGTAGAGCCATTTCTTCTGTATCGTGATAAAGAACGCTTTGCTCCACTGATTAAATTTTTAACATTTTTAATTTAAAAAATAATTGATTAAACATAGGCTTTTTTATTATTTCTCATAGTTTTACCTCTTAAACTTACAGAAACCTTACAGTTATATAAGCCATTGAGTAATGAGGTGCAGTAACAGGATCATTTTGTTTTTAAATACTGGCCTTAAGTATGTCCATGGTTGCTGCCAGTACCAAAACTACGTTTTACACTTGTCTTGCTCAGCGTTTCAGAAGGGCAGGAAGTGAGGGTAAAGATCATCAGAACTGTGTCATACATAACTGTCAAATAGGTTAAATGAATTATAACAGAAAAGTGTGCCACTGCTCTCCCCATGTCCTCCACTTTAGGCCATAGAGCAGTAGCAGGTCATCTGGGGTAAATAAGTTGGGGAAGCAGTTTTCCAAAAGAATGCATTCAGTGCGAGTCATGTCTGGCGGAAGGGCTAGAATGTCAGTCTTGTGGGCATTTTGGTAATGTGATAGCTGGCTCCATCAACTTATATTAAGGAAATTATGGCTTAGCTATGCAAGGAAGAGGAAAAACAGATGCTACAAAGTCTGTCACAAGGCTGTAACAAGATAAAGGAGAAAATTTATTTTGGATCATCAGTCTCACTGGTATAACCTGAAGGGATTTGATTCCTTAGTCCTCAGCAGACATCACATACATATGCACAAGGTGCATTGCCCAGAAACGAACACCTAAAACTGTCATTGTAATATGCATTTCAGGTATATTTGGAAGCTTTCTATAATTGAACTGATGATTTTCTACATATGTTAAAGAGCAGTCTTTGTGTGCAAATGTTAATTAGATTATGAAGCACACCAAGAACTGTGTTATACAGTAACAAATAGAGTGTCATGAGAATATTGCAAAACCTGTCACTCTCCTATGCCAGCATTACTTTTCTGGTTTCTTATTACCTTGGGAATGTGGATTTATTAAAACTAGAAATGCAAAAGATGGTTCACACCTCTGTTAGGGTCAATATGACCTCTGTGCCAATGCAGTGATGATTGTGCAGTACATTTTTAATTGTTTGGGTTTTTTTTTTTCTCAGCTTTTCTTTGCCCCTTATGAAACTTGGCTCTGTTACCCAATTAGCAGTCACACAGCAATCACATGGAGAAGTTTTTTTGGCATTCACACTTGTTTTTTCCCCGATTCTTCCTGATTTTATTTAGCTGCCTGACTTTTATAACCTATGGACATCCTAAGTAATTCCTTCTCTAATAAGTGTTTCCCTATTTAGCTCTGGATATCTGTAGTCTGTCACGCACCCCGTTGGCCATGGAAGCGTAGCTTCTCAGTGTCTGGCACTTATGGTTGAAAACTCAGACATTTAGCCCTGTCCCGGTGGTCTAGTCAGTGGTCATTGTCAGAGAAAATAAACTTTCCAGGTATAGGTTTGGTACCAAGCAGTTACATGCAGGTTAGAGGGGCTAGCAGGCATCAGGCTGCAAATCTGTGGGGATGTGTCTATACATACTGTGCAAACAGTGCTGTGTCCATCTGTCTGCTTCTGACAAAGCACGGAGGGGTTATTCTGCTTTAGAAGATATTAGCCACATTATGTTAGTGTTCTAGTTTCTGATGATATTGAGTTATGTTTCTTTACAGTAGCTAGTGTGGGACTGTGTTTTGGATTTGTGTGGGAACCAGTGGTGATAATACAGAGATGTTTTTGTTACTGCTGAGCAGGGCTTACACAGAGCCAAGGGCTTTTCTGCTCCTCACCCCACCAGTGAGTGGCTGGGGGGTACTCAAGGAGTTGGGAGGGGACACACCTGGGACAGATGACCCCAATGACCAAAGGGATATTCCTTACCATATGAAGGCATATCAGCATGTAAGGAGCTGGGGGAGGAGGAAGGACTCTGGGGGGTGTATGGCTAATTAGTGCCTAACTAGAGAGAAAGATTGCTTTATCTTGGCAAGTTACTCCAGAAAATTCACTGTAGCAGTGCAACTGCACTTGGATGTGATAACGAGCAGCGAGTGGTTGTTGGCTTTTGCTGTTCTGTTTTTTCTATATATTAAAATAAAAAGAATACAAAAATAAAACCAAACCCAAACCCCAAACCCAAATAAAAAAGCCCGCACAGAATAAGATGTGTTTAATTTTGCGGCCAGGTTCACGGGCAACAGAAGCTGAGCGAAGCACTGGCCCCCTTTGAGCGAGTGGGCCTCTCCCCTCGCGGGCCCGTTTGGGCTGCTTGGCCTTCGTGAGCCGCCTGGGCTCTTCCCAGCCCGCCACACGGTGTCGCTTGTGCCCACCACGCGGCTCAGGGCCGGCAGCTGCGGTGGGCGGGAGGGTGCTCACCTCCCGCCTACCTGCTCAGCTCCGTTGTCTTTGTTTTCAGCCTCTGGTCTGTACCCTGGTACGTTTGTCCCCGCTAACGGGGTAATTCCGTTCGGCAGTAGAACAAAACTATCCCACCCGTGTCCTCTGTAGCCAAGCGGCCGAGAAATTGAACTCTGCGCTGACGTTCATGGCCAGCGTCTCTTTCCAGGCAGGGCTAGAGATGACAGTTTTGCTGCAGACCCATTCACTCTGTCTCATAGGGGCTATATAACCTGCCCCCTGGTGTCATTTCCATTCAGACAACAAAGAACAGTAAATTTCCAGGTTCCAAACCGGAATAGCTACATGATCTGTATAATTCGTCACTATGTCCCTCTATCAGATGCAAAAAAACTCTGCAGACCTTCTTATACCACTCCTCAGAGAGTGGTTGATTATGTTTCTAAAACATCTCTTGCTTTTATGGACATCTCCTTTTTGCTACAAACAACTCTTGCTTTTATAGACATCTCTTTTTTGCTACCTTAAATAAGTCAAGCTTATTAGACTTCTTTCCTTGATGAGCTTTTGTTGCACCTGTTATCCAATAGGGCAGTGGTCTGGTGGAGTTAATTTTGCCTACTTTGAATGCTGATGGGTGAGAATGGCACAAAGGATTCCTCCAGGATCCCCTGTCACTGCCCAAAAACATTATAATTATTTCCATACCTTACCCATTTCAAGCCAGACATTTCCAACTTGTGCCTTATCTACGTTAGCAACAAAAGTCACCTTGTGATTGAGCTGTTTATCCAACCTTCCCTGTTGTTTCCATGTGATGAGCTTTCATTTTGAATAGAAGTTTGGGGGTTTTCTTAGGCCCCAAATGCATAATTTTTACCATGAATTATTAAATTTTATCCTATTTCTATTACTCTAATGTTCAAGGTTATGCCAGTGACTTATAATAGCCTGATCCTCCTCGCTATTGGCAGTGCTTTAGAACTTTGTTTCAACAGAAAAGTTTATTTGCCCGGTGCTATTTTTGCTACCTAGATGATTAGTGAAAAAAATTAAGCAGTTTAAATTCAGTGCCATTCTCTGCTGACACTTTATCAGGACTGCTTTGTTCTCACTACTCATTTCTTATATTTTATTAATTCTTTACTGACCCTATAATTCTTCTGATAAACTCCATCTTCTATGGATTTGAATTTAATTCCATGTGTGGCAACATACCAAACACTTCAATGAGATCAAATGAAATTTTTGTTGTGCAGAAGTAATTTCACTTGACAAAGAAAGCTACCAAGCAAATCTGGCACTGCATCTTTAACTTATGCCAAACCAATTAAAATTTACATGACTATAATTCATTTTCTGTTTACTTCAATGTTTTTGTTCAGTCTTTCCAGTTTTCTGTTGGAAGCAAGCTGACAGCTCCTCATTAGCTTTTTCCTCTCTTAAATACAAAAACTATAGTTTCTGTTCTCCAATGGTAAGAAGCGTTGACCTTAAGATTTGACGCGAGCTTACTGCACCTTGAGTACATTAGGTGCTTTGAATTATGTTTCCATCACAACTGTGATTCACTGGCGTATTTGTTAGCTTTCCCTCCTTGCTTGGTACGCTACCTTTTGTTCCTAAAACCAGTAGAGAAACACTCCTTCAGTGTTGGAGCCCACCTAGGTTGCCTTTCACCTCTGTTGTGTACTGACATAGCATAACTCCCAGTAATCCCATTTCTTCTTTCCTTATGCTCTTTTTATTTGGATAGCTGGAGAACCTTTTGCTATTTATTTTAATATCATTTTCAGTGTTTAACTCAGCTTGACTTCTGGCATTTCTCACTTTATCTCAGCACATCATGAGCTCTTTGCTGATCCGTCTTTTGTTTTTTCTTTCTCTATGCTTACTCCTAATCATCTCCTTGGGGTATTTATTAATCCAGTGGGGTCCGGATTCCCTTCCTACATTCCTATTTGGACAGAGATTGCTAACATTTTTCACAGAAAGAGGCATTGTACATTCAGTTCTTTGAGCTGACTGACTTTTCTATCTCTTTGTACAATTTATCAAACTTTCCTGTACTGGGATCAAGAATGTTTATTACGCACATGTTGGCTCATCTTCTGTTTAATTTACTGATTCAGTTTGTCATTTCCATACAGCATTATTTTTATTAACCAGAAACTAATCTGAAACACTTTTTGTCCTTTCACTGACAAAAGGGAGCTTCCAAATGTTCTTACTAGGAACTCAAAAGTAGAGCTCTTCAGTTGTTTCATACTGACTGCACACATTTAATTACTACATTGCATCCAGTTTGCTCGTGGTAACATCACTTCCCCAGTTTTGTCTGTCTTAAAACTTTCTTTCTCACTGATTACATTATCGATTACCCTACCTTCATTTATGCTTTTTTTTTTCCCACTTGAAGCAGTTTTAAAGAAAAGTTTAGTTTTGGGTTTGTTTTTTTTAGTAGGTTATCAAAACTTCTTTTTAAGAATCAAAACCAAAACCAGACCATGTTGTCATGATTAGAAGTGATAGAAGTCCAAAATTATGGTACTTTTAATCCCATTTGCAAGTTATGATTGAACACCAAGATGGAGTGCAGAGATTTCACAACATTCTCCTTTGCCTCAACATAGTTGCATGAGGCTTCCATGAGTCCCACAGCTCTTTTCATGTCATGCCTGGAGGTGTTGTTTGTAGAAATTGTTACACGTGTTTGTGTACATTAAATATAGTGAGAAGATAAGCACTGCTCTGTTACATTTCATCCTGTTAATAGAACGTGCATATTGATCATGTAATTGTTTTTTGTGGTGGTTTTCTTGAATTCTGTGTTTTAGTAGGCTGTAAAGGATTTACAAAGATACAGCAGTATGTTATGTCTTTTACAGGATTTCCATATGCTAAATCTGCTTCTCTACCTGGCTATGGAAAGAATGGCTTACATCAGGTAGGTATACTTTTAAATTCATTCTCCAGGCAATAGTGGATCATAAACAGACAGTTGACTAGTAACTAGTTGAGTATCTGGAAAGTAATGACACTTCAAAGGTGTTTTGGCTGCCAGCCCTCTCTGACAGATTCATACCCTGTGTAGGTTACAGTTTGTCTGCAAGAAGAACCCAGACTGAGGTTTCTCCTTTTAATTGTGTGTATCAGGAGCATTAGAAATCTTGATTCTCCTCCCCCAAAAAAAAGGTCCAAAATGTACAAGCTGCACATATTAATAGATCACAGTGTAGCTTGAATTAGTAATAGGGAGGTTTAGGCCTATAATTAGGCAAATGATCATCTCACAAGAAAGGTGGAGCAGCCCACATCCATTGCATTTCATGAACCATCTGTTCCTTTCCAGCATGTGTGTGTAATATGTGTGTACATGTACACGTAGTCGTCATAATTTAAAGGCAGGGAGGGAGCAATACGGATAGAATGGCAGACAGCGATCTAGAAAGCAAAATGCATAACAAAATTGTGATCACATCAGACTAGGGGTTCTTTATCCAATCCTTTGCTATAACTTTTTTCAGCTCCTCAGGAAAAAGGATCTTTGGCACTGCGGTGCTGGCTGCTCTTGCAGGCTGAAGCCATGCAATGTAGTATGGAAGCAGCAGATGGCACCCTTCGTCCTGCCTAAAGGGTCCGATCTCGCAGCTGAATGCTGTAGGAGGGTTGAAAGGGTTGCTCATGGTGAAATCCTCGAGGCCAAAATTCTTCTCAGGATGGATGTCCTCTCTTTGGATTGCAGGTTCATGCCAGCTTTTGTGGTTTGTTATTTTTAATCAGCCATCCCAGTGCTGCATAACAAAATAAACCAAAACCAAACAGTGAGGAGCCTTGCAGCTTATTGTGAGCGAAGCTGTGCATACCATTGATACCCTAACAGGGAAAAATGAGACTTGGGGAGAAAAAAATCATATAACAGTGCTTTTCTGATCTCCTGTAATTTCAATCGAACTGTAGAGCCAGATCTTCAAATGGGGTGGGGGAGAGGTGGGGTTGTGTTAGCTTTCTGACACCTTTCGGCTGCATTGAAAACTGCGAGGAATCAGAACTCAAAAACATTCAGAGGGCTTCAAGGTGAGGTGGATTGATAGGACACTGCACTTGCATCTCGGGTGACATCTAGGCTTCCACTTTCACTGGTTTGTGGATGTTCAGTCTAGACAGCAAACAGCACCTAGGAACCAGGCATCCTTTTGACACTCTATCCTTGCCTACAGGAACAGATCTCTGCAATTAAAGGCAGATGGGTGTCATGAGCACTTGGGTCTCCTGTCTGGATCAATTGGGTCAAATTTGAATGATACTTTATTCTCTTTCTGTCTCACAAGGATCTCTATTGTGATTGCATGGTACCAGCTGGTTATTTTTCTTCTGTCAACACTGCTGAGTAATTTTGCGGTGTGTTTTGCTGCTGCACTGATTCTTTCTTTCTCTTTCAGCCTGAAAATATGGGCCAATACGAAACAAACCAGGAGGCGAGCTGGGGGATGAAAGGTACATTGCAATATCATTTCCACTGCAACTCATGTTTTCGTCCTTTAGGATGCCAAATAACATGTGGCCATAGAGGGCTACCATTCGGAGATCTTTCCATAGTTCACGTAATAATGACTAGGTAGACACCCAGCTCAATATCTTGTTTATCACAGCGAATCTTCTTTTTATCTGACCAAACCTGACCAGGCCTGACTGAAGTCCTGTATCATAAAGAGGTGCAACCATCTTCAGTCAATCCCAGTATTCTCAATATGTGGCAAGACCCTCTGGTTCTCTTTGCTTAGCAGGTGGTAGTCAAAACTGAGGAAGAAATTTAAGATAATCACTCCCTCAAGATAGCTAATAAAAAAGTCTACTTCTTGTTTGTCCTAAAGTGTGGTTAAAATGTACAGAATTAAAAAAGCAGAATTTATTTGCATTACTTTCTTTTTTATTTTTTTTAATTACAGTTTAAGCAGACTGTGAACTTAGTATGGAACTTGGGTTGAAATTTTCAAAAGGGCTAAACAATTTAGGAACATGCATCTATCTACTTATGAGGAAGGGTAGGATTTTGTTTCCAAGACACATAATCTTGTTTTGAAAATCTTATGCTAGTGCTTTACTTCAGGCCTCTGTGTGGATACAAATCATTGTCTCTGTATTTGAAGTTTAAAGTGCAGGTTTTGAAAAGTAGACTTAGTTTCAGACCATAAAGATGTCTGTGAAAACATGCTGGCTATCCTGGCTGCATTTAATCATCAGTGTGAGTAGGTAACCTTGTGGTAGTTATATCATAGATAGTACTATACTGATCTAACTAGAGTACTCCTGTGTGAGTTTAGATCTAGGAATCCTAGTCTGCACCTCCTAAATCACATTTTCTTCACTGTTATTATTCCCACCACAGTCAGCCCAAGGGCGGACTGTTGGTATCTTGGAATACTGTATTAACTCGATATTCATACATGTTCCCAAACTTACATGGCTGTGATAATCCATATATTTCAACTATTTTCAGTAAAGAACAAAAAAAGGGCAAGACTTTGGTTGACAGACTGACTTAACTTTGCACAAACGCCTCCTGTAAAAAGAAATTCCCAGTTTTGACAGGCACACTCACTGTGTAAGGCGATGGCATCGGGAGATGGATTTTCTGTAATAAGCCTTTGATTTCGAGGACCATTGCTTCAGTAGTAGTGTTATAGGGATTCCGAGCATGGGGGTGGAATGCTTAGTATATATATGGAGTTACCCAACAGCTATTGAGAAGAGAGAAATATTGTAGCATAACACATTGCTGATATACCTAAATGTTCATTGCGGTGACTCGGGAAGAAGTCTATAAACTCTGAACTATGAACCTGTTCTCGTTCTCTTGCAGAATACAAGGTAAGAAGGGCTTTTCCAACACTGGAAGAACAATCAGATTCAACACTTCCTAACAAGGTTACATGTGTTCCTTTTTTCATTTTCTTTTGCTAATTTTTGTCCCAGTGAAATATTTGTCAAATCAGGATGCAAGTATGTACCATTTCTATTAGTAAATTCCCCACATTGTCATTTCCACACATCAGAATCTGATTTGGCTGGAGTTCACATGCTCTTGTCTTTTTAACAGATTTATCCTTATGAAACACTTATTGTAACAAACCGAGTTCGTGTGAAATTGCCTAAGGATGTGGACAGGACCAGGCTGGAGGTAGGAATGATACTAACTTGATGGCTTTGCAAGTCTTTGTTCTGTTTGTTTACCACCTTAGATGTTCCTGTGCCCAAGTAATAGCCCAAAAACCTGGCAAACATCTGGTGGCATGGTGTTTTACAGAGCTACTGATTAAACCCTGTAGTTTTGGATGATAATATTGAAAGTTGATTGTATTCAAAGTTGGAACTGGGTGGGTGGAAACTTGTATATTTAATTACTACTGAAAACACTCTTCCAGAATATCCTGTATGTTATAAAAACACTCCATTTATCCTGCAAACTTAAGGATGTGTATTTCTGGTCCATTGTCTTATTTGAGTAATGACAGGACTGAATAAAGACTCATCTAATTTAATAAACTAATATATCTTTGTGTGAATTACTATTAAAAAGAAATAGTTCAATGAAAATTATTCAGTTAACAATATTGGACTTTTGAAAAGATTTAAATAAATTTATTGTATTTTAACCTTATAATGTGACGGGAAAAGAAGAAACTTGAATCAATGCAGAAAAGACATAAAAAACTATGAAGTAGCAGAAAGTTCCTCATTAAAGATCACATTTAAAAACAATTAAAAATTACCAAATTCTTATACAAGTAGTATGTCCTGAAAATGGTGTTATGCTTTCATCAAATCAAGACACAACATACTTGTCTCTTGATTACCCAGCATGTAGTATTGATTAGATTGTAAGGAAAAAAAGAGCCTGGGTTTTAAACCTGGGTATGCAAGGCATGATGGCAATAATAAAAAGCATAATCACAGAATAATCAGTGCAGAAACAGTTGCGGGGATGCTCATCTGGATATATCCTATAAAAGATTCTTTTAAATATATACATCTGTACATGTGTATTAAAGAATAGAGTCTTTGTTTAAACACATCAGGCTGGATTGAGTAGCAAATGGCTTTTTTCAAGACAATATATAGTTTGTTTTGGATGGACCATCCCCATCCTGGCTGCCGTTATCCATAACTCACACACTGTCCGCAGCTGGGAATGCTGTTTGTTTAACAGTGGAGGTGCTCAGTTGGCCTTGCACCAGGTACAGCCCAGTGCCCGATGGTTCAAGGAGCCCAACACTTCAGAAAACCTCCCAGAGGTTTGCAAAAAAAAAAAAAAGAGAAGCAACCAAGATCTGCTTCAGACCTGTCCCAGGGAAGCGATAAAGGGACCAGGCTGATCCCGCTGATTGCTGCGTTGTGTTAAACATGTTCCTTCATCCCCCTATGGCAGGGGTTTGGAATTTGATGATCTTTAGGGTCTCTTCCAGCCCTGATCATCCTATGATTCTGTGATCTGCAGGAAGGACTCATTTGGAAACCCATCTCACATTTATTAGGGATTTTTAAAGAATAAGTTACCAGCATTTTAATAGGATTGTAACTACTGGAAAACCAGAGACAGCCATTCATCTACACATTCAAACTATATGACAGGCATTAACTCTTGCCTTCCCCACCAGCCTCTTCCCCTCCTCCCCATTCCCTTCCTTCTACATTACAGAATTGCTGGAAGTAAGTAGCTTCACATAGCAAAACAGTTTATCACTATTTCCTCCTGTGACAGAAGAAGAAGATTTTAACCTAGTTGCTGACCTGTGAATTCAGCAGATTTCAGGCTTGGGCAAGACTCAGGGATCCCAAGAATACAGGTGTATAGGTTTGCACAGGCATCCAGATTGACACCACCCCCCCACCACCCCCATCTCCAGTTGTTAGTAGAGGGCCCACTTAGCATATCTTGGTACCTTCAAACATTTGATGGCAATACTAGGAGTACTGGCAGAAGATAGTCCATTTCACCTTTTCTGGAGCTCCAATTCACATTCGCTACTGGGTATGTCTGGTTCAATGCTCACAGATCTCTAGGAGGCAAGTAGTCTCTCTGAGTGGACTGGGTTGCCAACTAGTTGTCTGCATCCTGCACAGCCAGTGTCACTTCTTGGAAGGGCTGGATTTTGCCTGCAGAAATGGTGAAGGTGATAACACTGCTAAGCATGTGTATTATCCAAGCTGTAGTGAGATTTATCTAGGAAAATCCATATTCTAATATGGCAGTTTTATTTTGATTAGTTTTGTGGGCTGAAGCCTCACCTTGCTGTCACAGCTGCAAATCAGAATGAGCTCCTCGCTGTGATGGTTGTGGACACCAGGTACAGGTGGTGTCAGTGAAAGGAGACCTGGAACTGTTGTGTTTTATATCACTACCAAACCTGAGGGTGGTATTACTGTGTCCAGCAGTTAATAATATGCCACGGGAGTGTTTCTGATTTCCTGGTCTACTTAGGAGCAATAAGGTGATAATAATTTACATGCACTAGATTTAATTAACAGCCCTTTTGCAAGTTGACTTGAAACAGGCTTCTGTTTGTGAAAGAGTTTGTTGTGAACTTTGAATGATCTGGCATAGATGTCGTGGAAAAGTTGCTGTTTTTCTCTGATTCCCTCTTGTAAGAGAAGTCTCTTATACTGAATGTCCCTGTCATGCAAAATGAACTCAAGCAGTATTAGCTCAAATTAAGGGAGGCTGCAGTAAAGGCCTCAGCTAATGGTCAAGGACTACAGGAGGGTGGGGTTTTAATGGGTGGTAGTGTTTTCCTAGATTTGTATTTTTTAGATTATGCTGTTGTATTAGAAATTTATTTTAAGGATTATAAAAAATATTTTCCTGTAAAAATGTGTATTTTTCTGCCCCAAGTGGTATATAGAGAATAGGAAGGCTCAACTGGTAATGCATGCATTCAAATAATAGGAATTCTTTCTTCAAAAGCACATGTATCAAAGTGTAGAAACAGCATGTTCTTGTTTGCCTGCTTTAGTGCAGCAATGAGTCAGAAGGAGCCCAGATCCTTGTGCTCCTCAAGGGGATGTTTATGCCAACAGTGAACTAATACGTGCAGCACTGAGAAATAGTTATAATAAACAACCTGCTGGTTTTAAAATACATTACTGGCACTCTGAGTTCTGAATGAATAGCCTGGATCTTCATTTCATATAAGCTGAAATAAGTTTAGAAATGCAAAGAATTTACACTAGATAAGGGCTTGACCCAGGAATTTTTTAGAAGTTTCTCACTACACCAATGCTGTTTAATGTTAGATGGACGGAGCAGCATTCCCATGAGCTACTCTAGTGGGAATGGTGAAGAGGAAGTTAATTCAGATGATATTACAGAACAACAAAGTGATAGGACAGGAGTGGATTATAGATTCTGGGTAAAGAAGAGGAATTGCACCCTTACCACATCTGCACATGACACAAACTGGGGAGAACAGCAGATGATATTATCATGAGCAAAGCCTCTATTCAGAGGGACCTGGCCAGACTAGAGGAATGGATTGTCAGGGACTGAATGAAGTTCAGCAAAGTTAAGTCCAGCTGGACAAGTCCTTGAGGGATGTAGTCTAATTTTAAAGTTGGCCCTAGTTTGAAGACCACTGCAAGTTCCTTACTGGCTTAGGTTGTGATATTCTGTGAAGACAAATCCTTAACTTAATTACAAAATGCAACTTTTTGGTGCTCTTGCTGCAATAGCATTTAAAAAAAACCCAACAATGCATAATTTTGTCTCTCTTGGAACATTTTATCAGAAGTTTCATTTTACTATTCAGGGGCTTAAATATTAAGTGTCCTGGAGCAAACTTCGCAATTTTGAGCAACTTAAGTCATGAGTTTCCAGGGACTAAGATGTCACTTTTGAACAGTACACATTGTCATAATCCTTACCTACTGACTTCCCAGTGGTGTTCCACATGGTCTGAGGTTATATTTTTTGGTTTGTCTGGTTAGGTATTTTTCTGAAGGGTGTTGAGTTTATGAGCACTTCTGAAAATCTCAGTGCCTCTTTTAAGTACTCAAATACCTTTTACGATTCAGGCCTTGGGCTCCTAAAAGCATGCACTTGATAGTTTTATCTTAGATTGGATATTATTTGACTGTTGTTCAGTCACAGCAATGTGATTCAGTGCTTGCACATCCAAATTGATAGTTCATGTCCAGCTGAATAGATTGATTTATTTGCTTTCCTCCTGAAGTTGCTTTTATCACAGAGTATAAGATTTCTTTTGTGGTCACAGGCTGGTAATTTTGAAAGCCAACATAGTTATAGCCTTCCAATTTGAAATGATCTTTTAGTGTTTTCATTTGATTTTCTTATCTTAATGCATCTTAGTTTCTTTAGTAATTTCTTTTGAATTTCAAAGAAGTAAAAGCATTGTTCATTCATGCCTATTAAATACAGTAGGAAGTAAATTATTCCACTTTTGTTTGAACCTGTTCATTCTTTGTTTAACAAGGCTACACTGAAAGAATCGCTAAGGAAAAATGTATTCTGGAATCTCAAGTAGCAAACCCTCATCTGCCACCTTGTAAACAGAAATGAGAGATTTAAACATGGGTGTGGTCATGTTTGAACAGAGCACTCGCACTAATTCAAACATGCTTTTCCTTCTGAAACTGCCTGTCTGGATTTGTTTTAGGGATGAAATTTTTTCACTAGTTTTTATTCAACAAACATCCTGGGCTCTAGCCATTTGGGCTGCAACCATTTGAGAACTGGTTTCCAGTAACTGAGCCTGAATTTATAGCAGCCTCAGTTCCTAGATGTCATTTGTTCAAGTAATGTTGTGTGTCCCACCTCCTCTGGAGCTCAGAGCAAATCTGGAACACTGTGTGTTTTAACTTAGAGAAGTGCAGTTTTAGTTTGGGGCTGAATTCAAAGTTACAGCTCTCTTCATGATGAAGCTCACTCATAACTGGGAAAGAAAGTACAGTTTGCTGACTTCAGGGGAACTTCACAATAACTTGCAAAACATTTGTGTGGCATTTCTTATCCTAGGCAAGATGCTTGTGTTGTGATCAGCTCTGGATGCCTATATCAGCTTTCAAAACCCTTATGAAATGAGCCACTGTAATATGAAAATATACTTAAGAAATTACACGGTATGTGCAAAAGCTGTAATTTCGATCAGAGTGGAAACACAGTGAAGGGAACAGAGATTAGATGTAGAACCTTCATATTATGGATGCACTATAGCCGAAACTAAGGGAATCTGGGAAACCCGCTTTAAGGTATTTTGTGCCTAAAGCAAGTTAAAATGGGAAATTTCATGCTGGCTGCAGCATACTTTTCTGGATCAGCCCCAAAAGCCATGGACATACCACCTGAAACTAAACCTCTGAGCCCCAGCTGTGACATCAGGACAATTATCCAAACAAGTGCTAGCACTAATATAACACACAATAAATAAATTCGTTAGATCCTGCAGTTTAATCATCACCTACCCCTTTTGATAAAATTATCTTAAAATAACATTAAAATGTCTTAAAATTTTGAAACTCAGGATCCTTTATGTATATAGATTTAGTTTTATTTTGGAAATATTTTCTGAATTATATAACATTAAATTAGTAGTCTGTTGAAAGCAAATACTTATGTGGTTGTTAATATGAAAAGGCTGAACTGTTGAATGACAGAATGATGCCACAGGCTGTCCTCACAGATGTTCTACTGTATACTGCTGAGAAGGTAATATATTGGGATCCCTGAGTAAAATACTTGCATCTTTTCAGTTTCTTGCATAACTGCTCAGCTGGGGAAAATAGTGAATCTACAATGCTGCTACAGAGTATTTAGCATGTGCCTTGAGACAGTTAGTAAGAGGTTAGATTGTAAGTACCCCAGAGTAGGAGCCCTGAGTGGAACAGAGCTTCTCTGTGAAGCTTCATGATTCCCTGAGATAGCAAATGAGGTACATCCACAGATCCAGAAGCCTTCTATAGATGTTTTGGGAAAGGGCTTCCGACTCCCTTGCTGGTTCTGTTGCAGTGCTTTTCCCACCAAGCTTTTTGGGGACCCACATTGGTTTTCAAAAGCAGAGGAGAGAGGAGGATCTACACCTCCTGCCACAGCTCAGTTGCACAAGTGCTCCAGCTATTCAGTGTTGTGACTAAGTGCCCTGATCAAACATAAATGCAGTTGTAGTGCCCACCACCTCATCCCCTGATCAATGGAGTTGCTCTAGTTATCTTTTGATACCTTTTGAAGTCTGTTAGGTGGCAACTCATGCCATTTCTTAATGTTGCCTCCCTTATCACATAATTACTTAATAATTTGAAATATTTATTGGGCATGAAGCTTAATTACTCTTTGGATGAGCATAACATTCAGTACTCCCTTGGGAACATGGCACATGGCTAATTAAAGTTTTGTAATTAACCATGCAGTAGGCTTAGAAAAAACCTCTGAAAAGCTTGCTGAGCCCCAGCAGTGAGACAGAAAGAAGGGGGAAGAGTGCAAACCTTGTGACAGCAAAATGCTGATGCGAAGTTCAGTAGATAAAAGAAAAAAATTTCCAGAAAATTATGATTGGACATCGGAAAGGAGTATTTGGGTGAATTTTGAGAGGCAGAAGGGAATGGGGTCGGAGCAGGGGAAAGGAGAAAAAATGGAGAAGGGAGGAGGCTGTTATTGTTCCAAATGTCTTCAGTTGAGATATTTGGCATGTCCTAATGAATACAGGAAAGTATTATGTCCCACCAGCAAAGCCTCTGCACTAACTACCCTAAAGAGCTACGATCTGTGGTTTTACATGAATGCTCATCTACCTGCAGGTAAATCCTTCCCAATAAACCCCAGTTTAGTTAGACTGGTTTGCAATTTGAAGTGTTTGCGAAAGATCCTATAGCTTTTACTTCTGGATTTTGTGGATTAGATGTTTTGAATTGTGAGAAGGGCTCTGAACAAAAATGAACAACTAAAAATTACACTCTATAAAACAGAGTGTACAGTAGTGCTTCAGAGAGAGACTACCTGAAAAACTCACTATAAATTCAGGGAAAGGCAATGCAATGCTCAGCTCTCATTTCCTGTAACATAGCATAACAAAACAAGAGAAACAAACCCAAGGTTTTAAATGACCTTTAAAAATTAAGACTTTGATTTTTCTCATCTTCAACTCATCACCTCCTGCCTTCCACATTGTTGGTTTATTGGTTCAGTATTGACTGATGAGGAAGTATGATATCCTCTTAATTTCCTGCATCAGCAGGTTTTCACATGAGGACTCACATCCAATTACCAACACAGAATAAACACGCTTGTGCAGCATGACCTGGTCACAGCTTACTACAGTATGGCTGTAGGTTAATTGCGATTTTCCCTTCCTGTGACTTACACTAATGCCATATGCCTAAGTATGAGTTTTGAAGATCTCTGTATTTCATTAGAATTACAATTATTCTTGGGGAAAAGAAATCTTATTGAATTAAATAAACACTGTAACTCTATTTAGAATGATTAGTGGCTTTTTAGCAGGCCACAGAAAAATGAAGACAAGCTTCATTAATTTACAGTGAAAACCATCACTTCTCTCTGAGATAACACTGTAGAGCAAGCATTTGAATGTGCAACTAATTACTTTTGTTCTGAGAGACTAAAAAATGAGCACATATCTGTACTACTCATTGTAGTGATCGTGTTTTGTAGATGATGCAGATTTTCCACCATGGGGGTTGCACTGCAGTAGAGAGGTTTAGTACAGCACTTGCTCGGTTGTGTATATCTTAATAAGAAACATTTTTGGTTTAATTTCTCTGTAGAGCATGTGTATGTTTTAGGAGAGATAGCTAGATATTTACAACAAGGTGTGGTGAGCCTTCTTGTATATCACTGTGCCATACAGATAATGGTCAGGTGAGGAGTTGCAGCAGCAGCATGTCCACCTTTGGGCTTCCTAAAGTCCGACCCTAAATTTGTGATCCTGTATCTCTAATCTCAAATGCTTCAGTGTAGGGGAGAGATTGTGCTTCTGGAGACATGACTCTTCCATACAAAACCACTGCTGTGACCCATGGACATAACTGATGGGACCAGAACATTTCTCAAGCTGAGTCACACTTTCTCTCATTTCTCATGCAAGCTGACATGAAATTCTATCCAGAACAAAATTTTGAGCACTATTAGCAACACAAACCATGGATTAATACAATTTGAGGTGAATTGAGAGCTGGTTGAAGGGAAGAAGCCAGCAAGTTGCCATTAATGGCACAGAGTCTGCCTGGAGGCCTGTAACTAGTGGAGTCCCTCAAGGGTTGGTACTGGGACCAGTACTGTTCAATGTATTCGTTAATGAGCTGGATGAGGCAATAAGTCAGAAAGGTCAGAAAGTTTGCTGATGACACAAAGCTGGCAGGGGTGNTCCTGGAGTGTATTAGAAGGGGGTTGGCTAGTAGGTCAAGAGAGGTCCTTCTCACCCTCTGTCCTGGTGAGAGTACACCTGGAATATTGTGTCCAGATCTGGGCCCCTCAGTACCAGAAGGACATACAACTCCTTGAAAGAGTCCAGCGCAGGGCCACCAGAATGATGGAGCGCAACATCTTCCTTATGAGGACAGGCTGAGGGAGCTCTTCAGCTTCAAGAAGAGGAGCTGAGAAGTGGGTTGAATTAAGCTACCTAAATATGGCCAAATTGTCACAAAGGAAATTAAGAATTGGTTACTAGAGCACACTGTAAAACACTCAGACTTCCTATGTAAACTAGTAAAAAGAAAAAAAAAAAAAAAGGAATGACCTTTACTATTTCTAATAAGTTGAGCCATTCATTTAATGGCCCAATGATGCACTAGTAACATAGCTAGATATTTTAAACTGATCCAACCCCGTCCCCTCAAAAAAGCAAACCAACAGTGTTCTCAGCCTTGACAAGCATAGCTTTAAGTACATATCTTCTCTGATACCTCAAAATTAATATCCTCCCTATTCTCTATGCATAATTTCCAATTTCCCTTCTTTTGTTTGACTAATGAGACAAGGTAACAGTTCAGTTAAGACAAATTAATATTCAAATAGCCAAGAAGGAAGATAAATCAATCTAAGGTTTCTTAGTGGTGCATTTTCTCTTCCTTTAAGAAGTTCTCTAGGTCTTAAAGCTGTAAAGTTTAGAAAAGTCCTAGAAATGTTGCAGGCAAAATTTAACATCATACACAAAGAAAAGAATGAACAAAAACTTCCCACACTGGCCTATTCCCATGGTGTTTAGACCCTTCAAATACTTGTAGACATTTATCATATTTTCCCTTAGTCATCATTTGGCTAATCTTATACATTCTTAGGCCTTTCAGTCTTTCCTCATAAATCAAACTCTGCAACCCATGATTAGCTTTGTTACTTCTATCTGAAGCTTTGCCAGTTTGATGACATATTTCTGGGATCAAGGTTTATTCCAGAATTTGCATACAGAATTGTAGTCATTGCTGGTTCTGAGGTCAGACCCAAAGCTGGATTCCATGATGTTTCAGAAAGTGATGGTGAAAGTTTCTGCAGTGCAGGAAATTCAGTGGGAAGTATGTAACATTGGGCACATAGTGGTGTCCTTAGCAAGGGTTCAGACCAAAGGGAAGGTTTCCCCTTCAACTGGAATTAATTTTCCATGTGAATAATCATTTATGGAGTAAGAAAAATTGTTAATATTGCAGTCTGGTTGTTAGTCCTTGAGATGAGGTATGTGAAGGAGGATTCACAGCAAAGAGGCTGCCTGCTGGAGAATGGCAGGTGAAAATAAGTGATCTTGTGCTTTCCCCATCTCAATCTCTGCTACTGCATTCTGGGTTGAAAGCTCTCAACTGCTTTAGGACCAGGCAGCATAATCTGAGGACTGCTGTGAGAAAACAAAAAAAATAGTGCTGGTGTAAACCCAGACTTCAGCATAATTAGGAAAGGAGCGATGCATGGAATGAAGGTGATGCCACCTGGATACAAGCCGAGGAGCAGAGCACTCATCTAATTCATACTGGCTTGAATAGATGCATGTGGACTGAATGCTTGCTAAGCCTGAGGGTGAAGCAAAGTGATAAATGGCAAGGTTCATCCTTGAAGAGGAACAGGGGAATTGCAGAGCTTCTACTGATAGTGGTGGCAAGCTTTGTCAGGCAGTGAAGTGCCGTGAGTGTCACCCTACAGAAAAGACCTGGAGTCTGACACAAGGCTTACCGATTCTCCCTGCATTGACCTTCAGCACTGAAACAGATCTGATGAGACCACAGAAATTTCTAGGAACAAATGGTGTCATTTACCTCAAGGAACAATTTGTGAAAACATTCCTTTGAAAGTTTTAAATTTCCTGTGGTTTTGAATGATTAGCAAAGCGAGTTTGTCTGCAGGGTACAGGCTTTTTGATTTTTCTTTGAGTATAAACTGCAGTTTGTCACTGCTTTCTCCTGAGGGGACATTCCATGTCTTATCCACAATCGAGAAAGCAAGGTAAAACAAAATATGAGACACTTCACTCATCCAGATGTCTTTTTCAATCCTACAATTTAGAGACAGTCACGTTCCTTGCTGTGAGAAATTGCTGAAGGTACGCTCACTTAGATTTGTCCCCTGGACCAGGAAGATGTAGGGAAAAAAAAAAAAAGAAAAAAAAAGACAGAAAGAAGTTACTTTTTCTTTCCAAACCCAGTAGAATTAAATTCTCTCAGTGAGAGATTGTTTCTAAAATATGTTGTCAGATGTTGCTCATTTCCATGTGTAACAGGATCTCCTTTGCCAAATATGCATGGCGTGTTCCTTCCATGCTATGCACAGTGCTTATGGTGGTGGGTTGCTGTCATTGGTCAAATGAAAAATGAAGGCTTGATTCCAAACTCTTAGTCACTGTTGTTCTGAATATGTGGACTCTCAAGGGAAGAAAACCGAGACTGTCCTTTTTTAAGAAGCCACAAGGGCCCATAATGGCCACTCAAGTTAATTAAATATAATGATTTCAGTATTTTTTTCTTAAGTAATTTGCATTAAAATGATAAATGCATTGTTAATATGTGGAAAGTAAAATTTTGCTTTAAAATTTGTCCAAAAAATAACTTTGTACAGGAGGAACTGTGTCCATACTGGTCTGGTGGGATTACCAGCAGATGTTAGCATGCTCTGTGCCACAACTTGACTAAAACCAGCAAGTTCTCTTCCAGACAATGCCAGGACCTGATTCAGATGATAGACAACCTTGCCTATTTCAACTGCCAATAAAGGCATAGTCTAAAGGACCCCAGGGCTCCCCTTCCCCTCGGGAGTGCTGTGCTCCCCTCTACCTTCAGCATCTTGCACTCAGCATTTGAAAGCAGCATTACTCACAATCATGAGGACTGTATCTCTGCATGCACCTTGAGAGTGAGTAGTATGGACTAAATGGCAAGTTTGAGCCTTCCCAGGGTGGCAAGGGCATTGAACTCGGGTTTCTCACCTCTTAGGAAGTCCTGCAGCCACAAGACAGGGAGGTGAAAGGAAAAGGCCAGTAGCCTTCATTTGAAATAATGCAGTTGTCTAACATCTGATGAGCCTGGTTCTGTTGTGTGAGGCATGTCCGAGCAGGTCCTCCACTTAATAGCTTTCCAGAACCTCATTTCTGAATGCAAGTGGAGTTTTAGCAGGTGCAGGTGCTCAGGATAAGGGCTGCCTGGTGTTCCTGTAAGGAGAGTTGTGCCTTGGGAACTTCAAGTCAAAAGTTTGGTTGGGGAGGAGAGGGTTAGATTGCAAGGCTGGGCCCAGGAAATCTTTGTGGAAGAGGAGTGTCGGCATTTAAAAATTACAATTTGTAATGCCCATTACACTGATAACTGATATCACTGGAATGCTTGAGCAAGAGTTAGTTACCAGACAAATTTTATGCCTTACTCATTTCTAATTCACACATTTCTTTTCAGCCTTGTGTGTGTATAGCAGTATTCGTTAGGCAATTGTTATCGTAGCTCCTCCCAAGTCTTCATGTTGGTATTTTCCCTTTTCCCTATCTCTCTCTTCTTTTTTAATATTGAATCATAAAAAAACCATCAAATAGAAGCACAGTTATTGGCATTAAAAACAAACAAACAAACAAAACAAACCAGCTTTCTCCAACTTGGACTTCTGATATGAGTCTCTCCCCATGGATAAGCGTATTTTGGATTTCAGAATTTAGCAGTATGCTGTCTCCTTTGTTACAAGGCTGCTATTGCCAGACCAGTGTGGAGTCGACCACTGTCATTAAGATCAAGGCAAAACAAATCCAACTCTGAAATTACATTGTTATCAATCTCTTTAAAGTCCTAGAATAGCTGAAATTTGTCTCAGCGTGCTCTGTTATCAAGCACCATGAATAAACACATCTTTTTCCCAAAGACCACAGCTTTTGCTCAGTTGTAGCTATATTGCAATGATTATTTTTCTTTCAGAAGTCACTACCACCATCAATAATTTCATTTCTCAGCTACTCGGAGCTCATTTGGTTTTGATGCAGTTTTTTCCAGAACCAATTTGGGAATTTTAATGTGAATCCTAATGCATTATTTTGTGGTATGTTTTAAAACTTAGGAAGGGCAGAAATATCCCTGTGCACAGAAGATGTAATGATACCTTTGTATTTTCATTTTCAAGAGGCATTTGTCCCCTGAAGAGTTCCAGGAAGTCTTCAAAATGAGCATTGAAGAATTTGATCGTCTGGCACTTTGGAAGCGGAATGACCTGAAGAAAAAGGCCCTGCTTTTCTAGCCCCTCCAAAATAAAATATGTGCATAATCAAAACAAAAATAATCTTGCCAGAACTATCACATGCACTTGCTGTTGAACCACTGTCCAGCTTCATTGTGTTAGTATGTGTTGGGGGAAACAGGACAGATAAGATGGCAATGTGTTGGAATACAGAGAATTTGCTAATCATGCATGACCAGATGGTTTTGTCAGTAACTCCTGGTCCTACCCAGTTTACAATGTGCAAAAAAAAATTTAGCTTTAAATTTATTGTTGCTTGCAATTATTGCTTGATGCAAATGGAAGTTATGAAAGGAAGAGAAAAAGTGTAGCTGTGACAAAGGAAATACATCCAACATTTTGTTCCATTCATTTCTACAACACAATTTTTACTAAATCAAGTAAGTAATGAATAAAAATTCTCCAACGGGGGATCACATGCTATTAAAAATATGGTAAAAGCCAAAGAAAAGCATGTGTGCAAGCAATTATTGCAAATGTTTATGTGTGGTACTTTTTAAGAATGAAAGCAAAAATACGGAAGCACCTTAATTCTACTTCTTATACTTTAGACACAGCCTACTCTCTAAAAGGTCATATTTGTCTATAAGGTAATTAGCTATCTTTAATTGCAACACAAGAGTTTTTATTTTATTAAGAATATATTGTGATCTAAAACAGTTATAATGAATAAAATGTATGCAGACCTACTTAAAAATTTAGTCCCATTCATCAGGAAAACAGAAGCCTTATAGAAAACTGGTTTAAGAATATTGTGCCAGTTAACTGTGTTTTCCTACCAGTTTGGGGTGTTTGGAGATTTTTTTTAAATTTTTTTTTTTACATTTCATGCTGATAATAATACCATGTAATCTTAATTATATGTAGATAGATATATCTATCTATAAAGGAATTATTTTTGTTAATATATGTCCTAGGTAAAAACATTCTTACTTTCTCCACTTTCTGGCTTTATACAGGAAGCTGTGAGAACTGAGATGGCATTTGGTAGGTGCAGAAATTCAGCATAAAATGTAACAAAAAAAAAAGCTTGATGTGCTCTATCAACAATACATCCGATTATAATCAAATATATAAAAACTTCATGCATTACTATTTGCATGTTTCTATACACATCAATTTTAAAAAACCCTATGTGATACTGGTGCGGTACCTTGAAACTATCTTCAATAACAAGCAAAGCTAACTAAATCTAAGCGTTTGATAAGCGTTAGACTTCAGTATCTCTTCCAGGTGAAAGACTGTATTAAATTTAACAGTTTCATATGGTCATAAGTATGGTTGCTGACAAAGAATGTTTTAAAGTTAGTTGCTAGTTTTGTGTGATACTAAAAGAGCATTACAAAAAGTACGTTTTTCAGCCATGTGTCAGTATTCTGCATTTTTACTGCCTTGAATGTTTGTACTCACTTCCTACTCCACTATGTCTTTTTGCATTTCCTTAAGGTAACTGGTTATATATGCACTACAACACACTGTTTCAACTGACCTAGCGTTGAGAAAACCATAGCATCAAATATGCCTTCTTTCAACTAACTTTCAGATTCCATGCTGTTGGAAATAAATATTTTCTCATGATCTAAATGTTTTGTCTGATGATACAAATGTTTAAAAAAAATCATTAAAACAAAGACATAACTGAATGACTTTGCTAACCTGTGTATAATTTTTAGATTGCACTGCTGCTCTGGGTAGTAGGATCTTCCCACGATATTAATGTAAATAATCTTTAATTTGCATTAGTTTTTCTCAGTGGGGAGAGTGATGTGTACTTCTGAATGTCAAATTACTGTAAAATTGGTAAATTAATTGGTAATTTAAACAATTCATTTAACAACTGGCACATCTCATCAAGCAATAGCTGCCTCATTGCTGATACGCAGACTTACTATCCAGTCTAAACTGGGAGCTTCTGATCACCTGTAGACCATATCTGTAATACTCTTCAGCCTCAGAATAGCTTGTTATGTTTTGCCTAGGTCTGAAAACTGGCATCATACTGAAATGGGTAAATCTAATATGTGATCAGCAAGGTCCATTGCTGCTATGGAAATCTAAGTCTAGGAGGATAGTTGGTTGGAGAATGATCATGTGTAAGTTTGGTATTGGTCAAGACAACTCTCATCTTACACCTTCCTGGGACAGCAGCTGATTACAGGCATCTTCTCCGTAAGTAAAAAATTGAAGGACTATTAAAGAAATCCACATGCTGGCTCAGACCAGGTGCAATGTGGATCTTAGTAAATAATTTGAAAATTGCTTAACCACAGCAGCTATTGTACTGGTGTAGAATTCAACCTATGCTGCAAGAAAAAAGCGCATTATGATGCAATACATATGATCAACAGCTCTGTGCTGCTCTACTGTATTATGCAGATGTATAGCTGATGATGAATGAGGGCAGTGAGAGCATGTGAGCTATTTATGCTGTTTTGAACCATGTGGTCTGTTAAAATATCAATAGCCTTTAAAGTGTTCTCAAAGATCCCTGTCTTACCTGAGCTAAGTCAGATATGACTTGTTTTAATTAATCTAGGTGATCCTGCTCAGGAAGGGGGGTTGGACTAGATGATCTTTCAAGGTCCCTTCCAACCCCTAGTGTTCTGTGATTCTGTGATTGTTTTATGTTCACAAATGTAGATGTTTTAGCTTCTGAGCATCAGTTCTTGTCACAACACACAACTGTACCAAGGAGTGGTACCCCATCACCTGTCTGTATTTCTTACAATTTGTCATTCTGTGCTCCCTTTTATGGACAGTGAAGAGGAAAAAAAGTGCACTGCAGTCACATACTAATGTTCAAAACTATTTACATGAATTGCAGCTATCATATTTCTGTCCACTGAACATACAGAAGGCTAATCTGAATGCAGAAGGGCACATTGCAGGCTATCTAATCTTAGATATACAGGTTATATTAATTCTATGCCTACAGTCTGCAAGTGAAAATAGTATGCCAGATTTTGCTGAGTTGGTGGAATACCTATCATGGAAGCATTGGCAATTCCTACACCAATTTACCAAATCACTTCGATTTTCACAGATCTCATAAAACGCCTTAAGACGGTAATTCTTTGTATTCATTATACTGTTCACCAAACAGGCACGTATTTGATGCCAAACACACAAAAATGTTTTAGAAGACAGTCAGTTTATCAACTTACGTTCCTACTACCAGCCAAAACCAAAAAGGAATTTTGGCTTCCATACACAAAACCTTTGCTGACTTTAGATGAACAAGTACTCTTCTGTGTCCTTCGTGTTTCGTTTTCCTGAAAGTTTGAAATGGTCTGTAGATGTGTGTTCTGTGCAAAGGTGGCATAACTAAATGAGCTGTTCTGTTTTTCAGATGATACATGTCAGTGAATCACTCTATATTTAAAGCATGTACTGTCATATTGTGTAGGGACCTACTTGGTTATGCTTTCTAGCATAAAAGTCCTCATTTACAGTGTAATACTGTATACTGGATTTGGCAGCCAAATACACCGGTGTGAAAGGACCTGAATAGTGTTATAATTGACTTCACTGCTAAGTATATTTTACATCACCTAAACTCCACAAACCAGAATGTGGCATACCAGAGTATGTACAACATTTCTGTTCTAAAATGTGTCCTATTTTTTTCCCATTTAAAAAGTGTGTATTGGAATTTTAGTCATGTAGTCGTCTTTCAAGATCTTAGTGTCTTATTAAATGCAGATAGATGAACATGTGCATAATCAATGTTCTGGTTTATTTCTAGAGTTCTATATGCTAACCTTAGGTACTGTTATGAAATGGAAAATGCATTTCAGAGTATTGAGATAAATCTTTGCCAAAATATTCCATCTGATAGTGTGGTCCAGCATTGGCAGTAGCTGAGAGTCTCAATAAATCATCAGCTGCTTTTCAGATAAGTCTTTTTAGAGTTATTAAGATGCTGTTCCATAGTCTTGTTTTCAAGGAAATGCTGGCATTTTGGTGTGGATAGGGCTGTGCAGCTCGCAAGGATCAGTATAGCTATTGAAGGAACCTGTTTGGATCTATATATAAGAAGCAAGGGAATTCTGTCAGAGAATTAATTTTCATACTTGGATCTGAGATGTATGTCTCAGCTGTTCATGACAACCCTGATGTATGACCTAATTCTCACCTCATGTATTTTAAAGAAGGCATGTCTCAAACACAGCAACGAAAGAGCCAACTTACTCCATCATCATAATCTTTGAGACAAAAGGAACACATGGATTTTTGTGGTTGATGAGGAATATCTGACCAACAATTCCAGATAGGAAACCAGGCGTGCCAGATTACCATTATAGCTGTCTGAGAAGGCTGGACATTTTTGTCTGGCCTTCTGCTATTTCTTTTCCTTGTGGTACAGGGAAGAACTCTGAAAAATGGAATTGCAGAAACAAGAAAATACACAGTTGTGAGAAGATACCTGGAATCTAATAACCCTCTGAGACTAGGCTAGTTCTGCACAAAGAAAAAAGGCACAGTTCTGGCTGAGACGCTTCCTTGTCTTACATTCCTCATTTTGGTGAGGAGCCCTCTATTTAACATTTCCCAAGTGTGACCAAGGCAGATCATTAATTTTATTAGCATTTTCACAAATCTGCAGGAAAATGCTGTTCTACTGTTTGCAGATGAGCTAGGTGAGACCCCAGGTACTACTACTGTCTGTATGGGACATGGGCTCCAAGGTGTCATTATATTCTCCTGTTCTTTCTACTTGTTTGTGAGGAAAAGGATCGGTTTTTTCCAAGCTTCCAAGGATCTAGACTCACCCTTGACCAATGTGATTACTTGATAGCTTACAAACTTAGCTACCATTTTTTCAGATACCTTGAATAGCTGAAAGAAAGAGGAATATTTAATATCAATGGCAGACTGCAACCCATTTGTACATATAAAATTGTACCAGAGTTTTGCATTTCTTCATATTCAGGCCACCTCTGAGGTATGTCAGAATCCTCAAAGGCTCGCTGGAGGTGCCAGCTCAGGCTTTTTAAGTCTTTGTGTCCCTTCTCACTTCTTCTATTCTGTGAAATTCCATGCTAGAAGAGGTGGCAAAAATGCATACCTTTAAACATCAGATCTCAGTAGGTTACTTCTCTGGTAATGAAGCAAATCAAAGTTCGTTGGGTTATTGCAGCTGGTTATTACTCCCCCCTCACAACTGTTGTCTTTGTGAGTTAATAGCCAAGAGAAGTAAGTAGTTAGGTGTTTTCCTAAGTGCTCTTATTTTAGTGATTTAGTGTGTTTTCTTCCTACCACTGTGTTTGACATCTTGACTGTTATGCACGCAGGTATTTGTAAGTGGGTAGGTTCCATATTTGATTAAATGGTTGTAAAGCTATGCAGCACTCAAACAGTCTGGACCAGCCAGTAGTCCATCTGTGCCAGACTGCCTAACAGCAATTCCAAAGTGATCGACGGGAAACCAAGAACAGACAAAAGCAATATGTCCCACATATCTAAATGTATGACTCAAGGCTTTAAGGAAGAGGTTTACTGTCTCAGCCATGATGTATTTATGATTTCTTAGAAGAAGTCTGGATATACTTGGTTTCTGTTTCTGAATTTTGTAACATTTGTGCCATGAATGATTTGCTATTGACTTGTTTTCTCTGCTTGCTATGATGCACTCCTTTATTACATCCTTTAACTCACCTCACCACTAAAAATTGCAGTGTTTTTAATTTCTTTTGAGATTCAAACCTTTATTTGCCCTTGACAAGTCTTCTGCAAGCTCCTCTCAGACCAGACCATTATACTTTGTATTCAGGACGTGGACTGACAGAATAAAGGCATTACACTATTTGCTTTATATTCACCACGTTAGGTCAAACGTTATCTTTTTTTTACAGGGAAAGAAGAAAGGTAAGAATGACTTTGAGGTCGGGTTTTTTTTAATACAAATATACATTATGCTGAAGCTCTGCTTTAGCTAGTCTCACTATTGCAAGTTATTTTAGGAAAAAAAAAGAAAAAAACAACAAAAAACAACCAACTCTTGAGGATGTCAAATATAGATACTTTGGGCTCTCCATTTTTTTCCAATGTTATGCTAGACATTTTTCTTCTCCCAGCTAGATTTTGATAGATGGAAGTGTCTGCAGGACTTTATGAGTCACTGTAAAAGTATCAAATTGTTCAAATTGCAATTTTTCCTTAATCCATTTTTCAGTGTAATAACTGGTTATTTTTGTAGTGCAATAAAAATGACATCATAATCAAAGGCTACTGAAATACTTTATTCCACTTTAAATAGCACAGAAGAGAATATAAATACAGAATAGAAGCTGAAAAGTATTCTTTTTTTCAGTAGGGGATAAAGTGGATGGGTTCTACAGAAGAATGTTCTCCTGTTGTCAACAGTGGGAGTACTCTGGTACTGTACATTATTATGAGGTGTATGAGGTGTTGAGTTTCAAGGCAGAAAGCTTCCTCCAGGGTCTATAAATGTTTTTGAAAATATTGTGTAAAAATATAAACATCCGATTATGTGCTTTCATATTTCCATTCCCTTTGTACCTCTGAAATAGGGTCACATATAAATTAGCATACTTCAGGCCTTCTACACCCATGAAAGGACTAAAATTACTATTTTTATACCAATACCAGTTTGGCAACACCAATATTGTTCTGAAATTATTTTTTTTATTATTTTTGATAGTTCTCTTGAACCCTGTCTTGCTTACTAAAAACAGTGAAACAGCTACTGCAAGAAATGTAGTAAGAAATAAGAGGCCAAATACTTGCAAAGGAAACCTTGCAAAGGTTCTCTGCATCTCCAGACCTTGATTTTTCAAACACTGTACAGAAGGTAAGCATTAAAGTAGCAGATGCCCATCTGTAAATAAAGTCTTTCAAAATCCTTCTAATTTATTGACTTAAATGGGAAAATTGGAAAGTGTTTTTGGACCAGAAAAACGATGGCTTTGTTACGTTTGAAAGTATCCCTAAAAGCAAACCTGGCCAAGCTTTATTGAAGGAATAAGAAAATCTCTAATGTAAAGAAAGGACATTGTATCATGGTGATTCAACTCAAGGGTAAATAAGGAGTAACTTCAAGTAGCTTTTCCAGTGCTTACATATATTAATGTTGGAAAAAGCACAAACTGATGCATGAGAAAACCAACAGTGGATTTATCTGAAAGGTTGAGCTTTTCAACAGTTACACAGGCACTGTTTTGACATAATGTAAGAACTAGCTGTTCCATGATCTTGATGATAAAGGAGGAGGAAGGTATAGAGTTTCATACATTGTTGAACAATGCCAATGGAAAAAAAAGAGGCAGGGAAGGGCTGAGATTCCATTTTTTACCTAATCTTGTTTAAATTCAAAGAAAGTAGGAGCAAGGAAGTGAGAAGTCATCTCCCAGGGTGTTCAAATTTAATATAAAAGTAAAAATAACAAGACTAGGGGTTGGTTGAGGTTTTTTTAAGTTTGTACTATCCAAAGGTAATGCTACTTTTCAATATGCAACTTAAAAAGGATGTTAGCTGGCATTTTGAAAATGTCAGGTGCTAAATACTAAGCCCACTGCAATCACTGGCAGTCTTACCTGCACAGCACCACAAAGGTCAGATTATATAGAAATTCTTCTGAAACTGAAATCAGAAGGAGGGATTGTTTATCTTAAGCTCCAACAGAATATTATGAATGAGAAGTAACCATTTTTAGCTACACATTCAAATTCTATGAAGTATTTATTATCCTCCTATATGTATTCCCCCCACCCTGATTCAAAATCAATTAGCAGTGGAACACGCAACCTAATTCAAGACAGTTTACATCTCTGTAGAGAGAAGATAGCTGCAAGTAGTTTTGCCACACAGAAGACCTATCTGTGTAGAGAGTAAGGAGAGGCCTGTGTATTATGGAAATCTGCATGATGCCTTTTCATGAAGTTACTGTAATGCACAGTTTCAAATTTGCTTTCTGTAGAGAGGCAAATGGCATTTCTATAAGTTTTACCTGTATACAAATTCCCTGCAGGACACATATGTGGTCAGCACTGTGAGATTCCTGAAACAGATTGTAAAAGTATACGTAAAATATGATTCCTTTTTTTTTTTCTCCAGCAAAACCTGGAAAGCACATAGGACCCAAGAAAAAACATCTTGGAGAGATACTTCAGAAAATATACTCCCTTCAAAAAAAAAAACAAAACAACTAAAACTAGGAAGATGATGTGTATTACGTTATTAATAACAATAGATTCTGCCATGTCACAGGATGTGATAAGAAAGGAAAAAATATCGAGCATTCTGTTATGAGTAAAAGACATATAATCGTAGTCTACAGCGCCTCAGCCACCTGAGACAGCTGTAGAAATGCTGGTGTTTTCCTTACAGAAAAATAACAATTTCAAAGTAACAGAAGATTTTTGTTCTAAAATGTTGTAACTTGCCCTCTGTTTTTGAAATCCTGCCATCACTATGTTTTACTGAGGAGAAGAACAATTACTGTAATATCACTCCATCTCTTGACAGCCCAGATTGTGTGGTATTTTTGCCTGCTTTCCACTATTTCCTGAGACCATCCATTCCCTCGTTGCAACACCATGTGAGGGCGGGAGGTCAAACACGGCAGCAAAGCTCGCTCCAGGGAGCCCTCATCTCCCCTGCCCCATGCACAGGTTTCTCTACATGGGGCAGTGTCTGGTCTCTACGTGAAGTCAACATTTTTACAATTGTAGGGTTTTATGTCTGCTCAAATAACAAAAATCCCTCACACTCATACATGCACCCCCCAAAACAAAGTAAAATCTCAGCAATAAACTAACAACAACCGAACAGGCAGATTGTGTTGACAGCCTTTCTGTTGCCAAATGACAAGAACATACAGGCTCACTCTTATAGCTATGATTTCACTTTAAGATGCTGAAAAAAACCCCCCACAAACCACGTACTCTTGTCAAGGCATCTTGAAAGGTCTTACAGAAAAGTATCAAGCAGACTTTGGGGGGATACCAATCATCACTTACATCATCCAATAGCTTTTCTTACACTTGTTTTCTCACCAGGATGTTGCTGACGTTTTTGGGGCCTCTTAAATTAGCAAGTTGTCTGCTTATGGACTCAGTCCAAGGCAGATTTGGAGTGGAATTGAATGTATCTTTAACAGCTGACCCACACTTTAAAATGCTTAAAGTACTGTTTTACTGCTTTTTTATGTGATTTAAGTGAGCTAAATCCAAATTCCTTGAAGTTCCTTACAGGACATAAAACAAATCGTTGAAGATCTTTTTTTTTTCTCATGCCTGTATTTCTCACATTTCATCCAATGTTGATTTTCCAAGGAAAAAAGTATATATCTGAAAACATGCATAACAACTTTGTTAGGCACGTCCTAAAGATAACAAATATGGCCTGTCATTGTCATGACTTTTCTCCTTTAGCTCATTGGGGATTATCTGATGGTTAGTGCCCCAATCTTATAAACAGCTATATTTGGATACCTTACTGCTGGGTCTACTTGATTATTTTCTTTTTTTCTTCTCTGCTTATTTTCTTTTCTTTTTAATAACCAGTGCTGAGAAGATTATGGGGAGATAAGTGCATCCCTAGGACTAAGCTTGTGAAGACCAGTTCTGTGGTACTGAGTATACCCTTGGTAGACCAGGAATTTATTGTGAATAATTGAGAACAAAGACAGTATTTTAAATGTTACATGGATGCTTGGTCTTAAAATTGGAAGGCGCTTTGTGAAAGATGGAGGACATGTGTCAAATAGTCAGATTTATACAAATTTGCCTTCTACTACTTTGTGTTAGAAGATGATTAGTTTAAGAAGTTTATTGGGTGTGAAGTATGACGTAGTTACTGTGAAACACAGATTTCCTAATAATGACGTGACTTCAGTTTCCATGCGAGAAACTCCTTAGTAATAAATAGATGTATTTTGATCATACTGTGTTCAAGATGAGTTACATGCTTTCCTTTTAATTCTGTAAAATAGAATTAGTATTTAAACAGTGTCATTAAAGACTCGTGGGAAAGAAATTCACCAAATAACTAAGGTCA
This sequence comes from Heliornis fulica, assembly GCA_013399135.1. NCBI lineage: Eukaryota > Metazoa > Chordata > Aves > Gruiformes > Heliornithidae > Heliornis > Heliornis fulica. The sequence continues at coordinate 187,599 of VXBZ01031355.1, read as the reverse complement.
GTGTTGCAGCTAAAGTAGTTTACAGAATGCAGAAGGCCAAACTCAGAATTGCGGGAGTGGGGAGGGGAGGGGAGGGAGAAGGGCATTCAAATCTATCAAACCAGAGGCGGTAAAGACACCAAATCCTGGAAGTGCTCGCTGCTCACATACAAATCAGCAGTACTGTGCATGGATTACACTGCACACGCCAGAGTGTGCTTTTACAGCAAACTCCTGGATTGTTCTCTCTAGCGATCATGTTTTACAGTTCATGATACAAATCGAGTAGCTCTAAGACAGCAATAACTGAAAGCAGTTGAACTGTGGAGGAGATATGCTTTAATTTTTCAAGGCCAACTAAGCCCTTTAATATTGCCAGAAAAAATCACTACATCTAAATACTCCAAATCCTGCCCCTGGCAGCTCACCACAAGCAGAATGAAAAAAGGCAGGTAGGAGCGGGCTGCTGCTGTCAGAAGAGCTCATCCAGTAGGCAAGTCCATCCTTGCCCATACCCTGAGGCATACAAGAAAAAGACCATCTGGAAGTGAGATTTTAGGCTAAATAATTTCTCATGATAGGGTTGGACTGTAGATTTGGCAACTCCTGGTCTAGCCTACAGAGTTCTCAGGCATATTCTAGCTGGTCATGCAGTGGAAAAGCTGAATAAATACAATTTTCCCTGGTTGACCCTGTAACTGGTATCACCCTATTGGAATGACTTTTTGATAATAAAACAGGACAGAAGACCACATTCAACTTTGCAAGATCAAACCAAATTTTATTCACCAAAATTAAGAATGCTTAGTGAATTCTGTGCCCTAAGATGAACAGCAACATAAGCTATGAGTTTGTACAGGATGACGAACTTGCATGCAGCATGCTTCCCACATACTTCTTACAGAGAACATTTGTGCATCCAACTGTTATAGATGAAGTATAAGAAAAGATACTTTAGACCTCAGCTGGACTAAAGATGAAGAAATATTGTTGCCTTAATTTATGTTTTTTTTTTCCATTAGTAACATTTGCCTGTTTCCAACTTCTTTATGGACAGAGAAGAAAATAAATACTTAAACTTGCAAAATTGGAACATGTTTTGCTCACCTTGTCCATATGCAAGTTTGCACTAGTTCAATTTGCATTTTTTTAAAAATCGAAGCCTGCTTTAAGCTCTCGGGGTTCATTTTTAATTAATATAAACTCCATTGACACAGAGTGTCTCACCTTACACTCTTGATTTGACTCTGGCTTGTATCAAGCTAAACTGAAGTGATGGATCCCACTTTTAACTCAAATCTTTGTGTGTGTGTGTGATTTTACACCATTTTAACAGGGCTTAAATGGTGACTTCAGAAAAACAGCAACATGCTGGGTGTGCTGAATTCCCTGCTTTGGGTTATTCCCCACAAGGTGAATGCCAGCCACAGCATCTCCTGGGCATAACCAGGAAGGGGACGGACCGCACTGAAGCTCCAGTTATTGTTATATTTAGGCATTTACCTGAGGAAAAAGCCTCCACCCACCACCGATGCTTTACGCAGGGGCAGGAAGCCCAGGTTTGAACCGCCAGCATCTGCCTCGCACTGGAGCACTTGGGTTCACCTGCCCCAGTGC
>VXBZ01031355.1:96014-185765 GCA_013399135.1 Heliornis fulica | reverse complement strand
AAGGGCGGCTCCCGCGCCCCCGCCGGCTCTCCTTGGGCAGCATCTCTCCGCCGAGCTCCGTGGGCGAGGAGGGCGGGAGGGAGGGAAAACAGGAGGACAAGAGGGAGGGGAAGGGCTGGATTCAGAAAAGGGCTTTTGCTGCCGGAGCTCTGCTGCTGCTCCAGGCAGCCCCGTGCCAGAGACACCGGGAGCTTGCTGGAAGACAAAGCCCGAGCAACAAAACGCTCGTTTTCTTGGCCGGGAGAAGCACACGGGAAAAGCTGCGAGGGAGCCCGAGTGTCAGGAGGCGGCGGCAGCTCCGTCCCCCTCGGCTCCTCGCCGGGCCCCGGCGTCGCTGCACGATGTGGCCCGTGTCCGGACTCTGAAAGGTCACAAATCCGGCTGAGAATCCCCCGGAGCGAAACCCTCCGTGTGCCATCCCGACACTCGCGGCTCCTCCCGGGGAGAGGCAACAGCCTGGCAGCCCGAGCTGCTTCTTTGTACCGCTCAGGCTTTCGTTATTTTCTGCCTTGTAGGGTGGAAATAGGTGGTCTCTCACTCCAGACTTTGCCATCTGAACCGGTTTCATCATACCGGAGGGATTGCATCATGTTACAGTCCTGTATTCAGTAAGGGCAAAGGCTAAAAGAACCATCCTTCCAGATCTGTCCCACTGGCTTCCCTCTCCGAACCCCTCCTTTTTATTTCCTGTTTAACAGAGAGGTTAAAACTAAAAAGCAGCCTGCGATTGGTAGGCGACAGTTCAGTTCACAGCGACGTATTTTGATTTCTTCCACTGAGGGTTTTTTGGAAACTCAATTTTAACTTTGTCGGTTCTTCGCGCTTTATGTGTCTTGGGCGGGGAGGGGGCAGAACAACTTGACAAAAGGTGTTGCCGTTAGGAAAATAATTGGTGGCAAAAGAGCCAGATAAACAGCCAAAAGCAGATGTCAGTTTATAAACTACAAGCTCTGGAGTCAGAGGAGGTGAATGGATTCAGGCAGGCATCCCTCAAAAATCGAGATGTTCACCTGCCCAGAAGGCAGACTAGGTGAAGGAAGGCACAGTTCTGAACAGTGAGACAAGACAGCTATCTGGAGTAGAAAATACTGAGCTAACCTCCCCTCTGGATCCTCCTATATGATCAGTTTGATGCAGACACTTGGTGTGTCTGTACCTGTTTTATTTATCGTACCTTTGTAATGACTGGTCTTTTCAGCAGAGATTCAGATAGAAAATAATACATCACAAAGTCAGGAAGATCTAATTAAATATTGTATTGCAGTTCGGGGCTCCCTAAGCCAACAGATTCTGCTGTTCTTTGTGCAGTTCTTTGTTTTGTTCCTTGGGGAAACAAATGTCACAGCACGGCTTGGTTCGGATTTTGGAGGTATTTTCTGTTACTGTAGCATCTCGCCCTCACAGGTGCTCTGTCACTGTTTGCTCCGAGTGTCACATTTATTTTCTTTTCTGACAGTAGCACTATGATGAAGTTCTTTCTCTCCGCTTCTCCGGGAAGGGTCGTTGAGGGGGACCAGAGAACAGCTTGGCAGCCAGATGGATCCATCCATCAGCACTCTCCTATATGGGCACTTGGTGCCCTTCAGTCATCCCTTATGCCTCCTGGTGGCTCCCACTGGAAGAGCCGCACAATTACTTTCTCCTTTTGAACAATTCCTTTTTCCTTTTGGAACTGCGTGGAACAGGAGCAAATCCTGCATTAGGGAGCAGGGAGAGCAGTCTTGTCTTTCTTTGGCTATAGGGCACCAGATGGGTTTAAGAATAATTTGAAATGGATTCATAAAAGAAGCATCTACAGTTTTCTTTTGTGTCTGAATACCCAGTGACAGACAAGCCAGTGCACAGAACAATGAGCAGATACTCACTGCCTTTAGTAATATGTGGCACTGTTATGTTTCCCAGGAAATATGTTAACAAATTTCAAAGCAATAGGCGCTGTTCCTGGATCTTGGGTAGATTTTTAAATTAAGGGATTTGGAAGATCTTTGGGATTGAAAATGGAGTGGTTCTTGAAGCAGTGGCAATAAGGAAAGGTAAAATGTGAAGACGTTTCAATAGGTTGGCCATTCACAATAGTTAAAATCTTACCATCTTCCTGGAGAGGTTTTTAATTTTCATCTCCTGAAGAGCTCTTGTCCCACTGCTCACTGCAGACTTCTTTAAGACATTGTCCCAGGACAAAGAGCCAGCATTTCAGGCATGGTTAATGCAATCTGGAGTCGCCTGATTTAATTTCCAGCCATTTTCCAAAGTTTTGTATCTGATACATCAGTCAATAGGAGTATGGTATTCAGGAGCCCGTCTGAACTGCATTGTTCAAAGCTGCGCTCTTTGTCTTGTGAGTAAAGGGCAAGGAGGAGGAGGAATGGATGTGCTTTATATTTGTTTTTGAGAGATTTCTTGCTGAAGTGGAAGGCTTGGGATGCAAGGACCTACACTTCCAAACTCCCATACAGTTTAGGGACAAAGCCTAATTTGTCAGGTGGTAAAAAAACCCCATGCTTCCCTTCCAGTTACACAATTCAACTTGTTTTGTGTGAATGGCACCTAACTACTGGTCTGACCCTGATTTTCCTCTGATTCATCCGTTTACTGACAAATACAGCTTTTCATCTGGCACAGGGACTGTCTGTCTGGGCTAGCCAGGTGAGTGTTACACATTCAGTAGATATTATTCCAGTGCATAGATACCCAGTAGATTTATTAGATATAATATAAAAAACCATAAAATTTTCTTAGTCAAATCTTACAACCAAACCAAACAAAAATAGTAGAAAAATGAAAGTTAACCACAGCATGGAGTTACTGTGAGCTCTGAACCAGGACTGAAAAAACTAACTCCTGAATGTACTCCCATTCTGTGTCTCTTAGGGTTATGTATTGAAATTTAGGAGGAATTAGCTTTTCTACTCTGAAGCACCATAAGCTGGCCTTAGAGCAAATATAAGTTTTAATATCATACCAGACGTTGTTCTGGGGAGTGTCGGTAAAGTGATACCAAAGTAGTCTTGTCAACAGCATGAGTGGGTAGGAAAACATGTAGCTGCAATCACATGGAGGTGACACTGAGTCCAGTGTGCAGGTGTCTGCCCATCTACATATACATGAAGGTCTTGTACATGTATTGCATATGCAACAGCACTGTAAAATGTTATATACAGATTGAATTGCTGTAACTCTCTGATTAAAACTTAACTCTTGACTTTCTGGGTCATGAAACGCGTGCTGATGCAGGTAATGCTAAAGAATAGTATTGCAGGAACTTATTTGGGGGTGTGGAAAGAGGGAATTTCTCATAGCAGATAGCAAATGAACCTTTTGGGGCACAAGCCCTATTTTCCAGAGACATGGTAAGAAATTCTGAATTTCAGAAAAATAGATTTGTCTGCCATCCGTTACCCCTGTGCCACCTTGTCAGAAAGTCATTCAAACATATGTTGCCTAGTAAGATTCAGCTGCTCAGCATGCTGAGCACCCTTAACACATAGCAGTGTTCAAATGAGCTGATGGTAGCCCTGTGACAATGCGCTAGGCTGTGAAAAGTATGAGTCAGTATCTGTTGTATGTTTTACCACTGTGCATCAAGAAATCTAGGAATGAAACTCCTAAGAGGACTTTTCATACTGGCTTGCTTTGGTGTAGATACTGTGTCCTCACATGGAGCAGTATCTTAAATGTTAGTGGTGTATGTTTGGCAGTAAAATAAGCAGAACTGCATAGGACTGTCTTGTTTAAATCTCTTTCCTAATCTGAAAAAGAGGGAAATATTTGGGAAAAATAAAACCAAAACAATGCGTTGTTCCTTTCATGGTGACATCTTGGGATTTTTTTTACTATCTGAGGGATTTCTTGCCCAGAGAGGTGGTGAATGCCCCATCCCTGGAGATGTTCAAGGCCAGGTTGGATGAGGCCCTGAGCAACCTGATCTAGTTGGGGTGTCCCTGCTTCTTGCGGGGGTGTTGGACTAGATGACCTCTGGGAGTCCCTTCCAACTCTAGCCATTCTGTGATTCTATGATTCTATGATTTCTGCTGCCAGTATCTCTCTGCCATTATGTATTTTTGAGCTGAATGATAAAGGCTGCCTTTCTCTAGGACAGGTGTTGGTAATGGCCTCCTTCTGCCAAAATCTTTATGTGTACAAAGTGCTGGATAAAAATATTTCCATTCGTTAATAAGTGCCAGAAATGAGTACACAAGTCATTTCAAATTTAATCAGTAATGCAGCTGATGTCTCAAAGATAACAGCATTTTACCCCCAAGAAAATACAGCACTTTGTGTACGTGAGGTAATTGCTATGAGTTGCCCTAAATATATATTATTCATTAGAGGACTGTCATTATATCATGTTTGTGAATTCCCCAAAGCTTCTTATCACTGTCCTAATCACATTCAAACACTTATGCAAAACGATATTTTGGGCTTCTACTTGACTGCCTGATGTTCTGATTCACTGAACTTATCCTGAGCTCACAGCCATTTTCAATGAGCGTGTTTGCTTGGTTTATCTCAAATGAACGAAATTTGGGAAAGGAGCTTAATTCATGTATTCACATTACCATAGACAGCACTTCTTCACAGCTAATGTGTAGTGGTAGGTTGTCTTGGTTTCGCAGAGGAGCAAGTAGTAAAACCTCTTTAAGATGCTGCTTTCATGCTGAACTACTGGGCACTGTCTGCAAGTGTGTGAAGTCTCAGTATTGGGCTGGTTGCTGTGGTTGGATTTGTCCATTAAAGTAGGTTTAAGTATCTCTCTGAAACTTCAATGGTTTCTCATCAGTTACACAGTGTTGTTCAAAACTGGAAGAGAAGGTGAGGTAAGGAGGGAATTTCCCTGTTATTAGCAATTAGCAAATGCAGAATGCATTTTGCCATACCATTTCCTACCAGGAGCAGCTGCAAACAGAATTACAGTGTGACCTTCGCAGCATTTCCTAGAGCAGTCATCAATCAGATCTGGCAGGAGCTTTATCGCATCTATCACTGTGGCTCACAAGCCACATGCTGTCTAGTCTGGGGGGGAAAACAAACAAACAATGGGAGCTACTGTAGGTTTTGTTTAAAGTAAAACAACCAGGACTGAGGTTTTCCCATGTGTGCCAGATTTGTAGGCTGATTTCAATTTCTACTGTGTGCTGTTGGGTTGATTAGTAAAATACGATGATTGTGTATCAGTGGAAGGGGCTTCCACTAAGTCTCAGTGGCCCTGGGGAATCATTCCCAAGCAACTTCATCCTTTCACAGTCTTCCAGTGTGAAGCTTTATTTTCATTACGGATTTCACACAGATTATTTTAGGTGTTTTTTTGCATGCAGAAAGTTGTCATTTCATGCCTGGCTTCATTGCAGCAAGGTCCTGACTAACAGGTAGACAGGAGAGCGAAATGATGACAGGCAGAATTGCTTCTGGAATTCTGAGTTCCTTCATGGGAATATGTTTGTGTGTATATATGATATATACACATATATATGTAAATGTATATGGATAGCTAGTGGGTGTATGAACAGGTGCTGTATATCAGAGCTGCCTTAATCACATAGGTTTTATGAGAAAAGTGCCCAAATGATAATAAATATATATGTTTGCAGTTATACTATGAAGTAAAAGGTTAAGACCTTGAGCTTCAAGCTAGTAATGCTGTTGGCCAAGAGTGGGGTATGATCTATCATTTTGTGTGTTTTAAGCAGCCAATTCTTGGCAGAAGCTATCTTGGTACCAGATTTGGGCAAGGAAGCATGAAATGCTGTAAGAAATGTGCAAATAGAAAATGCTCATAAAATATGAAATATGTTTAGCAAAGTGGTTATCTACTCTGTCAGGAAAGAAAAAAATATCTCATGAATTAGCTAGCTGGCTTTGAAAGAATGACTTTCGGGGCATCCCTCTGTGTGTGCCTTGTCAGTTTGACAGATGTTATGGCCCCAGCTGCTGACCTGGCACTAGGCAGGGCAGCGGCCACAGCTCCCAGCCCCTGCCCTGGAGACCAACGAACTTGAGTCAAAAGGAGCCTGCCCAAAATGATGCTGTGCATCATCCATCTTCAAACACCAGGGCTGTCTCTGAGCATGTTGGCCACCAAGGGGATTGACAGACAGATATCCTTGTGTGGTTTCAGACGATTCTGTCAGCCAGTGCTTGTCCTCACAGCCAAACAAGCTTCAACCCCCGGGTCCCAGCCCAGATCCCCATCCTGAGCAGAGGATGGGTGCCTGAGCAGAGGATGGGCTGACACACTGGACCATGAGCTCCAGCAGCCAGGCACCACAGCCGCTCAGGTTTGAAGGAGTTTTAAGAGGCCAAAGCCCTAAGTGGTCCCATTCCAACAGGAGGATAAGGAGGAGAGGGGAAGCTGTCAGCAGGATTCAGCCTCAGGAGATGAGTCTTGTGTTGTCCTTCGGGCTCTTGCTTCATGAGTGCAGAGCAAACCAGCTGGCTGCCTGCTGCTGGCTTAGACTGAACAAAAAGATACCATTTCAGGCCTGCGAGCATGGTGGGCTGCAATGAGGAAATGATAAAATGTCAGGAGTTGAAAATGAGCTAGATAACATAAAGGACGAAGTCATTAGATAAGGAGAAGTAGGGCTGCTGAGTGTCACCAGGGCGGTGGTAGCCAGGAGCTGGATATTGTCACTGGCCGTAGGAGATACAGACAGAAGAAAAATACCTGAAAATGTTAGGAGCTGATGGATTTTCAACTCCTTTAACACAAAATATTATCAAAGAACGTCATTTGGAAAATGGAAAAAAAAATCTGTTTCTGTGAGGAATGGAAAAAATATTCAGGCTGAGGAGCTTCTGTGAGCATAGAGTGTTCTTCTGTGAGCAAAGAGAGTTCCTCTCGCCTGATCCCTTACTGTGCACCATGTGTTTGCCATTAGGACCATGAGAAGCTTCAAGTCTCTTCGGGCAGGAGATGAGGGGTGGATGGTGGGTCCTGTGGGAAGAACCAGCAGAGCTGAAAGGAGACAGAGGCTAGGTCAGGCCACAGCATTTTGTTTTAAGCTTAATAAGAATGAAATCCACCCTGAAGAGTCATGGGGAAAATTCTGGATGAGGTCCAGCGTGAATAATGCTGAGTGCAGATGGGTGGAACCCCACCTGATTACAAAAACAAGCCTATTTCCAAGGTTAGATAGTTTTGCTGAAAAGGGGGATATTTAACAATTAAGGTCTTAGTAAAAAGAGAAAAAAAACCCAAACAACAACAACAAACACCCCCCCAACACAGAACACCAAAAAAACTTAAAAGTCTCTCACTTCAGAAATTATTGAAAACAAGCCCCCAAACATTCAGACAGCTGAGAGCACATACCAGAAACCTCAGATAAACAAAACAAGTGTCCTCTGGGAAAAGGAAGAGCTCTCTGGGAGCTCTGTTCCCTCTCTGGGAAAGTTTGTCTGTCCCTGTGGCTTGTGAACTTTTCATCTTCTCTTGGACTTTTCTGATGTCTTTGGGTCAATTTTTGCAGCTTCTTGGTCTCTCTTGTACTTCTTACCATGGTGTTCAAAGAAAGGTTTATTCAATCACTCAGCTTTAAATAAATTAATCATTTTGTTTGATGTCAGTGAGATTAGGTCTTTGGGTTGTGCACACATTTATGCTGCGCTGCTGAATAGGAGCCTCCACAGGCAGGAGTCAGCTCAGGTGGGTGTAAGTGTGCCCACCTCACATCAACCTTTCACGTCCCAAAGGAGCCTTCTCAATGACCTCTGCTGTTGTGGCTTAGGGCCACCAAGACACCTTGTGACAGCCACATCCTGAGTCTGATACCACAGATGATCTAGACCAAACTGTATCCAACAAGCCAGAAAGTTGCAACAGGTAACTTTAACCTGACTCAAGTCCCAGTTAGGCTCATGGTGACTGTTGTTCCCATCTGTCTGTCTGCAGTGACTGAGCTTCACAGCCTCTCAGCATCACAATTTCACTCACATCCCTTTGGATCTTCTCCTTCATTATTGTTTACAAAATGCCAAATCTGTATTTTGCATATGTAGAAAGTCTTTCCAAGAGCTGTCACCTCTTTGACCTCATCTTCTCCAGATCTGTCATTTTTTCTGTCCTCTTGCTTGTGGTCCAACTATGTAACTTTCAAAGGTAATTTAAGCATTAAAAGTAAGCTGTGCTGAAGGCTTCCCTGCAAACAGTAGCTCTCTGTACAACATCAGGGCATTTACAGGAATGTGTAGAAGGTCCATGTGACTGTCTCCCCTTAAGAAACAACAGAAATGTTGATTAAATTTAAAGGAAAGCAAAAGCTGACTTGAAGAGTTGTGATGTTTGGAGGTTTTTTTAGACTTTTTCAACTCTTTTCAACTTCCTCAACTTTTTTTTTCCTACCATGGTAATATCTTTTTAAGCATTATGAGACTAGCTCTGCTGTACTTGAACTTAGGGATTCTTTCTGGTTTATGATCAACACATCTATAGCTCCAAAATCTGAGTGGAAACTCAGACTGCCCTGAAGTTTCTTGTACTTTATGAGAGCAAAGGGTGAAATCAGTCTTTGAGACTTAGGGTCATTTGGGCTAGGTTTCCTGACATACCAGCCCTTGCAAAAAGCCAGCTGTTCTGGGTTGTCTTTCTGCCAGTTTTAAAGAATAACAACTAAATAAAGAAAAAGTACCCTGCCAAATAGGGATAAAACCTTAGCTTGGTTTGAGTGTGCTTTAAGTAGTCTTAGTCTTTCCATATACACTAGTTAAGTTCTTCTTTTCCTTCAGGGAGGTGCCTTGGAAGGAGTATTTAGGAAAGAGTCCAGACCTTTCCTTGCACATCTCTGTAGGGAAGGGCTGCTTCCTACTGAGGGCTGAGTGCTTTCCTCTGTGAGTCAGGATCTGGACAGCCCAGAGTGAGACCTAAACGTAAATATCTGAGAAAAGCAAAGATACGTGAAAGGTAAAAGTGTCCAGCTTCCCTAGGTGTGACTGCAGAGCTATGCTTGGCCAGGAGGCATCACCTGGATGGTCCAGTCACTGGGCTAAGCCAGGACCAATGTTGCCCAGAGGCATAGCAGAAATGTTCCTTTGCTTGAGCTAAAGAGGTGTGTGGCCCTCTAATGTTGTCACCAGTGACTTCCAGAGCCCTTGGTACTCCAGAGCAGGTCTTTACATGTTAACAGCTCGTAACAAGGCTTTGTGAGATGGGATGGGGAGTAGGAACTGGAAACAGCAGATTCTCTGGGTGCAAATGGGAAGGAGAGAACTCACTTTGTCTCCCTAGATGCTTGAAATAAATGCATAGGTTGTAAGAATTTTGGTAGACAGGACATTTGTCTCCTCCTCCCTGCTACTGCTTCAACACTCCCAGGACTTCAGTACAAAGTCGTAGTTCTATTTTGCTTCAATGAAGTACACAGAAGGAAGAGAACCCTATAGCATCTTTTCCCTTTTCTTGCTATAGTCACCTCTGGTTTATGAGCTTTCATCTTAACTCCTGCAAGTCAAATGAGTTTAGGAACACTCCTAAACACTGGGAAAAACAATCATTTATTTATGTTATCCAGGAAGCAACTTTGGAGTAATGCTGGGTGTTATATCCATAAGACGTTTTGTCACACCCATTCTGAACTGCTATTTACAGGGCTTTGCTCACTTTCCCTTTATGTGACACAGTCTATGGAGCAAACATCTCACCTGCTGTTTTACAGCCCCATGCCCCTTACGTGAGCAGTGTCATGTAACTACACTATTTGCTAGTAAAATTACAGACCATGCACTTCTCCCAGTGAGCCAGTGGAGAAGAACCATGCAAGTTATCTCAGTGATGTGAGACATGCTGGGTGGGACTCTCTCCTCTCTACACATACGTGCACTTTCCTTTGACTACATTCACTAGGGTCAGCTATAGGGGTGTCATGACCATCCTGGATCAATTCACTTCATTACAGCAATCTGCCAAAGTAATTCTTCTCGGTTTAGCTGCACGTAGTGCAATGAAGCAACCAGAAGTATGCGTATAATAATTGTTGCAGGCTTTTATCAGCTCTGGGAGGGGTGGAACGAAGCATGGCTCAGTGTGTACCTGAGCACTTCACAGGGTATATTTGCTATAGTAAATAATCAAGAGTATTTTTGCATAGTTCAGAAAGGCATGAAATCGTATTGAGCAACCATACCTGTGTGAGAGTCTGTCAAGTTGTAACTACATGAAGACAAACAAAGAGCTTTTCCTTGGATTCGAGAAATCATTATTAATCATGTAATTTTCCAAATTATTGGGTATTTTCTGACGTCAACCTATCTAAGAAAATGTTAAATTCCTTTTGTCATTGGTTCCTTTCATAAAGTGAGAAATTCTTCCCAATAAGATTTTTGTAAGGGGGTAACAGATACTCCACATTCACCAGTGGAAGCTGTCCAAAGCAGAAGGGGAAAATGACATTTCTAACTGTTAAGAACAGAATGATGAAAGCCACCTGGAAAAATAAATTGTTTGGTGGTTGCTGATTTCTCATGTAACGCATATTTCCTATGGAATTTTAAGTGATTATTTACACTGCAGTAAACCAAATACAGTATTTAATAATTTTATTCAATTTTTAATTTGAAGATATAATCAGAGTGAGGTTTCTTTCTTCCTGTGCTTAAGAAATATCATCCATGCCTACAACGACTTTTTCTCTGCCTGTTGGCAGGTGAATTTTTGTCATTGACTAGTATGCGAAAGATTGGGGGCTTGGGGCCCTAATAATAGGACTGCTGGGAAATCACTGAACACCAGCAGAGAGCCCTTTGAGTGAGAATTTTCTCTGTCTGCTGCCATTATCTTGTTTTACATTCAGCTTGTCTGCTGTGTTGCAGTGAAGATTAGTAAAATCTGGGCTTTTCAGGACACTATGATTTTCCTTTCTTTATCTGGTGGCACCTTGGAATGATGTCACTGAATTAAAATTCTGATGGTGGTAGACTGTGTGCCCTGGATGATTAAAAGCTTTGTCAGCATAAAGTTGCGTGTTCTTTAATTTAAGGATGTGAGGGCTGAGAAATTCAACTAACTAAACCACTGTAAAAGTGCTTATTAACACTCACAGAGGGATTGATTTGGACAGTTTTGTATTGCTTCAGCTGCTTTATCTTCCCAAAGGTTTTTCTTTACCTTGCCCATATGTACACAATAAGTAATAAATAATGTGTCACCACTCTGTTGCTGTATCATTATTGTAGGATTTTTGCTAAGATACAGTCAGGTCAACTTGCTATCACTTTCCAGATTAATATTTCAAAATATTAATTTCTGAAGGGAGAATTTAAAGTCGTACATTCTTTGTGAGTGATAGATGCTTCTCCAAATGATCATCTATCAGCATCCACTCATACAAGGCTCTTTGCAGTGTAGGGTAAGCTCAATCTAACTGCATCGTCCAAAGGTGACAGTCTTTCTACAGGACTTGGAAAACATTAAACGGGTTTGTCTCCACAGTGGAATCACTGCACTTCTAAATATCCTACCCCATCAAAATAATATTAATTGTTATTTTATGGTTGTTCTTAAACAGAAGTTTTCCCATACTGGAGATTTTTTGGACTTGGCATACATTCACGACTGAAAGGCACCCTATCCTCTGCCATCGTTTTCTTTTGTTTGCCTTGACTTACTCTGTGTTTCATCCAGTACCTGCATCTGTTGTGAACTTTCCTGTGAGATGGCATTATGACAGAGTCAAAATCCTGACAAATTGCTTCAGAAGAAAAATGGTGAGAAAGTCCCATCCCTGACCCCTCCTTGTAAGAAATGAGACTGAGGTGCTTCAGCACGGTAATTTTCAGAGTCTTTCCAGAGGGGATTTATTTGTGTCTGATTTGTTATCAAAAGATGATGAGTAGTAATTACATAGGGGATTTAATTTCAGTTCATATTCAATCACTATCCTTCAAGAACAGAACACAATCCAGTGTGTGCAACCAAAGGCAAAGTGAAGCAGAGGGCAACCAGCTTACTTATTGATCAAGGAGAATGATTTCAAATAGTAACAAGATCTGTGAAATAAATGCATCAGTGTTTATCTGCATCAAGTGTAGGAGAGTAGTGATTGGATAGGGAAGAGTAGTGATGGCGTGTTTAGCTGCATTATTCAGTGAATCTGTGATTCAGATCTGTTGTTTTTCACCTCAGAGTTTTGCGGCTGGGAGAACCCGTGGTGGGGCTGTGACAGAAGGATGGCATGGTCGCCAGTTAGAAATGAGAATGCATTTTAATGACATTAATATTACATTTACTGAAGGTTGACATTTGGAAATGTGCTTTCTAACTGAGGAGAAACAGTTTGTTTTCATCTCTTCACTTCTAAATTAGGACTCGGCTATTAGTACTTGCAAGGCAGTAAGAAAAGCACTCACACGGACCATCTGTATTGAGAAAAAAATGGAAATATGAAGCTAAGTGTCATCATATGCTCACGAGTCCTGCCTGTTCGTGGTGCTTGTAACAGCAGCCTCATGTGCGTGCTGAGTGAATCAGACTTGTCAGGCTTGGTGTGAGCTCCACCATGGCTCCCAGTGGTGCCAGTTAGTGTGTACTTAAAAGAATGTAATTCTAGATATTTCTCTTACTTATATTCTCAGAAAAACTGGCTGAACACAGGTGAAAGATGGCATAAAAATTATAAGTAATAATAGCACTATTAAATATACATGTGAAAATAACGCATCTATATTGAAAGAAGCTTTTATTATATCTAAATAGCGTTACTGTAATGAGAAGTCTCTTTTTCATTGTAATTTTAGTAAACATCATATTTGCAAATTCAGTGTGTATGAAAGCTGATAGGCACTTAGAGCGGGATACCGGACTCGAGCCACACACAGGAGAGAAGGTCTATGGCTGAGCTTGGTCCCTGTAGACTTCCTTTACAATCAGGCGATAGAAATCTGCTTCTTGGGGATGTAACTAATCTGATTTGTTCTAGATGTCTATTTTAGGAAGCTTACATTTCTCCATTGACCATGCATTGAACCTAGGGCAACTAGCTCAGGTACAGTTGTAAGCCCTTGCATTTAGTTAGCGTAATGTCTCCTCTAAAGCTCAAATGGTCTGCCTGCCTGCTTACAACTATATGGAATGAGCCATTCTTCTTAAGTAAAATAATTTATTCAGGAGGTGCAAAGCAAGATGGCCATTCTTTGGATTTGCATAGATAGGTGGATTATTTGTACTCCTAATTTGGGTCTACTCAAAGAAGTCTGTCACCACATCTTTGCGTGACTGCTTCAGTGCCTGGAAGACTCAAAGGACTCAATGAAAACATCCCTGAAAAGAGACTGGAAATGCGGGAGTAGTTACTGAGGCAGTCAATGCCCTGGCTCAGGCTAGGGCAGGCTTAATTCCCACATATAGCCAGCAGAGGTGTTTCCCACACCCCAGAAAAGGGGGCCGGTCGGGAAAGGTGGGTCCGCGGGATCCGGCACGGTCTGAGTGCGGTCGGAGCGTTGGTCCTCGTGGCGATGCAGGGCTTTGCCTCACCACCTCGTCGGGTCGGTTAAATGCTCGGTGTTACCACCCTGTGTGGATTCCGTCACGAGTCCTGTTGTTATTGTGCCCCTCTCCCAGCGATTCTTTTTATATTTCAGGTTTGGACAGGAAGCAGAGCTATAGATGATGGACAAATATGTCTTTAGCAGAAATCCATATATATATATATATATAAGGTGTTATATTGCAAGCTGATCTCCTTAAAGGCTGTTTTATAATCAAACTTTCGGTTTTGATTTTGTTTTATATTCTACAGTATATTATATACTAAATAATTCATCATATATATGTATTGCTCAGGTAGTTAAGTAGAGCAACTCTTTCCATAGAATTTAATGAGGACATTTATGTAGAGATGGTGAAAACTCTAAACATGCAACAGGACTCAAATGACTCAGTAAGAAATGAACGCCTGTAAAAGTAGGGCTATACCCATCAGACCCACTCAGTTCTTTACACACGTGTGTTTGCATCAAAGCCAATGGGAAAATTCAGACTTAAATATGACTATTAGTGTGCCAGAAGGTCAAATAAAACTGCAGACCTAGAAGATGCAGAGCACCTTGTGAAGCTGCTTTGTCCCTTGGCTTTACCTTCACCCATCAGGCAGACAGTGTACATAACCTATGAACTGTATTTCTTTTCCTGTTGACATGTGTTTACTGGTATCAGCCTTTGTCTGACATTTTGTTGCCGTTTAAGTCTTAAAAATAATTCAAAGACTTAAAATACTTTTAGCTGTTTTTATAAAGAATGTTCTTCATCACTGCTTCAGGCTGAATAATTGCTATCTGACTACATCTTGCATATATTATCTATTGTAGGTGACCTCCCAGAACGATTCATTATTGTTTGAAACATGATTATTATTGCCGTATTGTTTTACCTAAATAATTTTTGTTGAAAGAAAGAGCTAAGTTAAATATTATTAAGAGCTGAAGAGGTAGAGCATTTATTAGAAAGTGCTGTTCATAAACACATCACATTCACTCAAGTGTAGACCGCCACATGACTGCTGTTTAGTTTAGGCAAGCATGCACTTACATGTTCTTTACAATGGCTTATGATATGCTGAGCAGCTGGAGTTTATGTTAACATTCTGTATTAACCACAAAAGAGAGACAGAGTTAAATAAGGGTATCAAACCTTGGTAGATGTTTCAGTGTTTTCCCCAAAAAGATCCTTAGGAAAACACCACCAGTTGCTACAGATGTTGGCAGAAGGTATCTAGTAAATAGTTACACAAACCTTCTTAACTTGCTATCCAGACAACTGCTAGTTTCTCTTACAAATAAAGATCTTAGATGGAACAAAATTTAAAGGGCTGGGCAGGTATTAAGAATATAAAAACAAATAACAACCATTTGGAGATGCCTCCCAGTCACTATTGACCTTGATTTGCAAGAAACTGGTTTGTACTTGCAACCATATAACATATAGGTGTTTATACCTCTTCACCTCATAAAGATATAAATAAATAGGATTTCTTGACTTAAAACAAATTTGAAACTAGCCTTCTCCTTTGGGGACTAGTGAGCTCTGACCTAATTATCTAGTAAAGTGTATTGCAAGTGTAATTCTGGAATAAAACCATGTATTGTTCAACAAGTCTACACCAAGAGAGCACAGGATCTCAGTTTCAAAGGGTGGATACATATACATTTTTCTTCAGCAAGCCTCATTTGCTGACCACAAAAATATCTGGGGAGAATTGACCAGGGCTTCTTATTAGAGGACTGGCTGGTGCCCATGGTTCCCCCCTTCTGTTGCTATTCCACTATCAATGTCTGATGGAATATGCATCTGTGTGTGTGTGTGTGTGTATATATATATAGATGACTGAGAGAAGCCATGGTATGAAATGACTCTTGAATCTTGTGTGTGGCTTTGCACTGCACTTCCTCATCCCAGGCATTGAGATTCCTTAGTATTGTATTCCCTGTGTCGCTGCAGTAGACCTGATTCTTTTCCTCTTAATTTAGGTAAGTTTCTCCACCGTTTGTGAGTCTGTGAGTTGTGATGGAGCTGTGGGATAGGGCTTCCAGCTGACGAATTGTTTTAGCTTGAGCTGTGGGATGGGAAAGACACAGTTACTTATGAATGTGTGTGTGCAGTCTCTTGAATTAACACTTCTACACATACCTATACCATGTAACAGACTAAAGATAAGTGACTAGAAATATGGTATTGTACATAACCTTTAGCAGTGACATTCCGACTGCCTTCAAGAGATTTCTTCATATCATTTCAGCTACATTTCTATCTTCTCATACATGGGAAGCGCCAAAGATTTCCACTTTTCTGTACTCCATCCTTGAAGGGTTTAGGTTCTTTTTTGTTGGTCTTTTCATTTTTTCCCTCTCTGTTTTTAATTTTTTTTATTTACTGTATTAATTTTCTGTGCTACTTCTGGATTCCAAAACCTTGCGAGGACGTACTTTAAAATTGCCTGTTTCTCATAGTTGTAATGTGTCAGCACAAATCAAAATAAATCAGCTCTTTCTGCAATAACTAAATTCAACTTACAGTGTAAGAATAAGTATGTGCTATTATTATTACTGCTTCTGTAATGGTAGAATGATATGTTTGAACCATACCTCTAGAAAAAAGAATGTAGACAAAATAATATTCTACTTGATTTCATCTGGAGAACATTGTCCTGAGAGTTTAGATACATCAAAAATTTAAGTAAGTCTCCTTGAAATGAAAGATAGGAATAATTCTGCATTCTTCCATTTTAACATTTGCTTATCTAGTTTCAGTCTATTCTGCTTAATTATAAGGTGGAAGCACAAGGTAAGAAAGGATAAAAGCTAAAGGGTAAATGTGGGTGTTTTGGTGGGGTTTTTTTTGTAAAAAAAAAATAATAAAGTATCTCTACTGATGTTTTATTTTGATGCGTTATTTGTTCACCTTAAGACAAATTTCTGATGGGAAACTAAAGTCTCCCTTGTGTAAAATACAAAGTACTTCTTGTCTGTTTAATTCTCACAGAGATCTTTAGAATGAACTTTACTACACTTTGTAGTCTTTAAAAGCACAGAGCAGCATTGTTATCGGAGCAGTTAATGCTTTCTGCAGAGATGCAGGATAACACCCCTGCTAGGAATGCACTGCCCCAGGGAGAAGAAAGCTAAATGTGAGCCTACTTGCAGCTATTGCTTTCATTTGAAAATAATTACAATATTTAGGCTATTGGTGATACTTGCCTCCAGTAATTTCAGCAGTTTAGAGTGCCTGAGTAGATTTCACATATAATGTACACAAGTAGTTTGCATATGTGTTTTATAAATACCACTTTTTACCTTCATGTGTTATTTTACAATATGGTTTATGCAGCCCAAAATTTCTGTGTCTGAGTGATACGTGCTCCAAGAAGCACAGATACTGTATAACAAAAACATCCTTATTCCTGCTTCCACATCACCAGTGAGTCCTACACATAAATAAATGAAAGCCCACAGGAATAAGGCACTCTTCCCTGAGGAGCAAAGGGAGAGCTGCAGCTTTCCTGCCATAGCCTGAGTGCCTGACCCAGGGGACAGAGATATTTTCTCCCACCACTCATGTCCACATAGCTGATGTGCTTCTTCCACCCACAGCAACATCAGGAAAGTCAAGCATGTACGTGTATATTTTCACTTGCATAGAGCTAGACCATGTGCAGAGGTTCCTTTCAGCATTAAACTGTTGTGTGA
This sequence comes from Heliornis fulica, assembly GCA_013399135.1. Classification (NCBI taxonomy): domain Eukaryota; kingdom Metazoa; phylum Chordata; class Aves; order Gruiformes; family Heliornithidae; genus Heliornis; species Heliornis fulica. The sequence goes on along the minus strand of VXBZ01031355.1, from coordinate 168,596 downwards.
CATCTACTCCAGGGACTGTTTGTTCCACTTTAGCTTTGATCTAAATGTAGGCTTCAACTCTAAGTGTAGGATCCACCTCATCTTCCCTTCCTTACACTTACCTTGCCTGGGCTTCCCACAGAAGCTCCAGCAGGCTCTCAGTGAGCTCAGAAGATAATGTTGTCCAAAAAATGCTAATGTTGGTCCAAAGGAAGGCATAAAAATGAGGGATAAGAGAGGAGATCAGCCCCTTTGAAGCAGCCCAAACATAGGTTAACAGATTTGGGGGTTTTGGGGGTTTTTTTTTTGTTTGTTTCTATCACCTGCACAGCTTGCAGGAAAGGCAGGGAGAAATAGCCATACAAACATATTTGCACACTTGTACATGCTTCTTTCACTTGTACAGACTGCACTAACGTAATCTCAATATCTCAGAAAGTTACTTTCCATTTACTGTTTTCTCAGAGCACTCGTAACTCATTTTAAGAACATCCATCCTGGCCTAAGGATTGCAAGTTCTCTAATTAGGTTATATTTAAGCCGAAAGCACCCTGGGAGGATCTTGGAAGGGGAAGAGGAAAGTAGAGAGAGCATCAACAGGAGCTTTTATTTATGTTCCGTTGTATGTGTCATCTTCTCATAGTGTGTTATTTACCTGATGCTAATCTAAATAGAAATAGATTACCATGCTTTTAATATAAACTCATAGCAATGTCAAAATTACCTTTTTCTAATTTTTTCATGTGCATTACTTGGATGATATGTTACAGCTAATGTCTAAATAACCACTAGTGCTTGACAAGCATCAGACAAATTTCTGAAGAATCTGATTTTTTTTCCTACTTAAACAGCACTCTGCAGCATTAGAAACAGATCATTAATGAGAAACACTGATTTCCCATGAAAGTTATATCGTGCAATAAACTGACAAGAAAGAAGAGGATGGTCCTAGACAAAGATGAGTTACTCGAAGCATTGCACAGGTTTCTTGGCTAGTAAACCTTTCACACCCTACTTGATGAAGATCTGTGCCATACCCTTCTTGCCCAACTGAAGTTAGTACTACTAGTGTGTGGCCAAACTACTTGTGATTCAGGTGCTGAGCTGCCGTGGCATTAAAATACTAACCAGAATGAGGGATCTTTTTGCGTTGCAGTACAGCTGGTGCAGCTTCTGTGCATGGAGAGGAGGGAGAAAAGCATCCTTGGCAACTGTATGATGGTAACTCATCTAATGTATATCCTAAGAGATGCCTGAACTTCTGTAACACTTCAGGGCAGACAGAAAGCAGCCTATAACCTCCGCTACCTACTTAGGTTTTGTCATCGACTTTTTTGCAGCTTACTAATGTGTCATATTATTTAAACAGTGTTTCCTCATAATGACTTTTTTACCGTAGAAGGGTAAAGTCAGCTGGGCTGTGTCTGTATTGTCATTGCTAATACTTCAGACAGACACAGGCTGTTTCTCTGATTAAAATGATATGCAGTAATATCGGGTGATAGATAATGTCATGTTCTTTCCCCCAGTGCCTGCACAGTTACTCAGACATTGCTTAGGCAGAAAAATGGCAAGTCCAGGCTTAAGGCTGTTCCTGGACTCCTGAGCACCTCATTTGTATCATCCATTTGCAACCCTTCCCCTCTCCAACATTCTGCTTCTCATAAAACTGACTTTTATAACATGGAGGAGGAGTTAGCAGGTCTGTAAAATCTTGGCATGTGGGAAAGGGTCTCTCAACCTGAAGCAAAGCAGTGTCTTCAGACAGCTGCTGGCTAGGATGTTTACAGCTCCTCTGTTATCTTGTCTCATGTCCAGATGATAAGAAGATGTATTCTAGGCTATTACAGTGAGTTTTCTCCACTCATTTTTCATGTTTGATAAGATGAATTTGGTGATGAAACCCTGAAGACTTTTTGTATGTGTTGCTTATGCAGAGGCTGAAGGCCACTGTCATTATAAAATGTCATCCCGGCTCCTCCGCTCAATGTTGTTAAGTAATAGAAGCAATGTAAGGTAAAAATATAAAAGTTGTAAATTGCATTCTCTTGCATTACCTGTAGCAAGACTATAACAGCTCTGAAAGATGTCTAGTGGGCTGACTTGGTACAATGGTGTATTTCATCGGGTAGTTAGAAAAATTGAATGTAGGGGACAGTAAGCCTGACAGTAGTTTCATCAGACAGTTGCTTCATCTTGCTCTGCAAGATGCCTAGATGTGACCGCAACGTTGTGGCCAAGTCTGAAGTACTCATGTCCAGCCACTGCCAGAAATACAGGCAAACATTTTACTGGGAGTGTTGTCTGGAAGAGATGTGGAATCATCCCCTGGGACCAAATAACCTTGGGAAAGCCTCACCTGGAGCACTGTGTCATGTGGGGTGCTGTATGTGATGGATAATCTGAGCCATGGGAGAGATTTCAGTAGAAAGCAATGGGAATAATCAGAAAGCTGGAAAACGCAGCCTGTGAAAAAATCAGGCTTGAGATTTCAGTTGTTCAGCAGAGAGAAAACTGAGGAGAGATAGAATAGTCTTCAACTATGCTAAGGATGCTACAGAGAGAAAGGAAGTATGTTTCCCATGTCTTCTGTGGACTGAAGTCGAAAAAAAGTGGTTTTAAACCTCAGAAACACTCTTTGTTACTGATGGTTGAAGTGTGACTTGATCGCCCCCAGAGGTGAAAGGCTGGACAGACTTACTCAGGAGTAAGGTTGATTTAGCTGATCTCACCTTGGACGAGTGATGAACAACGTCGCTCCCTTGCTGTTTCTTTCAGATGTGTCTTTGCTCAAATACCTATTTATGGTGTGGGCATTCTCATATATTTCTATCCCTCTCCATCCCAAAAGATAAAATTTTCTCCTAATTTTTTTTAATAATGGCTTTCCTCAGTGTGATGCTTAATGATGTCTAAACAAAGGAAACATTAGCATAGTAGAGAATATTTCTCATATTTCTTACTTAAATTTCCCAGCTTCTCTCTACAGACAGTCACCTGACACCTTACGTTTCTCAAATAGAGTATGATGGTCATACAGTAACTAAGTAATGGAAAATTATTTTGACATCTTGGAGGAAGCCTTAAATGCAAAATATCATTGCTTGACTTTCATATCTTGTTTCTGTCTTCTCAGATCACAGTTGTGTATTCACCCAATGCTTTTCCATATAACTAAGTTTGGACATATTTTGCTCTTTTGTTTTATTCTTTTATTGTGTTGAAATTCAATTCTGCATTATCCACCAAAACTGGCATGCATTTTCACATTTGATAAAAGCTGCAGAGTTAGTGGCTTTATCACCTCTTCTTAGTACCAATACTTTTCCTTTCTCTCCCTCTAATTTCCCTCTAAAATGGGCAGAAATTGGAGAAACCCATCTGATGAAACTACTGTCAGGCTTTGTTTAGTGTCTGGTACTTCTCAGTCCCCAAAGTACATAATTACAATGAGTCAGCCCATCACTCATCCTTAGAAGATGCAGCCTCTGAGAGATACAACCTGCAGAAAACCAGCCCTCTCAAAATCATCTATAAGTGTGTGATTATTACAGCCAAACGTTTTAGGAGGAAAATATCCAGCTGTGCATTCAAAAGTACAAACGTTAGAGAGGGTCCAACTGAGGGGACACCTCATTCTGATGTTGTGCTGTGTTCTTCCTCTCCTCTCCTCTGTGTCTGTTGTCTCATACTGCTTCCTGATTGCTAATGGTTTAGAAGTGACTTTAGTACAGAGAAGGTTTCCTCTGCAGAACTGTGAAAATACCATTTCTAAGAAAACATGCCAAGCAAATGTCCAGCTTTCTTGTTGAGCTACCTTGTTTGTCCACAGCACTGATAGCTGTGTTTTTGCCTACTGGTGTAACGTGAAAACTTCTAGTGACTTTTACAGTTCAATCGCTTTTGGCAGATTTTGGTTCTTGATGTTAGACCCACACACTTGTATAAACATAACTGGCTTCAAGCTGTATTAAATATAATCACTTGGCTACAAAAACAAAAACAAAAACCAGAGATAATGACTAAGATTAAGATTACACTTTTAATAAATATTTTGGGGCTGATAACGATGGAGTTATCACACCCTGCTTGCTAGCATGCTCCCCTTTTTGTTCTCCAGCTCTTGCATCTTGTCCTGTTGTTGTCCTCTTTGCCTTTGCTAAAACTGCATTTTCACTACTCTAACCCCCTCAGAAATAGATTCAGCTTAAGTTGTGTCTTAAAAATCACGCAGAGACACATGACAATGGGCAGTATAAAACAAAAAGCTACATATGATACCATCTCTTTTTAGGGAGAGGAATACTGAATATTAAGTGAAATCCTGAAGTTCCTTGTGCTGCTGCCTAAAAACAGCTTGATACAGGTGGTGAGCACTAAAAAGCAAAATATATTGTAGAAGGAAAAACATTTGAAAGAATACATTTGCTTTATGTTGATGCCTGAGAGTAAATATTTGTTCTACATTGTAGTCAAATAAGAAAGAAAGAAACTAAAAGAGAATTTAGAAAACCTGCAGTAGCGTACAGGCAACCCCCACCCCCTCCTCCCTGAAAGTGATGGGACAGATGATACTGCAGGCTTTAATTTAAAGAGGAACTTGGGATGTTTGTTAAAAACACCTCCCTTCCAAAGCAATGGATCACTTCAGTCTTTGTTTGAAAGTTAAAAAAAATTTATCTCAAAAAGAAAAACAACCCTCTGCTTTTTTGAAAACCAACACTGAAAGCATGGCAATGTTTTTCCTTACAAATGAGGTCAAAACAGCCTCATCACTCCCCTGACACTACCCAACCTTGAACTCTCTAAAAGACGCTTCCTGAAATTCAGAAAACTCCGTTGCAAATTACATGAACATCACAAGCTGTAATAAGAATGTAACTTGCTTTATATCTGTCTTTGTAATTCCAGCCTTTAGTTTAGACAAAAAAAAAAAAAAAAAACCAAACAACCCAACTGTGCCAGACAGTAATATTAATCCCTGTGTTACCTCCCATTAAGCTGCAGCTCTGACACTGCTCAGGCTCCAGGAAGGGCTGATGCACACGAAGTAGTGGCAGATTTCACTCCTACACTTGCCCGCGTGTAAAGCTGTCTAGTTCACTTCTCAGACACACGTGAAGTCCTCTGAATGGAGTTTGGTGCTGTTTTCAGGGTAGGCAAGCAGGTCAACACGAGCATGTAAGTCAGTAGCTGAGTGCTGCTATCCTTGCTGCTTCCCACGGAGGATGGGGCCAGGCTGCAGGCAAGTTGTTACTCTTTGTGCGCATTCTCAGAAATTCCTGAGTGTGCCTGAAAGGATGTGGTGAACCTATGGAGATATGCGCCTAGAAACTCTTTCAAACTCCATCTGGAAAGGCAAGAGGTACATTACATATACTTGGTAGACTTCCCACTCCTGAACTGAGTTAGTTTGGTGAGCGGTGAAGGAGATACTTCAGAAAAGGACATAGTTTAGCAGATATTTCAGTATGTTTCATGATGGTTGGTTGGATGATTATATAGAAGGTATTACTACTCTATAGCCTCTAAAGATTTGTTTAAACTATAAAACTCACAGAGAACTTTACTTAAACATTCTGATTAAGAATAAAAAAAAATACTTGAGGATCCTCTCTAGCTGTTTGTACATGGGTATAAATTTAATTGTAAGCTACATTATTGTCTTCTCAAGGGATAAAAATACTCCTAATTTCATAGGAATATAGCTGTATTTTTGACAAATCCAAAGGGTTATTTTCTCTGTGATCTAATTTGCTCAGCTGACAAAGAGGAAAGTGTGTGGTTAATATTACTAGAGAAAACTTTTATTGATGGCACTACTTTAGTTTACTTGGTTTTGGAAGACATGGATTTACTTAGGGAAAATCCAGATGCAGATGATTAGATGAAAGGGAAGACTACCAAAAACAATAGGATGAGACTAAATCTGTGGAGCCACCATAATATATTTGCATATCTGGATCGCTCTTTTCTCATAATGAGTAACGGCACCCGGAAACCCTGTAACATATGTTACGTTCATAGTGAATCAACCCACGGTTTTACTCATATCCTTTCCATACTTTTATAAAACAAAATTTGGATCTAGTTGCAGCAGTTTAGAAACATTTTATGGCAACTGAGTCAAAAAATTTGGCAGGTTTTGCAGTTTGGAAGGCTATGGGAATGTTTTGTAAAAGCCATGCTAATATCTTAATAATAGTGAGGTAAGAGTAACAAATTTTTCTGCCTTATAAAAAGTAGGATTCTTTCTAATTTGTGTTGGGATATTTAGACGCTATTCACTCTAGGAGATTCCTGTAGTTTTTCTAATGATAGTCTGTAAGGGTAACACTGCAGGAGTCTATGGGTACCCTTCTTACTTTTTCTTATCTTTACATGGAGATGGATGCTTTTATTTGGCAGAAATAGAATGCACTGTGTCGTTAATATCTTGGTTCAGAAAAGTTTATTTAGAACTGATTACAGCAATTATGGTGTCTCTATTTATAAAACTAGAAAATATAATAAGTACATACCAGTTTTCTAATCTCAAACAGCTTTTTAGTGAAGCAACTGAGAGACAGTGTAGGATAGAGTTTGTATGTTTAATATAGGGGTCAGGAAGGTATGTAGTGCTCTCTGGAAATTGTGGGAGTGTAATAACATCAAAAAGTCTTACCACTCTTCCTTAAATATTTAAATGTCAATATTAACCATCATGTCCAAACATTTAATGTGGCCTACATGATTCTGACATAAATAACATGATGTTTTTTCTATTAAATTTGCTCCTTAGCTTTTTTCTTTTGGTATGTGTGTGTTTTGGCAGTAAGTCTTAACAATTCCCGACAAGCAGAATCTGTCACTGTTACTGCACTTTCCCAGAAGGAATGAAGGAACACACAAATGCAAAGAGAGAAGGAACTGTTTTCATGCTGTCACTGTATTGTGCTAAGGATTTTATGAGTATAGCTGGACCTTCTTGTAGACAGCAGTAAATCAAGGAGTAAAAGCATTGATGTTGACATTATGTGTTTAAAACCAGCGTGTTAAAAGTGTTGATTTCTTTACTCCATGGTATCAGCTAATGTGGCACATGAGGGCCTATTTGTAGAGGAGGTATTAGAGAATTTTCTATCTATGGAAGTTATATTATCACTAGGTTGGCTCTGGTGTCCTTTCTGAGCAGGCTGTTAAATGTTTGATATGGTGTTTTGAAGGAGCTGGCAGTCTGACCACTTCTTGCCATAATCACAAGACTTCCCACATCTTGCAACACTTGTGAAGAGAAGGTGCGATGTGTTAGTGTTTCAAAGACCTTACATAATGTCAACACAGGCTGTACTGGAAGACCAGGAAGAGCTGAAGTTACAATGTTGCAGTCTAAATTTCCAGCCTCCCCTACCTGATCACTGAAACCGCTGGTTCCTGATTTATAGAGGAATAAATCCTGAAAACCACCAGGAATGCAGCAGCAATATTCCATCTTGACATCACTTTAAGTGGAGCTGGAGTCATTCTGCATTCTTGTCCTGTACCCGACCGAGGGTCACTCCTTACTAACAGTAGAGAAACAATCCTTTTTTGGCTCTGTTAGACCTTGAGGCTCAACAAAAACCTTGAGATTTTGGTTTTCTTTTCTATCTAACATCTGTCTTAAATGTAGGCCGCTGGGACACATGCAAGGCACCTCTGGGGTTTAATATGCCTTGCCTATACTGCTGTGAATAATGTGCTTGTGGCGTTCTGGTGTGAAGAGCAGACATCCCATCTGCCTGAGACAGCGAAGCCAGGCAGCAGGGATGTATTTCATGAGCAGCAAGTATATATAAACACAATTATGCAAAAAGGAGGAGCGGTTTCTCCTTCATGATATGTGGAGTTAACAGGACTTTAGGGAAAGACAAAGTTTGTATAGCATATTCATATTTGTCACAAATTGTGTATTCCTTTAGTCCAGGTATGCTCTTAAGTGATGAATTTATCACTTTCTGTACTCTTCTGTGTCTCCATCGGTCATTCCTTTCTGTGAGCATGTTTATTTGCAGGATAGGAGGCACATTATAACTGCAGCATTAAGAAGGGAGTAAGTCCAAAACCAGCATCAGACTTTCATAAATTTAAAACAAAGAAGTTAGGGAAAACAGAAGAGGAAGCAGTCTTAGTGTTTTGAGAGCTGTATTTACTTCAAAACCTATAATTTAAAATATATAATAATAGATCATCATGCAGTTCTCAGTTTTTGTTGTATTTTTAGGTTTTGTTACTTTCTTTTTGGTGTCACATAATCTGCAGTTATTTTAACTAGCACTCACATCATACCAAACTCAACAGGTTTTTCATTCTCATAATTCCTGTTTAACAAATACTGCCTTTTTTTTTTTTTTCTGTAAAGCAGTTTGCTCATAAGTTATTTACTTGTATCAAAACAGAATGTGCACTTTTTCCATTAGATGCTCAAGGTTGAGAAAGGAAAGTTGGGCCACATAACCTCCGCTGGGAACTGTTGCAATTATTATCCTTTATTAGCAGTTACTTTTACTGGGTATCTTTTGGATTAGCCACAAAGCCTTCATGGACTTCTAAGATTTGAAAATTGTGTCAGGCATGTTATTTGAAAGATTATAGTAAAGGCTTAGAGAAAGATTACAATTCTATGTGTGTTTGACTTCTTGGCAATTCTAATTTTTAGACTGTTCTTTAAACCAGTACACCTACATTTTAATTTCAGACAGTTGTCAGTGCATGGTTTCTGCCTGGCTGAGAATTTTTTTCTCTTTGAATGCAAAGATGGGTATTTGGTTTGTTTCAATTTGAAGGAACTCAAATAGAATTGTTCATCTTTAGGCTATTAGTTGAAATCCAGCCAACCTCCAAGTCATTAACATGGCTGAGGCCTTTTGTAGCTAGGGTGAAACGAGCTGGAAGTTGGATCTTGTTATAGTTAGGCATCTATATAGTAAAATTATTTTGCTTCAGCTGGGGCAGAAAATATATATCTAGTGGGTATAATTAAATACATGAATAACAAAATAGTGCAACTTCCTAGGATGTGAAAAGTTTTTTACCTAGAAAAGTCTTTCTCTGTATCATGTTTGAGGTCTGGTAGTGGAGTATCTCTGGAGTTTTCCATTACGTTATTGTGCTGTACCTGCTGGGCTTTTAGAAAGTTTTCAATTTTTGTGACTGAGGGACATTTCAAGCACAGTAGAATTTCCCTCTCTATAATTACAGTGTCTGTGTCTGAACGAAACCTTGAGATGAATGTAACCTTGATCTGAACAGAAAGAAGAACTGACCTGCTCCTAGCACTAAAATAAATACTAGAGGCAGATGAGATAATATGTGGAAAAAAACAACCCAAGCCTTCTGTCCTGAAAGCAGTGTTACCATCTTCTTAGCTATAATAAAACCTCAGGCATTTTCACCCCACTGTGCAATTTTTTGGGGTATTAATCTGATGAAAATAATAGAAGTGTTGTCAATGTACTCTAGCTGTCAGCAGATGTTTCTGAAGCCTGGGATTCTTCATCCAAAGGCTTGTTCTGAGGATGTGGACCTGCTGCAGAAAATTCTCCATGTAGAATTCACAGCTCATCAGTGGCACTCAGTTAAATGAACTTAAACATATTAAACTGGAAAAACGCATGGATTTGTCATTGTAGTTGCAAAAATGTACAATTAAATACCTTTTGAAGTTCAGACAGAATGGGATCTTTAACAGCAATGTAAAGGTTTCAGATGGCAGAGGAAAAACCTGATTTACAAATTGGATGTGTCTTTTGTTCAACTTTGAGAACTGTTTGCATACAGCTGTAGCGTAATAGCAATGAGGAGAGACAGCACATTAAGTCTGAGTACAGACTGTGGCATAGGATGGGAGGACTGAGCCATGTTAAAAGAGTCTTGCAGCAGTTTTCCACCACCAAGACTAAAGGATATGGGGGAAACCAAACATTGAGTACTGGACCTTGCAAACCTCATGAAGTTCAACAAGGCCAAGTGCAAGGCCCTGCACATGGGTTGGGCCAATACCAAGCAAAACTCCAGGCTGGGCAGAGACTGGATTGAGACCAGCCCTGAGGAGGACTTGTGAGTATTGGTGGACAAGAAGCTCAACATGAGCTGCCAATGTGTGTGCTTGCAGAAGAGAAAGCCAACTGTCTCCTGATCTGCATCAAAAGAAGCATGATCAGCAAGTCGAGTGAGCTGATTCTCACCCTCTACTCTGCTCTTCTGCAGCCTCACATGGACTACTGCATCTAGTTCTGTGTTCCCCCGCACAAGAAAGACATAAAGCTGTTAGAATGAGTCCAAAGGAAGCAACAAAAATTATGAGAGTGCTGAAGCACCTCTCCTGTGAGGACAGGCTGAGAGTCGGGCTGGTTCAGCCTGGAGAAGAGAAGGCTCCAGGGAGACCTTATTGCAGCTGTTTACAGGGGCATGGAATGATAGGACAAGGAGTGATGGGTTTCAAACTGACAGAAGGGAGATTCAGATTAGATATCAGGAAGAAATCCTGCCCTGTGAGGGCAGTGAGGTCCTGGCACAGGTTGCCCAGAGCAGCTGTGGCTGCCCCCTCCCTGGCAGTATTCAAGACAAAAAAAAAACCAGAACAAAAAAACCTCAAACAAACAAAAAACCAACCAACCAAACAAACAAACAAAACCCCCAAAAAAACAAAACACCCAAAACAAACCCAAGAAAAAAAGCACTGGCTCTGCAGCACAAAGAATGGTTTCAAATCATGGCTTTGTCTGCGGGAAAGATTCTCAGACCTTGGCAGAGTCGTTTTATGCCTCAGGAGATGCAACCTCTACCAGGATCAAGACTGTAGTTTCCAACAGACAGTGGCATAATATAAAACTGACATAAGGAAATATTTTGTAAAAAATTAAAAATCAGATTTATGAAGACACCTCCTCCTAACTTTCTGTATCTCTGTGTTAGCAAAACATTCTCTTAAAATAAGAGTAACCTGCTGAACTGCACAAAGTTTAACTGCCCTCTCCTCATAAATGATTTAACAGTGTTCTTGTCCGAATAACTGAACAAATATTGGAGGAATGCATTTTTTAAATATAAATGGGGTTTGTGATTAAGCCCAACTATCAAAAGTTTGCATTCTTGATTTCAGAGTAAGACATTGGTGAGCAGAACAAAAAGCAGTTGGAAATTGAGTAGCTGCTGCAGTCATTGTAAAATTAAAGTCAGCAGACCTGGAGATTACAGCACCTGACTGGATTACTTTACCAGTGACTTGGTTGGATTCGTGATGGCTGCACCAGATGTAACAGTTGAGCAGCTGTAGGATGAAATGGCTCTTACTCAAGGAAAAGGAATCCTTCCTTTTGCACTGAACTGAGGTGCTTTGCAACTGCTCAGTCCAGTCCTCAATGCTGGGAAAAGTCAGAAAACCACAGCAGAAATTGGAGATAGAGCAGCTTCACCCTTTCCCAGCAGCCCACAATCACACTGGAGTAGAAGCAACCAGGAATTACATTTCTAGCTAAATATGCCATAAGAAGGTGATTCAAGTTTTGGTTTGCTGTAAGTTCTGCAGATTTTACATTTCACATATGCCTGAAAGAGAAAGGAGGCTTTTTAGGTCCTTTCTTTTTATATTTCTTTCTTCAATGTAATGGAGATTTTTTTTTTCGTGTTAAAACATATAAACGTATTACATTATGGTATTGGCGCTAATACTATATCCAAATTAATGTTATTTTATTTAGAAAAAGTTCCAAGCCAAAGGCAAAATGACCCAAAATTATCTTAAAAAAACCCAATAAAACAAAACCCAAAGAAAGGGTTGTCCCCTGGATAAAGCCCAGCTCTGGGAACAGAGAAAATTAGATCATCTTCCTAACTGGCACCAGCTCCTGCGCAGCATTGGGCAGATTACTTAGGTCAGGCTTTAGTTGTAGTGTTTAAGATTAAGTGGAAAGGCTCTGGTTTCCAAAGAGGTTAATATATAATGATATTTTAACTGATATTAGGGGCCAGTTTTCAAAAATGCTGAAAACTTTGAACCTCCAGGAAATTTTAGAATTATTCAATTAGATTATTTTTTAAAAGTGATATATAAAATAGTGATGTAAAGACACAGACTTCACTATCTTTCTATTTAAAAAATTACCTAAAGGTATTGCACTGCCAAAAATTAATAGGCATTTAAAAAGAATGAAATGCATTGCTGTTTAAAAAGGCACAAACCAGCCAAAAGTAATACCAGCATCTTAATTTTTTACCCTCCCAAAATAAATAACTTCTGTTCATTAAAAACACTCCAGTTAGGGAGAAAGTGCAAGTTACAAAATCTTTTCTTTACTTTGTTTTGAAGTGCAATCGAAATTGATTTCTGCTTCAGAACAAAAGTTTACAGGAGAAAAAAAGCTTCTTGTGACAGACGATTTTAATTACTTCTGATGAATCTGACTTGTAGCACACTCGTTCTTCTGGGGTCTTGTTAGAAACTGCCTGAGCAGAACGTTCATTTTTCCTGAAAACTCACACTTCCTTCTGGATGTGAGTAGTAATGTGTGTGCGTGTGTTGATTCAGTAAAAAATTGACCTCCCCCCTTTTTTTAAACTAAATAAAAGACCTCTCCAAGTATACAAACCTGCCAAGAAGTAGATATTTGCTGGTAACCTACACGGCAAGTTTCCAGAGCATCTTTTTAAATATTTAATTATGTATCATTCTGAGTTGAAGTAGAATGTTCTTGTGCCTTGAAGGCATGAAGAAATGGCTCTGGAGCACTGGCTGTAAATAAGGGGACTTTCTGATTCTACCTCAGCACCTCAGCTTTGTGTGACCTTATAATTTAACCAGACTAAACCATTTCTGAATGGGTATTTGGGTCTGGGAGGGCTTGTCTTGCCACCCTTTGTGATCCTGCCTTTTATGCTTGGCATGTTGTAAATCACTTTTCTTGGTGTAGCAATTGCTCATGTGCTTGAGGAGAAAAAGGAAGGATGGTGTGGGAAGTGCAGGAGATCACACGTTCCCTGTCACACCACTTAATTCCTGCTGGGGTAATGGTCATCTAACCTCTTATAGCCCCCTTCTCTTCCTCGCACACCAAGGCATACCTCCATCACAGTGGAATGTGATGCTGAATTCAAGCATGCTCCCGAAGCCCCCAGCTGTGATCTAAGACGTAGGTGTTCACATGTAACTCTCTTTTTTACTTGACAGTCTCACAGCTGCTCACTTATCAGCAATGTGATCTTACAAACAGGGAAACTTTGTATTTCTGGGACAGGGCCCCTTTTCTTCCATCCCTTCTGCTGCCACTATGAAGCTGGTGGCTATCACATGCAGTTCAGCATGTCTCTCTTTTGCAAAGAGAATAGCTGAATGACTGTGCTCCCACCAGGCTACTACATAAATGCTCATCAAGATTACACTTTACCTGCTTTAATGTACCTCAATCCTACTACAGAAGAGAGTTCTGTTTTCGTGAACACAGTGTGTTCTTTTACAATGCCAAAATAAATAGGGGGTAGGAGACAGGGATGAAACAGAGCTAACAAGGATTTTCTGCTGAGTGAATGTTTGGATTGTAAACTCTACGGGGGTTTGGACTGTATCCATACTTGTCTTCTGAGGAGATTGATCTCACTACCAGTGTCCAACAATAAATAAGGTTTTGCAAAGAGAATAAATAGTTTTGCAAAGAGAGATAAGGCTGCAGCCTGTCCAAAGCCAAAAGGCAGCAAAGTAGCTCATTAAGAGGTGCAGAATTGATAAGAAAACAGAGAGGCAACACCCTTGAAAAAATAAAAGAAGTTAGAAAAGGATTTAATAGAACTAAATGAAACACAAAATAATAAACAAATAAACTATGACACAGACAATTACTCATGTGCAGCTTCCCCCTTCTCTGTTGACTGCCAGGAGCCAAGGCGTGCTCTCAGTGTAGTGGCCCATGCTGGGGAAGAGCAGGAGGGAATGATGGGGCAGCCTGCAGCCCAGCAGAACTGGTGGGAAGGGGCGTTTCTTGGTTTCTGCATCAGCTCGTGAGTGAATGATGGCAGTGACCTTTCCCAACAGCATCAGGCAAGGCCACAGTTGAGGCACCCTGTAGAAAAGTTGGTGTGGTGAGCAGATTTTCAGAGCTTCTTACTAAACTTCCTTCACAATTTTTCCCTTCCCAGACTTAACATTTTTCAGGTTTCTGCCATCTGTATTGCCTCAGTATTTTCCTTTGATTTGTTTTTGCTCTCTTTAAAGTTCTTAAGTTACTTAGCTTCATATTGTTTACTTTTAAGTGGGAAAGGCTTGAAGATAGGTATTTATTTGTTCATTTGGAAAAAACTTCACTATTACTTAGACCACCTAGAAGGTTAAACCCTGCTGGGGTACCAGTGAACCTTCCCATGTCCTTTACTCAGAGAAATATAGTATGAATGAGGATAAATAGCACCTTCTTTTCTTCTAATTTGGGGAAAGTTAGAAATGACTGAACAACTATGACAGATATGTTTAGTTGCTTGCTAACAGACCTTTGGGATTGTACTTTGGTTCACTGCACTTGCAGCACTTTTTCTTCTTGTCATGCTTTCAGATTTGTATGGTTGCAAAACCATTAGATTGTTAGATGCCATATGCAAGAACTTCTTATGTTACTTTCATATGTGTGTTTTAAAAATTTATAATTATATATGACTGTAATGTAGTGTCTTTCTTTAGCAGATATCAAGGCTCAAAACAAAAGGGATTAAAATTATCTTCATCCCCAGTGGTGGGGAACCAGGAGGATAGGGAGGAGACATCAGTTGCTTCAGTGCATCTCACTGATACTTCAAGAACTAGAAGTGAGTCTACTGAGTCCTCTAGTATCTTCCTGTTAGTCCTCTGTCTTTTGGGGAGCAATGCTGTTGGGGCACAGCCTGCCATCTGACTGCTTCCTGGGCTTTCCACACAGACTTTGCAGCCAGGATTGTTTCTTTGCTAAATAAGTTTTTGACATCTCAAAGGCTTCTTGAAGCCAAACTGTTTGCCATAGTGTTGAAGGATATGGATTCTCTAACACTTAAATAGGTGTTCATGTCTAACTTGGCCTCAGAGAGATGTTTGTTGTGGTAGTCCTGAATGTCATATCATAATATATGGGGCTTACAAGAAATTCCCTGGAAAAATGTTATTTTCTAAACTTGAGATATTTTCTGAAAATATTTTCAGTGATAATTGCCAAAGAGCAGTGTTTTTGAGGCACACTTGCTGGATCTAAAATGTAGGTCAAGAGCTCACTGAACCTTTCCTTTTAGCTTTTAATTCCAAGATCTGCTGGCAGCACTGCTCCATTGATTAGCTGCATGGGTCATTGAACTGTGGCCTCACAGAGCAGGCTTTGGGAAACTACTACCAGAGCTCCAAGGAGTGGTACTAGCTATACTTAAGTAGTGTTCCCAGAGGACCAGGGTACTGGCTGATTTTTCAGAGCTCTGAATTAATCTCTGATTTTGCCATTTGTTTTTTAGTGGTCTTAGGCAATTGCTTTTCTCCAGTCACTTAGTTATTGTTTTTTTTATCTTAAAGATAATTTCAAAAGACTTGATGAGGATATGGAGTAACTGAAATCCTCAAGTTCCACTTAGCTCTCTGAAGCTGGTTTATGCCTTGCTTTTCCTTCCATAAAGGGAAGGTATCAACACTCCAATCTGAAACCTCCTAAGCTGGGAGGCTTAATGAATATTCATGCCGTGCTCTGTAGAATAAGTGCATAAGAATTTTCCAAATAATAATCACACCTGCTGGCTTTTATTCTAAGCCCCCTTCCACCCTTACTCTTTCATTATTTAAAAATATAGTCTCTCTGTGCCACGGAACTGAGACCATGGCTTGGAATTTTATAATGAACATTTCAGAGTTGTGCATGTGGTTTGTTGGAATATGATGACAATTTTCACCTCTTGTTTTACTTCTCCATGTTCTTATTTCAGACTTGCATGCTAAGCTGATACAGTGGGATACAGTTTCACCACAGCCTGTGAAATAAATTCTGTCAGTGTCATCACATCAAGGGAATTACAAAAACCTCCTAGGTCCAGGCTGCACCCTGGCACATGCAGCAATCGGTTGGTGACATTGGTGGAGGAGATGTATTGGCATGGTTGAGCATTTTTATTCTGAAGCATTTATTCATTATCAGTACGGGAGGGTAAAAAGTGAAATCTGATCAGTTTCAATTAATCCATTCTGCAAATAATCTTTGGGTTGGCTTGAAATCCAATCCTTGCTACTCCAGGACCTAGGTAACCTATTTGCCTGCAGGCTAATGCAAGCCAAGAATCTGGATCTGGGGGCCCAAGGTGAACTGTGATTGTCTCCCCAGGCCAGACTCCTTGGGTTTGGTGCAGAGCATTGTATCCTGAAACTGGGTGTCCCTCTGAGGCTGCACCTCCCCGTTTGGCAGCAGCACAGCATCCTTCTGCTCCATGTCAGGCTAATTAGGTGAGGGGCCTCGGGGGCTGAGAGCACTGCCAGGATGGCTGTCAGCATCTGACTTCTCGCCAGCCATCTGAGGCGGTTTGACATTGTAGATTGAGGAGAGGCTGGAAACTAGAAAATCATGAACGCCTACATGGTTCTGCCATCATCATCATCATTATTATTATTTATTAGCATCTGCACATCTGGTGAAGCCATGCTGCAGCATGTGCAGAGGCAGCTCCTGCCAGTGGAGTCTGCCCTGGGACAGCCCTGCAACATCAGTGAAACCTGCAAAGTGGTACAGAAATTTCTTTTTAAAAGTATGTATTATTAAATTTTTTAATAGCATAAGAGTGAATTCTATATGATTTAACTTTTTTTCCCCCTCCTAATTCTCTAATACAAATATATAATAATTTACTGTATATAGGGACTTGGGCTCTTTTAAGGTTTAAAGAAAGTTTATCCCTTTTTCAGAAAGTTCTTAAGGACTTTCTGCTGTACACAGGTCACATGATTTAGTTCCACATTTTAATTACAAAAGCCAAAGACGAAAATTGACAACGCTGTCAAAAAGGGATAAAACTAGTCCGATTTTCTTGAGAGCCACAGCTTGGTTTGGATTTTCAGATGTGCTAAGCATTAGATTATCTCAGCAGCCGTTGATCTGGGGAGAACTTTGCCATTAATGGGAATCATGAGGCAAATGCTGTTTGGTTCTGAGATTCTGTCTCAGGCATCCAGCATGGATATATTTGGTCTGTAGGGCTAATTTAAAGCTATAGCACATAAATTATGTTGAGACATTCTGTGTTTCTGTGATACCCAATTTGTGGATTTAGTTAACTGCAGAATGTGCAAATTCCCTAGTCCTTTGCTGGTGTCCCAGGCAGCAAACATCAGGTACTTATTTGTCCTGTAGGATGTGCTGCCCCTGCTGCAATGTGATGGGACATCACCTCTGTGATGTGTTGTCTCTCTCCTTATCATGTCAGGAAATTGAGCAGTGAAGGCCACATGATTCATTCATACAGAGATCCCTCACCGTTGTTGCTACGATAAAAGCAATTTCTAAACAGCATGAATTTGGAACTACAGCCCCATAGACCCCCACAGAGCAGTGACACAGGTACAGGTGGATCTATAGTGGTGTTCCGCAATGAAATTAGTGTAACTAGGTATTGCACCTAAACATTGTATTGGCTCGCAGCTCCAGCCTGTCCTGTGGCTTCACAAACAATGTGCCAGCCCAGAGAAGAGGCAGGAGTGACAACCTGGGTTTGGGAAAGGTATGGGCCGCTGATCCTTTTGGTGGCAACATTGAGTGATGCTCCGTAAAGGTCTTTGTGGTACTAAGCTTGCCTCAATTTTCCATCTGTAAACCAGAGAACGTGCTATTTTGCAACTCAAAAGGGTGATAAGAAGATGAAATAGTTAATATTTCTACAGTGCCTTGGGAATGTAAAGTACTCTCTAAAAGTTATGTGATGATACTTGCTCTCCTGCTTCTCTCACTTGAAATACTGCAAAGGCTTTTTTAGAAACTGTGCCTTCATCATAATTCAATTCTTGATTTGGCTATTAGTCAGTTTTCAGCAGTTTGCCATCTGGAATGAAAGGAAAGTATAAGCTGATTTTGCCTTTCTTTGTGTGTCTCTTAAGAAAAATTAGAGACAAAAAATAGTAATCATGGGAAAACAGATTAAAGCAGCATAGACGAGAAAATCCTCTTTACCACAAGTGCATGTTTGCATCTTTCCCATATACAAACTGTTTAACTGTGATAAACCTTTTTGTTTTTCTCCAAGGAACACTGCTAAGGTCCGTGGACTCCAAATGACCCATCTTTCTCTACTTTTTCTTCCTCTCTTGCTTCTGTTCACAGACAGCCTGGCTTTTTTGAAGCACCTTTCTTCCATTCTCAAATGTTCCCTAAACAAAGGCCTAATTAAATGTTTTCCATCTTTCCAGTGGCCTTTTCTGCCTTTTGCCAATTGTCTGTTGTGGTTTTGTTGATAGGAGGTGAAGGAGGACACCTTGCATGATTTCATTATTAATGTCTATATATATCCTGAGCTGTACGTAGAGGGGCAGAGTTGGAAAGGACTAGGATGTGATGGAGCCATTATGTTTTCTTATATTTTGTTTTTGTTTTAACAGCTTATTCGCTATAACCACAGTGCTCAAAGTGTAGCTTATGAAAAATAGTTACAAAGTTATTCATTACATTTTCAAACTGCTTTGAAGGAGAGGGGAGGGTTTTGGGGTTTTCTTTATTGATATATACATTTTTTCTAGAATTCCCCTAAAAACTACCAATGTAGATTTGACTGCTTGCTTTCTTATTGTAAACTGTCATTCAAATGATCAAAAATATGTGTCAACTAAAATAATTTTTACTAGAAGGCTTTTAAAAAATACTAAATTCACTAATTTTCCTATAAGCAATTTCCAGCATATCTTACATGGGAAAGAATGGGCAGGTATCTATCTCAGACTTTTCCCCCTGAAGCCTGTGAAATTAGTCTTTCTCTAAATCCAGTATGTTCCAATTTATATATAGGGAATACCTCTTTGAGACTGTATTAAAGGCCACAGAATTGAGCTTTGTGTGAGTATGCTAACATCAAGGACTTTATGGCACTATATACTTGATTATTCTCACATTTCTGTTTCCCTTCATGCAGTACAAATCAGATGCAAATAAGAAACTATTAGGTATAAATGATCAAGATGATAAAATGCAATTGGAGTTTCATTAATGTCCATGGTTGGCAAACAGGCCATGACGTTGGTCTAGCAGATGTAATTTATACAAACAAGACCAGCCCTGAGTTTTCTGTACATTTCCACGTAAAAGACTTTTTTGTGTTCTGTTTTGTTCTGTGACTGCGATTTACACTAATTTACTTTTTTGCTCTCATGGAAGGGTAGAAGGGGAAGAGAAAAAAAAAGAAAGTAAGGGACTAGAGTCTAGGAGGATGATTTAGTCCAATTTATTTCAGGATCTGCATTTGCAAATGAAGCATTTTAGTGTGTCTTCATGAAGGGAAGATCCTGTCAGCTTAGAGGTCACTGTTGCCCCATTTGAGTTGCAAAAAGGGTTGCACACGTAGTCTAATAATTATCTATACTGCTAAGGAAGACAGATGTAGCAGTAGCTTCTGATTCAAGCAACCATCGTATAAATTTTCAAGTGAGCAGCAACAGAAGCAGATGGTTAGATGAGGCAAGGATGCAAATGTTTGCCATCGATAGCTGTTGCCTGGGTGCAATGGCTGTGGCTGACACTGGGCTGAGCCGGTGGGGCCGGATCGCTGCCCAGCCTCACCAGCTGGTCTTTCCCCAGCCTGGCTGACGAGGGATGCTGCACAGGGCTCATCTGTGCATGGTTACAGGCATGACATGGATTGTTTGTTCTATGATGCAATGGGATAACTTTTATATACAGGTTATAAGTCTGTAAAAAACAAAGCACATAAACCCAGGAAAATATGCAAACTTGCTATAAACAGCAATCCTTGATGGTTTGGGTTTTTTGGTTGTCTTTTTTTTTTTTTTCTTGGGGGAGTGTGCTGCATTTTTGCCTTTGAGATCTCAGTGGGAGGACATTTGGCAGCGCATCTTCTTTGTTACTCAAGAGTTCAGGAAGAAGTGGGAATCACCTTTTGGGAAATATTATAAAGAAGCCATCCAGGACCTTATCCAGTGATACAAGGCAAAAGGTCGATGGCACTCCGACCCTTGGTGAAACTCATTTTGATCAAGATATTCCCTCAGCTGGGACAGAAGTCTAGTGAGCTCAAATGGCGTCACAGTGACCGTCCTAGTCATAAAAAACTGGTTTCACTGCGCATGCAGTATTGCTGAAGTATGCTCAGAGGTAGCTGTGTAATTTGTGTAATTTGAATAGGCAGGTTTGTTCTGGATCCATTAGTCCACCTTTACCTTATGGTATCCACCAGCTGACACAATTATGAGGAGAGTATGCTGAAGATAAGTGCAAAATGCATTTTTTCCTCTCTCTTTTTTTTTCTCCCTCTTCATATCTGGCCACGTACAAAGACTTTAGATGTCATAAAAGTGAGATGCTAGTGGTGTCTGTGCCATTCGGTTCTGGGGCAGCATATTTAACGACCTGTAAATTCACTCATTGACCTCAAAAAATGCACTCAGACTCAGGGTGAGCGAGAGCCTCTGATACATTCATCCTCAGAGTTTTGAAATATTTTTGTACAGAATAATTTTAAATGTCTCCTCCCTGTTGGAAAGGGCCAGCTGTGAGCAGGGAGGATGGAGCAGGTAAAGCTGTCTGGCAATGCTGGTGCCAGGGTATATCCCGGCAGCTTCCCTGTTTTCCCATCCTCTGTCCTGAATCCTCCCACTGCTGGCAGGAGGAACAGACATCTGTTTGCTTTGCTTCAGTTGCACAGGAATAAAATTACTGTTAATAACTAAAACATATATTTTTTTTGTTTCTCTGAACTCATCCTGTTGTTGTGGGTAGTGAAACCAATCAGAAGGATTTGGACTCTTTTTTTTTTTTTTTTTTACCATGGGAAAATGTTTGCAAGGTCTGGCCTAAAGGTAGATAAGAAGACCAGCTGCAGGATGAGACATGGCACAACTGTGAGGTGAAGGGGAATGTGAGGATTATTGTTGAAGGCACTGCTGAAAGAAAGAGGGATTTCATGGGAGAGCGGGAGGTTGCTTGGCAGGGAGAAGAGAGGCTGTTGCAAACATATGGGGCAGCGTAACCAGATGTAGGAAAACTGGATAATGTGCAGAAAACAGCAGCCAAGGGGAGTGGAAGCCAGGGAAGTAAATTTTCCCTGAGATCTTGTAGGTAAGTCTAACTAGCAAAGTCTATATCACAAAGAGGTGCTGGGGTGATCAGATGGAAGAAGAAAGGTGTCCAGAGCAGACTAAGAAGGGTGTTGGCAGCAGTTTGTTAGTTTTTGTTAGACATGTGTTTTGTAGTTTCGTGATGAATTCAAAGCACATCTGTAATTAAAATGAAATCTCCATAATGTACAAGTAGTAGCTGTATATCCAAGGTTGCAATGAATTAGTTGAGCATCACTGGAACTGTGAGAACTGCACCAGATAAGGACCCAAATTTTTCAATCAGGATTTTGTCTATTTTGTTGTGAGGGGAATTTGTATATTTATTTATTTTATCCTATAGCCTTAGAATATAAATATAGATTAACATTTATTTTGTTTGATGAGGGAAATTAAATTTTAAGTCCAGTTTCTGTATTAAAGCAGATTGTATATTAAAAAAAAAACAAACCACAAAATAAATTTGCACTTCATCTTTCTTTAGATCCAGCTCATCGTAAGTCTTCAGAATGACTCTTGGTAGAATGAGAAAATATGAGGTTTCTTTAAAATCTTGTGCAGTATTCAGTATAACATTTTAGAGATTCGGTTGCATTATGAAGGCTACCATGGAGAAATAACTTCACTGGTTTCAGTGGTTCTTTCCATGTTATGACACACTATACAGTCAGTAATTAAAAAGATGTATCAGTGGCTACATGGTTTATATTTTACTCCATAAAATGCTTGAGTCATTTGAAGTATAATGGTCGAATACCTTGTTTTCTGCCTGGTCAGTGCTGGGGACAAAACCTAACATCTGCTTATTGCTCTTATTATTGAAAATATTTGGCTTTACAATTAGGGTGGTTTTTATGGTTCTCTAGGTGGCAGTTAGGAAAGTGATGGAAGCTATGTGTGCATGCTGTGGAGAAAACCTTGAAGGCATCACTTAGGAGGAGAGCTGTTCCATGTCATCGACCGATTTGCTTAGCATAGAGGCTCTGCCACCAACCCTGCCTGTGCATCACCAAATAGATGGACTGCACTTTCATTACTTGCCTGGCACTTCAAAACCTGCCTTCTGTCTGCCACTGTAGACCAGTGTCAGGTCTGGTACCAATATCTTTTTTCCATTGGTACCACACAGTTCCAGTGCAAGGGGCTAAATACTGAACGGAATATTAATATTGCATTATTACATTATACATCATCTTGACCGTGTGTTGGTTTATGAGCTGGTTTCAATGTTTTGATTTTCATTTCTCCATTGAACCACGAATGTCTTTGGGCAACTTGTCTAAGACATTGTTCGTTTTTAAGCATCAAACTGCGAAAAGCTGTTAAAATTATAGTTTGGATGGTTGTGTGTGAGGGAAGTTCGGTGTTATGTGAGAAGATGCTTACTCTAGGTCCCATACATTTGGAACTGCTTCTCCCTTTGATCTATAAAAGCCTGTGTTGGAGATGCAGCAAAGCTTCCTTTTTTTCTTGCCTGGAAAATCCATTTAAGTGTGCAGGGAGGTTTTATGGTGATATTTATCACAATGGTGGGATTTTATGACATTTCTATTGAGTTTCTGTCCTTATTCAGAGCAAAGGTCTAGGAATGAGTCAACTTGCATAGTGAGAGAAGATATTGGTTGTATTTTCCACTTGAAGAGAGTTTTCAGCAATCACCATTCTACCCTATATCAGTGTAAATTATGTTTCTTTGTTCTTTTTTTATTAAGATAAATCTCTATCAATGTGCATATCTATTTAAGAAACTTTCAAAAGCCTGCAGTGAAAAGTGGAACATGCTTCTCCTCTTTGGGAAGAGCATCAGACAATAGGTAATGTATGGTAGAAGTTACTCATTGCGTAATGCACCAAGCAGTGACAATAGTGGTATAAAGAAGTAGTGTAGGATACCAAATTTTTTCCATCCTCACATACAAATGTGAGAACTTCTTGGACTGTTCTTAAAAATGCATCATTGACTCATTTCTGGTTTTAAATTAGCTGCAAACTGGAAGCCTCTAACACCATGTTCACAGAGTGCAAACTGTTCTTGGACTGTGCTCCAGGTATGGCTGACATGATCAACCTCAAAACATTTTTGAACAACGCTTGAGTCTGGCATTTCGCATGTATTATATATATAAAATTTTGTCACTGAGTACAAAAAATACCAAATGCAGCTGTGCAGCTCCCACCATTGCCATATTTGTATTTCTTTGTCATTGTTTTACTACTCTGTTTTTCCATTCCATTAAGTTCATTAACTTAGAGTCTCACATTTCTGCTGGATATGTAATTATTCACAACTTTGAAAGAAATCCTAACCTAAAACCAGATCTCTGTGCAGCTGAGGGCCCGAGTGAAGAACTCTCAAGATGTGCTGCAGTGCTTTGCTTTTTGCTTCAACACATCTCAGCCCTCTCTGAGCTCCATATCCTCCTGGGACCCGGAGTCTGGGGCAGCCTTTCACCTCTTACCACAGATTTTCTGTCTCCTTTTTACATCATGAGGGAAAGCCACATTTCTTTTGTGGAATCAGAGCCTGTTTATTAATTCTGTAGTGGCTGCTTATCTTTTGTGGTTTGGAGTAATGGAGGAGTTGAGCTAATGCAGGAGCCAACGAGCAAGACTTGGAATGTCTTGTCCTGACGAGATGATGTCAGCTGATCCATTTGGAGATGGTTAAATGGAAGAAATTTCCATTTTCTGCCCTAGTAGGGTAATGGGAGTCTGAAAAGAAAACTCAACCTGAATTCCCACAGTGAGCACAGAGACAGGAGGGCAAGACTCTCACCCAGGCTGCTGCACATGCAGTTGGAGTGAAATCCATGCTCTTTTGCTCTACAAGGTATGTTACATTTATTTTGGGAACAAAAGAAACTTCATGTGGAAAATATATATTTTTGAGAAAGCTTTCAGTAACTTGATAAAGTGCACTGTATGTTTCCGTAGCTAGTTATCAGCATATTTTGTTTTCTAACAGTTCAGTGTAGATAATACTTCAATAAAAATAAATGTCTTTAGTAAGTTTTATTTTTACTCTTTGCTTATTCTTCTTTCTTTGTTCTTTCTTTCATATCTACTTATTTTTCTTTTTCCTTTTGTATATTTTCTTATTTTTTCTTTTTATCTTCTTTATTTTTTTTCTTTTTTCATTCTTCCTTTTTTCATATGAGTTTAAGGACTTCCATGAAGAAGCCATTCCTCTCCAAAGCCTGTGGCAGTGCTTAAACACTGGTCTAGGCTTTTAAAAATAAACTCTTTATCCATCTACCTTATGCTAATGGATTGCACTCTAGCATTGCTGTCACTCATTGCATGGCTGTAGCTGATTGAGTAGGATTTTTGGCAGCTTGTTTCTTGTACAAACATTCCTTAATGCTTTTCCACCTCTTGTTTTATCACCCACGTATTGCAACAGCAACATTTGGAACCCTGATAGCTTTTTTTTGGAGAGCTGGCTTTGTAAAAGCCAATTCCTTGACAACTGAAGAAGAAGGAAGAAAGAAAAAGAGGAATACATGTGGGTTGTGGCTGAAATGATCCCTTGACAATCATTGAGGTTGTTCATAAATATGCATGAGACAGGAGGAGATTTTAGTAGCTGTGTTTTGCCTCTCTTGCTCTAAACTGCCTGGAAAGAGAGTTTGTGACAGCCTAGGGAGCTCCAAATTTTAAACAAAAGACAATTGCTATGAGTTTTTTAGAGAGGCTCAAATATAATCATTTTTATGTTAAAATGCTCTGATGACAGTTTTTGTATGTGCTTTAGTTGTGTCATGCTAATTCTTCATCTTTAGGGCTTCATCTGCGATTTAGGGTTCACCCCTTTTTCCTACACTTTTACCATTCCTTCTTGTAATACCACGAACCCCCCAAATGATCATCCCTGCTTTCTGGAGCAGGTTTTTAGAATACATAGCAGGTAGAGCTCATCGCACCTCATACAACATCATTAATAGGGCAAGAAAAGAAGGTCCAGAGCAACCATGAGAAAACTCTTCCAGTGAAAACTCCTGTCTTTTCACTCTGTGTCATGTCAAACAGCATGCCTTTTCATTTCGGTGGGTAGGATTTGGATGGAGTTTTCAAGTATCTCATTTTGTTTCTGGGAACATGCTGAAGAAAGTAAAGTTTGCTCCTACTGCTAAATATAATATTGCTACTCGCTTCCAGATTATTGTGTATTTCTGGGGAAATTCTCTTCCTTCATAATGATAATGTAGTCACAAAAGGACTTTTTCATTAATTACTGGATTTTTGTAACTGCATTATAGGATTGAGTGGAAGCAAGTCAAAGTGATTTTCTGAATTACTTCATCATTTAAAGACCTTTGCCTCCTGGTGTCTCTTCATAGTGTCTCTGATATTTATATCTTTATTTATTAATTTATTTATACAGCAATGGTTTCCCCAGTTGTATTCTGTTATGAGCTTTTAAATAAAACATTCAAATGACAACATCCAAAACTAAGGATACACTATTTCAACAGAAATGGGTATAAACATTCAGTTTACACCCTGGTTTTGGTTCAAAGCTAGGTCACGGGTCTGGATTCTCAACTGGTGCTTGTGTACCCAAATGTCAGTGAGGCTTCTTGGTGGGGTGGGGGGAGGGGGGGAGAGTCTGTATGTTTCAAGAGGTTTTTGTATGTTAGCATATAAATAGACTTCCATCAGATTTTGAAACAGAATAATTTTGAATAATTCAGCCAGCCATCTCCAGCTTTGACTTCTTTTTAATTAAGAAAGTACCAAAGTATTATACTGCTCACAGAATATGGAGGTATAGATTTTTAAGAGGTGAGAGTATAAATGCATTGAAATTGCCCCATGTGGTTTACAAATTAGAGAACATCTTTTTATACAGGGCAGAACTACAGCAAGAACATTTTTTTTTTGAGAATAAATATGATTGATTGCAGGATTAGGTATGTATTTCATTTAATGTAGCCTTGAAATAAATGACCATAAAGGTGAGGTTGAGACACCATTTTGAAAACTTCTTGGTGGTTACCAAATATAGTGCTTGTGTGGGTTTGTGTGCACATCCATGTGCTTGTACAAGTTGTAGGATTGCAGCACACCTATACTCAATGCCTGAATTTTCATATATAGCTTGAAGTTTGACATTAATACTATCCGTAAACACAATTGGATTTGGTTTGGGAACTTAAATGGGATCCATCCCCATGAAAGTAGGGCTCAAAATGCTGACAGATTTTTTATTTTAGGTAAACACAAGATCAAAATCTTTGACCTGTATTGCACAGAAAGTCAGATCAGGTGATTTCTTCTAGGGGATCTCACTGACATGGTATCTTCTGGCCGTTAACATCTGTAAATGACGAACTAAATAGGAATGGAAGATTTAAGACTAGAGAAATTTGATTCAGGAGAGTTCAAGGAATTGATCAAGAGGATCTTTTAAAAATTTGAAGCTCAATTTAAATTGGTATTTCTATGATAGCTTTGTACACTGGCATATTTTTATACATGCACTTATAAGAGGTATGCAAGCATGGAAGTGCATTTACTTTGTCAATAATTAACAAACACACTTGTCTTCCTTCCTGGATTTGTCTTTCTTTTTTAACAGTTTTCCAGTAGTTGTTAGTTAACTGGAAAACACTTTAAGATCGTTTATGGTGTGGCAAGGTTAAGAAAGAACATTTGTGTGATATAGCACTGCTGCTAAGAACATTTTTAATCACTTTGAAGTGAAGTCTTCATATTATTTTAAAAAAAAATAGATTTAGATAATTGCATCATCATTATGCTCCTTAAATCCCAGTTGGTTTTAGTTCTGGTTTGGAACAAAAACTAGAGTGTGATGTAATTGCCTTACGCTGATTATTTTTACCTTGGTGTATTCCGGCGCTGGCTTGCATATATAATTTTTATGTGCTGTTCTTTGAAAAACTTAAAACTCTTGAGAGCCAGTGTTGGAAACCCTTCTGGATGCATCATTGTTTTTTATTTGTACATAGCAATTGCAGCATCCCATTAGGGTCCTATAATTCCTATTGAGCATAGAATGGACTTCTCATCATTTAATATGAAATGTGATTTTGCTCCTCTGTCGAGCTGAAATCTGCTTACTCTTGTGATTACCATCCCTGGGCTCCACCCTGCCTTTCACCACCTGCCACTTACAAGTAATTCCTTTGGCAATGAGAATACAGCCAAAACTGTCAAATAAATTGGCCCTTTTTGAGAGCTTTCTGATTATTATTCTTATTCTGTGGTGATGTCAGATTCCCAAGGGTAATCTCTCACTGGAGGAGAATGTTTTTCTTTGGGACATGTATCACCCTCTCATTTTTAGTCTCCATTTCAGAAGCAATGATTGCTTGCTGAAAATATGCATTATGCGGATTTTCTATTATTCACTTCCATTACTTTTTGTGCACATCATTACTTTTCTGAGAAGGAGAATAGAAGATTCTTTAATTCAGAAAATAAATCAAGAGTTGACAACAGGCAAACTTGTCCTTTCCCAAGTACATACATGCTTATTTGAGGCCATCATAGAAAAAAAGTGTTTATAGTTCTTTATTTTAAATACTTTAAATGCACTCCATTACAGTATTTCTGTTCGCTGTTTAAGCAGCAAAACTAGTAAAAAAGAAAAGTGCATTTTTAAGATAAGTGGAAAGAGTGTGTCTTACTGAGAATGGTGTTTTCCTTCTCTTTTTTTTTTTTGGATGTTTGACTTCATTACATATATGTAAGTTAAATTGAGAACTTTCTTCACACTTAGATGTTTGCTATTCTATTGACTCCCACAAAAGAAAATACAACAATGTCTGAGTATTCATGCCTAGCATTTTACAACAGTTGTTAATTAACAATTTAATTCTATTGTCATACCAGCTTTTCAAACTGGCTTTTTTTTTTCACCTTTTTTTCAAACTGACCGCTTGCTAGAAGTTAGTGTCCTGTAAGCTTAAAAGGCAGAAAGGAGTCTTCCTATACTCTGTATATCTTCATGACACATTGTTAGATACTTGAGCAACAGTACTGGACACCGGGCCATATATAAGTGCAGCTATGGGGAATGTGTTACGAAAGCAGTGGTTTCAAGATTTTTTATGCATTGTCTCACTGGTATGAGGTTCATCCTGTCATCCTCTGGCATTCCTAACTGAGGCTTTTTCTTTTTTCTTTTATCTTTTTACTTTTTTTTTTTAAACCTCTGCTGAGTGCTGTTAAACTGCTTCCAGTAACTTTGGTGGTTTGGTCATTGTAGGTCAGTGGGCTGCGGTTACCTGTGACTGAAATGCAGATTTCCTCCAGAGACATGGAGGAGGAGGTGGCGGGTACACATTTATGTGATGAGGCCACAGGAGAGATTTGAGCTGATGCCAGCTCCCAGAAGTCTCTCCAGCAGTGATCTCCTATCTCCTTTTCTCATTTCCCTGTCTCTTTGCCTCATGTATCTTGGTCTGTCCTCATTTCTCATTTTGCAATCTATCTGTTTACATAAGATTGTAAGCTCCTGAGTACAAGGATCTTCACGGTTTTAATAACAGAAAAGAGCTATGCATGCTGCAGTCATCACTGATAGTTACTGCTTTCATCCTTTTTTTTCTCTTCAAAGTGAAGGTTCTTAGCAAAGTAATGGGGTTACTGTGGCAAAGGGTATTCATTGGTGAAGAGGACAAGGGAGATCTCCCTTTCAACTTATTTACAGTCCCGTGCCTTAAAGAATGAAGATAAGATGCCAATGAAAAACAATTTTAGTGCAGTAATATTTACAATTAGTGCCAGTAATTCATACAAATGTAGAACTACCTGAAAAAAACTTTTTTGTACCATGATAGCTTTCGAATTGAAGGTATTATAAGAAATAACTATTAAAAATATAATATATTCCTTAACTCAAGCTCATAACAATAGTAATACATGTTACATTAGAAGCATACTTAAAAGCAAGACATCTCTGTACTCTTACTGGAATATACATCTTATTTATGAAGTGTATCATTTATAAGGTAGCTAAGAGCTGATTATTTAGGTATTATATTTTTTAGGTCATAGGTCCTCTTTCCTTTTTCCTTGTTAAGTGTTGAGATCAATTACTGTGGGATGTGTGGTGTTGTTCCATAATGTGAACAACACTGAAAGAAATATTGTTGTGTAATATGTTAGATTTCTGATGGACTGCTAGACAGCTACTTGCCAGAGTAGTCTGAGTTTACTGGCAGGTTCAGTCTGCAAATAAACGGGAAAATCTGCATTTCCTGGAGACAAGAATGGTCCAACAGCCCCTTTAGGACCATAGCTGACATCTGCAGGTTTCCCTGCATGGTGCTGTGTTCAAGTGTCCAATAAAACAAATGCATCTAGGTCAAGGCTCGTTTAAACATTCAGACACATCTTCAGAAATGGGAAAAAGGATTCCAGGTTCACTTGGGTAAATAACTATGTCAGAAAAGATTTTAGTAACAGGGAAGAGCTGGTAAGGAATTAAGCAGCAAAGAATGTACTTTTTAGAGGTCTGAAGAGGCTTAGCAGTGGTTGCCCTGTTAGACCTTGAAAAGACTATAAAAACAAATGTGAAACAAATGGGCCATTCTGGAATTAGAATAGCACTGAGATTAATCCTAGGTGTGGTGCTGAAATGAAAAGCATGTTTCTCCTATCTTTTAATGAGGATAATGTGATCAGATACAGACAGTATGGAAATGTGAACTACTTCATCCAAGATGAAGCTTAAACTAAAAATAGCAAACTCGCTTAGACAAAAGGACCAGAGAATCTCAAAGATATGAGAGAACTGAACGTGAATATGAGGTTCAAAACCTCATATGAACTTCTCATAAACCTGCTGAATATGTAGCATATGATTAGGCTTTAACAAACGTGTTTATATGTATGGTCTGAGCTACTGCAGTTATAGTCAATGCAAGAGTAATTTGAAAGGAAAAAAAGAGTAGAAACGTGCTTATTTGAGAAGCAGTGGGAATACGAAAAAGAAATGTCTTTTTTTTTTGTATAAAGAATTGGAAAACCTTTAGATCTGGAATAGTAGAAATAAGATGAAACATGAAGTGCATTAGAAATCTTGGAGTAATAAAAAATGATGTGACATGTTGGAAACTTGTCTTTAGAAGCTCTAATAGAACAATACCTGCTCTTTCCCCACAGCAAACAGAAGTAATGAGGGAGAGACTTTGCCTAAATGTTTACGTAAAACATTGAATTATCTAGAAGTTTTATCAAACTCTAATTTTGCTCTGTAGTTAGAAATTGTTTGTTGAAGGAGGAGGAACCAGAGTAGAGGCACTGCTAGAAAAGCAGATGGCCACCCCTCCTGCACGCACTAGTGCTGGCTTGATGATGAAATGAACTGTCCTTTCTGCATCAATTTTGGGGTAACTGCTACAAGTGCCAGTAGTCCTCCCTAATGGAATAGTCTCTTGGGTTTCCAGCAGGGTGACCATACATTTTAAAGAAATGCTAGAAAATAGCTAGGAATGTGAATTAATGAGAATTAACTCTGTGTTTTTTCTAAGGGACTTTTTACAAAAAGTAATTACCTTTTTTTGGGTTTTGTTGGGTTTTTTTCTCTTTCAGCCATGGAAGAGTTAATAGTTGAGCTGCGCCTGTTTCTTGAACTGCTGGACCATGAATATCTAACTTCCACTGTCAGGGAGAAGAAGGCAGTAATAACTAACATTCTTCTGAGGATACAGTCATCAAAAGGTCAGTGTCAGGGGTGGGTTTTCTCACTTGCAGAATGCACAGGATAGGTCCGCGCTTGGTGAAATAGTTTCAAGGGCTAAAGACAAACCCTAATTTGAAGCAAGGCAGAAAGACAGAGTGAAGCCAAAGTTTGACTTTCCCAAATGTTTTCCAGCGTGTTCAGCACTAAAATACAGCAGAAGGCATACTGGATGTATCTTGAGTGCACATGGGTAAGTTCAGCCACAAAAATAGGTGCCAGATAGAATGTTTCACTTCTGATATAGTGGTTGGCGATGCTATTTGTGAGTTTGATGGAAGAGTAATACTGTGTCAGGGAGTGCTGGCCATAGCACCATGTTATAGATGTATGAGTGCTGCATGCGGCATCTCTATCAAATGACCCAAATCCGACAAAACACTTGATGCTGAGTTGGTGCACGGCTGATACAGGAGTGCCAAGCAAGGGATAGGAGATGGCTGTCAGCATGTTTGGATTGCATTTTGTAATTAGTGTGATATTCTTCCTCTTTCTTCCTAAAACTATTTTGATTGCACAATCACTCTTGCCTTCATCAAGATTATGGAACTGAATGCTATATAAATGATTCACTGAGTACAGCAACCTTTCCATAGAGCTTATATGGAGAATATTCCTCACTATTTTGCCTAACAATACTCTTATATTTCCTGAGAGCACCTTTGTGTATGAAGTGGCATCTAGGCTCTAAGATTTCTGCCTCTCTAGTGTCAGTGTAAACCCTCAGGGTTTGGCTTTTTGAAAAATACCGGAGTATGTTGAAGAAAAATGCCACATTGTGCGTAGTTGCATTTCTCATTATTTGTTTCTTCTTTGGTGCCAAAATAACATGACCTTGTCTGATGTAGTTTTTCCCCCCTTCAGTAAAGAAATATTTTTTGCCACACAATTTAAATCCAAGGAGATGAGCTTGAAAATAATGATTGTCCTCCTTTCTGTTTTGACATTCTTGAAGACCCATCACTATTTTTACTTTAGTAATGAGAGAAGGAGGCGGATTTCTATTTCACATTTGGTGGGAGAAACCTACGTGTTCCAAAAGCTGATCAGAATACACCAAACTCCCCAAAACCAAAATCTGTTGTTATGTTATTTTACAGGAGTTCAAAATAACCTCAATAATGCTGTTCTGGCTCTGAGTGTTCTTGTAATCTTTTCAACTAGATTTATTAAGAAAAACATTTGACTTCCTTAAGAAGTTGGACAACGTTCTGTTGCAAACTTTGTAAACACATGGAAGGTTTGTCATATCCTTTTCTTGGATTGTGGATGGTGTTTCAGGACACAAAAGCTACAGCTCTGTGATAAAGTTAAATAGTGCTGGGTATGTTTCTGGACCCGGAAACACATTCGTTGTAGCATTGCCTGCAGTTGTTGTGATCCAAGTGCAGGACCCAGCACTGAGAACTGTTAAACCTCATACAGTTGGCCCCAGAATATTGATCGACCCTGTACAGTTCCCTCTGTGGAGCCTTCAAGTAGATCAACACTCCCACCCAACTTGGTGTCATCTGCAAACTTACTGAGGGTGCACTCTGTCCCCTCAACCAAATCATTGATAAAGTTGTTAAGGAGAACCAGCCCTAGTACTGAGCTCTGGGGAACCACTTATGACTGGCTGACAACATCCAGAGCCTTTCCCTCATCCACCTTGCCACAGAAAGGAGATCAGGTCAGTCAAACAGAACTTGTCTTTCATAAGCCCGAGCTGACTGGGCCTGATCACTTCGTCGTCCTATATGTGCTGCATTATGGCATGCAAGCCAGTCTGCTCCATAAGAGCCCGATGTCAACTATATCATAGTTTACTGACTTCACAGTGATTTACAGTTCTTACTGTATATTGCCCGTGCTCTGTGTGTTGGTGTAGATGCATCTCAGTTGAACTATTGATCCTGCCACCTTTTTTTGGTGGGAAGCCCTAATTCTGACTAGACCGTTCTCAGGTGCTTCTGTGGTTTCTAACATACCAGTAACCTTTGTGTCTTTGCTGCCGCATGAATCATTTCCCTCCACTCTGGTTTTGAGGGGTGAGAGATTTTAACCATATAGATATATATGGTTAAACCATACCAGAGCAACTTCCCAGGCATGTTTAATTTATGTCTTTAGATTTGGCCAAGGCTAAAAAGACTAAGGACCATAGCTTTCTACCTTTTGGCACCTCACATTTAGGTTCTTAAAGCCTATTCCAGAATCTATAGAAAGATCTGTTACACTCTATTACAGAATCCATCCATTTACAAGTTCCATATACTACATGGTGGAACTTGGTTAAGGGCAGTTGTTACTGGAACATTATATCCACTTCCAGTGCTGACATTCAAGGAGATAAAAATTAGATGTTTCAAAAAAAAGTTATAAGCATGATTAAAGGGTCCAGAAATATGCCTGCAAATTATCCAGAATAAGACATCATAATTAAAATTGATGTAGGGAAGGAATGACTGAGAATAAGCTCTTACATTGACACAACACAAAGCAGTGTGAAATGGTGGAATGTTTGTTCCAAAGTGGAAATAAAGCAAGTTTTGAGCATTGAAATTATGAACTAATGGAAGAACTTCATGAGGTCTGCATGACACTGCTGGCATTTTATCAAGTTAGAGTATGTGCTCTAGTTCAAGCAAGAATTAATTCAATGAAATTCTATAGTTCACTTAAGCAAGAGGTCATAGGATTCTGCCTTATACATCTATAAACTCTACAGAACTGCAGTTTAAATTGAATTTAGGCCAGCATGGCTTCTAGAAAAAGGATCCTGTTTCTCTTCACAGGCTACACATTCTTGCTCATCATACATTGCATCTTCCTTTCTGCAAGCACAAACATTATTTCCTTTTTTTTTTTTTTTATTGCTGGTTTGGCCCTAACTAGTGTCACTTCCCTGGTCTGGTTCAACCTGAGGCCACACATACTTATGCTGGCACTCAGGAGAGGTTGGTGCAGGGACAGGAACAAGGCAGGGAAGAGGAGCTGCCTCCTTGGGAGTTCTGCAATCCCGTGCTGGCTTCAAGTGTGTGTGAAACTACCTGGGGAGTCATGTAC
Source organism: Heliornis fulica (assembly GCA_013399135.1). Lineage (NCBI taxonomy): Eukaryota > Metazoa > Chordata > Aves > Gruiformes > Heliornithidae > Heliornis > Heliornis fulica. Next base: position 134,586 of record VXBZ01031355.1, on the reverse strand, counting down.
TTTACTGTGGCTGACCCTACTGCTTTTTTTATCAGTTATAACATTCAGTACTCCCATCCCTTTGAAACTATTCATCTCTTCATTAAAATTAAAAGCAAAAACCCACAGTACTCTGTAACTGTCATTCGGAGACTTTTTTAAAGTGTTGTTTTACTCCACCCACATAACTCTGCAAGAGCTCTTGGCTCCCTGGCGCAGTTTAAGAGGCCTGAGGACAACGCTGAGTTCAAACTCTTTATGTGCATTTGCAAAAATCAACTGCGTGTATCCAACAGGATATTTTGATGGCTAGAGCAAACCGTTTGAGATCAACAAGGAACAGTAATGAAGGATCTGTGCAACTGGGAACTGGATGGGTTCTTTATAACATCTGGAAATGGACAATTATGTTTTTCTTTGTAAAGGTGTGGAAATTATTATAATAAACTGGTTGGCTTTAAACACTTTAGACTCAGTAAATTCTTACTTGGGGGATTCTTTCAAAATCTTTTGCATTGTTTTGTTACATCTCCCAAATGCATGCTGTTTTTTTTCATTTAATATCTATTAAGCAGAGCGAACAGGGCCCTGCAGATGTCTTCTTCAGGTTGTAGCTGCCTGGCCTCAACCTGCCCCACATCCAAACCAGTGGTTACTCTGAAATAGCTGGCAAAATGATAAACTTTGTTTTTCTTCCTGAGCCTTGGCATGCTTAATGGATTGTAGGTCTGAACAGAACCCTTGGCATTTCTTTTGCAACTCAGAATTTCTTCTAAAAAACAAAGACACAAACAGTTTATTTTGGAGTAAGAACTGTTGGTAGATTTAGTCATTTGATATGACTCTCAACATTGCCTGGTTTCCTTAAAGGGGCCTGATGCTGTAAACCTACAATGTTGACTTTGCTGTGTAATTTGGTAGATGAAAGTAAATGTTAGAGCAGGTCATTGTTTAAACATACAATTTAAAATTGTGGAAAAACAGTTTTACAGACTCAATAGAATTCACTTTGAATACTTCTCTCTTTTTTTCAATAAATAGCCCTTCATATTGGACTTTTGGCTGTTATGGGAAATGTGGGAGACATGGGCATAGATGGCAGTCATAATATGGATTCATCCTCTATGAAAAGGAACCAGTGAAAGTTAAACTGAACAAAAAAAAAAAAAATTGGACAGTTTCCCAAGACTAACCACCCCCTTGATTTGTAGGAAGAAAGAAGATTCTGTGGCCCACACAGCCAGTTTATTTTATCAGTGTTGTTTTTCAATCCATGACTTCACAGCCAGTGGGACTGGGTTATTATGACAAGAAACATTTCATCATTGATTACATTTTTGAGAATTGACCAAAAGACATTCATTTGGCTATGTAAATATATATTTTAAAAGCTAAGCTAAACACTAGGAGCTAATTTCAGTTTAGGGGTAAGCCCAGTACAATCCTTTATCTGAATTTTTGCCAGAACATTGAGGAGATGCACCCTCATCTCCGTTTTGATATTTAGAAAAATAAACAGTATCATGTTCCTATGAAGTGAGTTCAACTGAGATTTAAATTATTGTGCCAAAAACTCAGAATGATTGGATCACTCCTGTTTTTTGCTGTGAAGGAGATGCAATAGTGATACAAAAGACTGTCAAAGCAGCTCTTACATTTGTCTCCCTTCCTCTTTACAAATTCACCTAGAAAACTATGGGATTATTTAAAAAGAAAAAGAAAAAAAATAAGGAAACTGTGAGAATATATGATCAGTGTGCCATTCTGTTAATGGTGAGTGGGTTAGGGCAATGTCCTCCAAGCAGCAGTGTGCTCTGGTTTAGGGTGTCATAGCATCCTACATCTCCCAGGACTTGTCTAGGCTCACACAACAGCTCCATGATCAGATGGTGATGGCAGCAGGGAGCCCAGAGAACACAGATGCTATATATTTGCTGAATAGCTATCACCAGTGCTGCAGGGGAGGCAGAGAGGTATGGTCCCTTCTGCCCTCATCCCCACTCTTCTGGCATGAAAGGTGGTTTTGGACTCATTTCTGCATGGTTGCCTTGCTCATCCAAAATGTGCCATGGCACAACTGTTACTCAACTCCAGTAGTAAAAGGCAGCCAACCCCATACTGGTCACAGGCTGACTGTGTTTTATTCACTGTATGGTACCATTGTGATGTTCACAAGTGTTGGATCTTCCCCTCATAAACGGTTTTATCTGTATGGTAGACACCCAGCAATGTGTTTGAATTTTGCCTATTAAAGGCTTTCAGTTCCAGAAGGATAGGCAACTCAGAATGATTTCCTGTAAATTTTTAGCATGCCTGGTATTTGTTGATCCAAATAGCATATATATCATTATCATATAGAGTAAGTATGTGTTTGTTCTGCTTGATTAAATTCCTGAATTCCCAGCATTCTTCCAGTCCTGCCTCAGTAACTGCTCTTGGGAGGTAGGCTGTGAGCAGCACTGTGTGTCAGATTTTGGTGTGTCACAGTCAGACATAGAGTCCATGTGTGGAAAAAAATGTCCTGTTTGCATCCACCAAAGTGTTAAGTTTTGTCTATTGCTCTTCAACAGGTTTTGACATAAAAGAACATGTACAGAAGCAAGAAGTTGCCAACAGTTTGCCGGCACCTCCTCAAATGCCTCTGCCAGAAATACCTCAGCAGTGGCTGGTGAGTGGCTGGTTAATTTAAATATATAAACATATATAAGAGAGAATATATTTGTGATAAGCAGTAACAGAAATGTTTGCAAGGGGAAGGAGCCTGGGTTCAAACTGCAGAAGAGTAGGCAAAGTATTCCCTGTGGCAATACAAACCTGGGAACAGGTCACATGCAAAGGCTGTGGAACCGTGATCACAGAATCACAGACTTGTAGGGGTTGGAAGGGACCAAGATCATCAAGTCCAACCCTGCTGCCAAAGCAGGTTCCCTCTATGGTGATTTTCAAAACTCAAATGTCAAAAGCCTCAGCAACTCAATCTTAACCTCAAAGGTTGACCTGCCTTGTGCTGGAAGTTGGCCTGGACAAACCCACAGGTCCCAGCCAGGTTCTTACTGTTTTAAGGATCAGCTTTCCTTGGAGCAAGTTTTATGAGAAGAATCTCTCTTTATAGCTGAAAAATGAAAGTATAATTTTTTTAAATGATGGAAGAATACTCCCTTTTATCATATAGTCTATCATATAGCACCATCTGTGCTCAGTCTCTGGATAGGAAATCTCCTGCAGAACAAGAAGTAGTGTATGCTCTCAGAGATGTTTATAGCAAAAATACTGTTTGAAATCTGTAATTCAATTCCTCCAGTTGGGAGCAGCTGCTTTGTAACAGAAAAAGCTATAAAGAAGTTTCAATTTTCCTCTGCTATTGATGTTACAGTAGATGTGACGAAAACATTTTCAACATTTTCTTATAGAGAAGCATAAGCAAACCATGGTTTAGCCTGTCGATAGGTAAACACAGTCTTAGCCCTAATACTGATAAGTTAGCCATCTCTCTATTCATTTGTGAAAAATTTTGTGCATGATGATAAGGACAATCCATGGAGACCCATGTTCATTGGCTGAAGCAGGAAATACAGATGTACCTTATGAGGACAGGGCAACTGGGTTATTGATGTGCTGCTTCATTTTAGTGTTTTCCTCTGTTTTTGTTGGGCGTTTATGCACAGTTTTAAGAGGTATATAAGCCAGTAGCATTTTAGGAACAGAACTAATTTGTCAGGTCAAATTCTTAGCCAGCCTTTCATAAAAACCTTTATTGAATGGTGAATAATACTATGTACTACAATATGAAATAAATAAAAACAACAAACCAAATAAAAACCAGAATTAAAGTAAATTAGTTTAATCATAGTTTCTACCAAACTACTGCAAGCTTTTGGTTTGTGACTTGAGCAAGTTTATTGGTTGTTTTTTTTATTTTTATTTAAATTCTACCTCATGTAATGAGATATGCTGGAATTGTTATAGAAAGGGAATACTTATGCTATAAACATTCATATCCAGACTTGGTGTATATATATTGTAGGAAAATCCAACTCAGAAGGATGGTATAAAATAATTATTGAAGATTTTAATGTATGCAAGAGCGATCTTATTAATATGCAATGAAACCTGGAGAATCCATTTTGTGGTTAACAGTGCCTGAAAATTATTTTTCTTTTAATTCAGGATGCATATATTATAAATTACAAGGGAAGGGCTTGATGAGAGGAGAGAAATTATGCTAAATGCACATGCCTTTGAAATGTAGACTTCAGGTGCTAGCTCCATAAACTGAAGCCAGTTGAGATCCTTGTTCTTTCATATTTATGTAGGCTCAGTCTAATAAATTGGCTCTGAAGATTTGAGTTATTTTTCTAAAGACAAGTGACCTACTTTTCCTTTCTCCTGTACTAATGAGTAAATTCCCGTAAAGTCAGTACAGCTGCAGTGAGTGAAGTGGTGTGAAGTCTGAATTAGGTCCAGAAGGTCAACGCTGGTTTTTACAGTAGTTCAGTTTGAATTTTGGAGGAACAAAAATATTTCTCTGAGATACAGTGCTAATTACCGTGGGAGTTGACACAGAGCTGGCTGATCTGGAGCTCTGTCTTCCCATATTGACCCTGGCAAAGCAGATTTTGAACACAGCCCTCTACTCTGACCTGCCTGTAATGCTGTGGACATTTTCATCTCAGTGAAGTCACCAAGCTGAGCTGATTTTTGCCGTTTTTTCTGCGGTTCTGTTGCTGCTGTCAGGCAGAAGTGGTCTGAGACTCTCTTTCTGGTGCTGGTGCCACTTTGAGACAAGCCAGGAAATGTCCCCGTCCTCTCAGTGTCTTGCATTATACAAATATAGTTAGAAGTGACACTATTTTAAGATGGTAGCACATCATAATTTGTGAAAAAGATGACAGACTGCAGTCATCCTGCACAAGACCAGATGGAATCAGAAGGGAAGGACAAACCATCAGCTTCTTGACCTTTGAATGCTAGGGCAAGCTCAAACTTAAGTCTGACTTCTCCTGAAGTCATGTTGAGCTAGTGCAATTGATCATTAACTGTTTTCTGGAATCCTTTCTCTATTAGCCCCTCTTTGTTAGCCCCACATTATTATTAGATAGGATCAGATTCTGTCATATTACCTTGATTTTTATACCAGGTTGGACACAAAGGGTAGAGGTTAAGATCTCATCTTCCCTTCCGTTAATGTTCCTGCAGCGTGATTTTCAACCTAGCTGATTCCATGGATTCCTAAATATTTGTAGTTGATGATGCCAGTGTGTACATGATTACACTGCTGCTCAGTGACATAAATACTGAGATGCTTTTCCTATCACTTTTCCTGGCTTTCCTATTATAGTGGAAGAAATCTGTGCCCACCAGAGGCTGGGAAATTCTGCTCTAGGTTGCCCTTCTTCACATGGCAAGTTGGAAGCCATGTTGCAGTGCACCTCTTTTTGTTGGTCATTAGGGACAGAAACTTTTTCCACTTGCTGAAATATGTCTAGCAGCGGTGGTCCCAGCCTCCAGTGGAAACACAGTGTACTGCTAGAGCACAGGAATTTACTGAAAGAGGGAAACTTTAAACTATGCACTTTTAAAAAATCTATTATTTTAGCACATCAGTTATTAAGCGTGATGGAAATTAAAGTTTCATTTACACCACTGTTTCTTTTTATGGCACTCAAGGGATTCTGTATTCAAAACTGTTTAGTCTGAATTGATGTTTAAGCTTTTATTTATGTAAAGATGTGTGGGTGGGAAGGAATTCAATACTCCTTAAAGTAGTGCCAGGAGCCAGAGCTATGTGTGGGCAGGTGCTGTGCAAGGTTTCCTTTGTAAATCTGTAAATAGACCTGCATATTTGCTCAGGCTAGATCTTGTATCAGTTTTGTTATTCATCAGCCCGTGAACAGAGAGTATAAAATTCATTTTATTGAGAGAAATGCTGTTAATAGTTTAAATGAAGTCTCCAATTATTAAAACACATTAAGGCCTAGACAGTTTTCTTGGACTCCCTGAGCTTTAGACCAGATCTTAAAACCAAGGGACAAAGTTGGGCCTTGCATATACTTGAATAAAGTGAATCTCTTAGTTTCTGTCTTATTCTGTATACATTCCCTAGCCTACATCTGGACTTGCAGACTTTCTGTCAGGCATAGAAAGCACAAATACTTGCCTGCTTTAGCTTGTGCATACAGCTACTGAGGACAGCTGACAAAGTAAAAGCTGCAGATAAAAAATATGAATTAAGGACGACTCAGAGTTCTGCAGAACTGAAACACCACTTGCCTGGGTGATTTCCTATGCCCTTGCTAGCTAGAAAGCAGTGCCAGCAGCTAAGGAAGCTTTGCCTGGGACAGCAGCAGAGGAGGAGATCACCACATCTGAAATAGATCATAACTCCACGTACCGAGTTGGAAGGGACCCATAGGCATCACTGAGGTACACTCCTCTTGAATCTGCCTACTGAAAAGGCTTATGTCTTTTAGCCTGCTTTCTCCATTTCTACATCTGCAGCTGCTATATGATATTTTCCCATGCTTGACAGGTAATAAGCAATGCTTGGTGATGGGTTTGCAGAAATAACAGAGGTGATGCCCTTGTGTATCTCACAGTGCTGCTGGTGGCTTAACACCTGGGATCCCATCATTACTCTATCACCAAGTTACCTTGAAGTACATTTTCCACTTAGGCTATAGAATAAGAACTGGTGTGTCCTGTAGTTAAGCATGAGGATTACTGGCATAAATTATCCACAGCATGACAGTGACAGAATACCTCTAACCTCCCAAGCATTTGGTTGTCATATTGCATCTGACAATCAGTGATTTCAGTGCACTGTGCAGTCCAACAAAATCAAAGACAAACAGTACAGTTAGCTATTTTGCATGATTTTCACAGTAAAATTGAGCATATGTTTTATTTTTCTTGGAATATTGATGATTCAATTATTATTTAACTGCAACAAATGTCCAGCAAGATGCCAGAACCCCTGTAGGTATAAATCAAAAGGATAGGTCATCTTCCTCCGTCCCTTTCTTGCAATGTACACAGTGACTCCATAGGAGTGTTTCATATAAATGGGTTTCCTATTGTGGAGAAGCAATTTGACAACCTCCCTCTATCTGGATGCCTGTCAGGTATACTTTTGGATATTTATTAGAAAATACTGAAAGGAGACAGTGTCATTGGAGAAGAAAAAAACCAAAACATCCTGAAACCAAAAAGATTTTTAAGGTGATACATCACCGATTTTATTAATCATTCTGTGAGCAATAACCAAAAAAGTACCAGCCTTAAATATTCTTTTAAAATGGGCAGTCGGACTAGTGCCATAACAGAAGCAGTGGGCTCATGTGCCAGGTGGGTACTTTGGATTCTTTATTTCAACTTTCTTTTTTTTTTGAACACTGAAAGTCAACTGTTTGTTCTTCCTGATAGTACTAGGCTAGGAGTTCTTCTCCTTGGAGACTATCTTTAAAAGCCACAAAAATAAATTCATCGAAAATTCAGTTGTTTCTGTCAGAGCTGTCTAATAGCTTTAGTTTGAGCAAATCTCAACAAGTTTTTCTGTGATGAAGGAACAACTGAAGGACCCTCTTTGGTTATTCAGTAGATTCACTCAGTGGAGGCAATCATAAAATATTAACCCTTTCAGAAACACACCAAAATCTATTTACTAGCACTTAGATTTCTTTTCACCCACTATTTCAATTTGAGAAGCTGCTCTACCATCCCAGTGTTCACTGCCAGCCTTTGCCCTTGTGTTTAAGTTGCTTTCTTTCCTTACCTGTGCCTCAGATATCCTTTGAAATCATAATCACATTCTTCGTAGGTTGCTTTTCATTCCACTGCATATAACAAAACTCTGTCAGTTGCATTTTGACCTGTACTTTAATTCTTTTGAACTAGTTCCCATATCAGTAGTTCTCCTACGTTCTTGCTGTAGGTTCATATTCTAGTTTGGTCCTAAGTAACCAGAACAGCAGAGCATTACTTTTGGTTATCTTATGTGATTGCATAAGAATTAAGGACAGAGAAGTGTTTTCAGCCTCTTTTTTTGTTGATCATGTCTTGCAGGACACCGTAGTTAGCATTCCCATTTCCCCAGGATGGGGTTGGGGGCCTTACTGTTGATAATTTATCTCACATTTGCAAATGGTATCACAGAAAAGTTTTAGTTAAAATAATTTCCTTCTCAGTTCACTTATAATATACCTTTATTAACAGTGCACCATATTTCAAAGTTTTCTTCTTGTCTAAGGTGTCAGCATGAGCTGTTTACACTCCTGGCCTCAGGTTTTTGGTTTCTTATTTCTATGCTGTACCTGTCTGAAAAGCACCCTTCCTGTGCTGATAGTTAGGGACCAGCCTATTTGCTTTCCTAAACACGTTAATTAGTGTGCTGTGAGCAAACAAATGGGAAAGGAATTAGGCCAGTAAGTACCAAAGTGTTCTTGTTTTCATTTGATGCAGTGCTCAGAGCCTTAGAGAATATCATTCTGGTGGAAATGGTGTTGTCCACACTTCCCTGTCTGTATTGCCTTGTCTTTTCAGCACTGTCACATCACGTTGTGTACTTGGATGATCTTATTAATTCCTGGAACAGGGCAGTGATTTTGTCTTTGCTAAGGAATAGAGACACTTGTTTGAACTCAGTTGCAATAACCATCTCATGGCTGAGGGTCTCACATTGCTTAAAATTCAGATTCATTTTTATCATGTAACATGCATGAAAATGTTCCCCCGCATTGATTAAAGTCCATTTCTCTTCTTGCTACACCCAGACCCTTTGCTTGATATGAGTCAATTTCTATGAGTGATGCTCCCCCCAGCTGGCTGTGTAATAAATAGTCTTTTATTGTAAAATCTGAAGGATATAGAAAATTTCATGGGTTTGTTTCTGGCTCATTCTTTTCTACTTTTGAGTTATTTCCTTAGATCTTCTGTTAATTCTGTGGAGTCTGGAGTTTATTTCCAGTCCTGTCTTCCACTGAGTTTGGGTGTAATTCCTTCCAGCTATCTGTCCTTTCAGTGGTGCATTCCATGTTCCAAACTTTTCTGTTTTATTTAATATTTCAAAGGGTAATTAAATACAATGACAGGAACCAAGACATAAGCTTATGCCTGGGTTCTGCTGCAGGCTGAGATTGTCACCAGAGAGATGTGAGAACCAACTGGGTTTTCTGCTCAGTCGATACACTGCTGGTTTCTTACTGTTTCCACTTGATCCACTTGACCTGAGAAAGGGATTAGTGGGTTACCTAAACAGTATGTGTGCATTTTGTGAAACCGTGACTCAGTTCCTGGTGAGGTTCCTGTGTAAAAGCTCTGCAGACAGTCTTCAGATCAAACTGTGAAGCCATGGTATGCCCTGATTCATTCTTTAAGTGCGAACAAGTCTGTTCAGTTCCCTTTCCCATCATCAGTCTGTGCTTTCTGAGGCTGCAATCTGTTTATAGTCACTATATGCTACCTACTAAGCACTTTTCCAGAGATACCTTTAATTAGGCATTTACCTCTGCATCAGCAGACACACTTAGGCTGTGTCAGATGTACTTCCACTCCCTGGAGGACAGTGTGTAAAGCATGCACCTTCTTTTGTTCTTGGTCTTCTAAACCCTGATAAAAAGCTTAGCTTGTGCTTATATCCATCCTCTAGCCTGGTAGTCACTTCTGTTAGCATTTTCTCCTTGCCCTCATGTATTCAGCACTGCAACAGAAGCTGGTGTGTTACCAGTTCAGCTCTTCATAGGATCACTGGAGGTTGCTGGACCTGCCATCATGTCTGACTCTGGCTGCTGATTTCTTGGGCAATCCCTTTTGTTTTTCTCCTTGGAGCACTGGTGTCCCAGAGGCATGTGCTGTATTTGCTTGGCTACGCTCAGTGCTGGTTGGGTGAGACTATACCAACAGCTGGTCATGAGCCTTGTGGTGGAACTGACAGGATTGCTCTGTTCCAACAGGCTTTTGGTGTCTGGCTGTCAGGTTTACTGTCTTTTGTCAGATGTGCTTGTAAGATGAAAAGAGAAGTTAAGACTTCTTTTAGATTATTTGCTGCCAGATTTGTAGGGTCCAACTAAAAAGTTGAGAAATTAATAACATTAGAAAATGGAGCTGAGATCAAGTGAACAATTCTTTTCAGCTTCTATGTCTACACTCATGCTAGTATTTTACTCCTACACATCTCAGTATGGTCTTAACATCTCATATAGTCAGTGCTTTTGTTCTGAATTCAAGTTCCATCCAGGTCCTTGACAGATGACAATAAATGGTGATTTCTTTTTAGTGCCTTAGCGATTTTTAGTTCAGATAAAGGCTTTCATACCAAGATGTGTCAGGTACTGGTGTGCGATTTCCAGCCTTAACAGTGGTATGAAGAAGCCTGCTTGAAATGCGCTGTCAGTGATTTTGCCAGCTGTAGTAGTGTGCAGTTTGCTGTTTTACTTTGCTTTCTGGACATCCATGTTTTTACATGCAGGGAAAGGGATCATAGATGTGTTCCCTCTTTCAGGCTGAGGATGCCATGAGGTTGTACAGAGGTCAGGTCTAAGCTTGCTCCAAAGCAAATGGCATGTGCGTGTGTCAAGGTTTCATCTTGACAGCCCACATTTGCTTGCTGGCTTCTGAATAGCTTCATTATGCATCACCAGTGTGTGACCACTTTTTCAGTCTCATGTTGCTGCTTTTAAGTGTTGAGGGGTTATGTCGCAGCTGGCTCCACAGTCCGTCTGGATCTGAATTGGTGGTTGATCTAATAACACACGTGTGAGCATGGCCCTTCAGTTGCTGGCAGTCTTTGCCTGCAGCACGGCCCTATTGACAGTCTTTGCCTCTGTGAATGTCACTGCTTTCCACTGGAAGTCTCCACGTCCTAAATCTTTGCATAAAGGGAGGTGTTTCTTTTTCTTTCCTGCATAACATAACTCTTCACTGGAGTGTAATGTCATTTTATATCATCAGGTCCCTATACAATGACATTTACTTTCCTCTCTATTTCATGTAGCTTTCCTCACTGTGTACTTTCATATTGTGAGTAGGTATCAGCTAGACAAGCCTTAAAAAGAAAACTTCCTACCTGACAAGGTAAGTACCCTGGGACAGAAAGGGGAAATAAAGTATTTTATCCCCTAGGATAGAGGAAGAACAAGTTGATTTGTGGTCTGTGGAACACAGCAGAGTGGGCGGAGGGGAAGACCATAGTGTACTAAAATACTAGTATTTCCACTAAGACTGGAGTCTAGTGGGAATAATGAAATTTACTATCTGGGTAAGTATTGCTTATTATCTGGAGATTTCTTTTCTTCTACTTTCTCTCAACAGTCCCTAGTGCAAACTTGAGTTTGGCATCCCATGCACAATCCAATCATTAATGTCTTCAGAAATCTCAATTCTGTAGCATAATTATCACCCTGTCTGCTTCGTTTCAAACAAAGCATTTCTCATTTGATCTCAGCCCTAGCACTTGACAAACACCTTTATCAGCATTGTTTCAGTATTACTGGTATTATTCTGGGCAACAGTATCTCACTCATCTTTGTTCCTTTTCCTCCAGTAAAATAAAAAGAATGGTGATTTTTTTTTTTTCTAACTCAGTTATTATTCCCGTGGGTAAAGAAAGGTTATTTGTCTTGATAGATAGTGTTTTCTTGTTTTCCTCCCTGTGGCATGTTGTGTTAAAAAAAAAGTTTAAAATTGTAGAAATTCGTGCTAATGCCTTCCCTGTAGGTTGCCAGGTCTTTCCTCATGATACCCTTAAACTACACATGGTCTAGGGTTTTTGAGATTTAAGCCTTTTATGGAATATATAATTAGTTTTGTAGGATTTATGACCCTTTTATTTTTCAGGTTAACTAATGAAAAATTATGGAATCAAGAATTATTTTAGTGAATAATTCAGAATTTAATTCCACTAAAAGACCGCTAAGCTGAAAGAATTAAACAATGCAGCTAGTAACAGTAAAAAAAAGTCAAAGCACTGTAAATATTAGTAAGTAATACCAGACTGCTCAGATATACTGGCTACATTTCTTGATGCTCAAACACTCCATAGCTCCTAAAAGATGTAGCTGTTTATGGTACAGATTTGAGTGAGGCATTTTTATTTTCTATTTAATCATTTGGGTTTTCCTTCAATACTAAAGCAGCCTTGCTTTAATCAGAAAGTATTTAATGTTGAGTGTATCTGTTTCTCCTAATATTTTATTTTTTGTTAAAGACCTTTTTAATAATTGTTTTCAACTTCATTATGGCAAACGCTACAGATGCATTTCAGAAAAGAGGGCCTGGTGAATTCAGAAATGGATTCCATCTGTGTTGACGTTGGCTGCTTGGCCCTGCCCACCCCAGCTGTATGAAGTAACTGGTGCTCCGGCAGGGTCGAATTCAGACAAGCACCATTTGTGTTTCATTTCCTTTTTTCTTTCTTTCTGAATAACATTTTGTCTAAAAACAAGGATTTCCCCCCAAATTTTTATTGGAACCTCTTATTTGTCTCTGGATAAAAGATAGCTTTGAAACCTTGGTGCTGTGTCAAGTCAAAATTGGAATGACTCTCAGGATGGATATTTCCTGGGTGAATTAGGTTTAATAATGAAAGGAATTTCATATATTGTATATACACCTGACGGGGAAAATAGTTTAAAGCTAGACCAATATATTAATGTATCTGTCTGATGAAAGGGGTGGTATGAATCTACAGTGCCCCAGGAGTGAACCTTGACCCCAACTCACTTGAGCAAGTCCCTGTCTACCTGCACAAGAGGAGAAAACACAAACTCCTCGGATGCAGTTTCCCCTGTTGTGTCTCGCAGGTCAGGCCACACAGAGCTGATGTGTGCAGGTCTGTAGGGAAAAAATCATTATGTGCTATTGCTTTTTCCAATGTTTATGAATGTGTAGTAAGTTTTTGTGTCCCTTATGCCTGTTGTGCAGCAGCAGATAACCTGGTAAGATGCATTTGTGCTGTGATTGTGCGCAGATTTGAAATTTGGGTTTTTTTCAGCAGAATCACAGGGAAGCTCTGCTTAAAGCTGTGTTTTTTCATGATTTTGGTTTTTTTTTTTTTTTTCAATAGATTACATCTCTAATAAAACTGGTCTGCAAGCAAAACTCATTTGGTTCACACTGTAGATAACAGTAATTGACATTTCTTAATTGAAATTGAATTTGAATTTCTTAATTGTAATTGAGTGTGACATATGAAGTTGGCTATATTGCTTGATATAGAAGTCATAGTAGCGTAAATCTCAATCGGACCAAGAATTTCTGTGTTCAGTCATGAATTGGTTCATTGTTCCTGAGCAAGTTTCTGATTTTACTCAGTGCACAAAGGGAAGCCAGTGCTGGATGGACTGAAGGGCAGGTTTATTCACAAGCTTCTTGCTTTCCTGCACATTGGGAATACTTAAGCACTTACTTGCAAGGTGGAATAACTTACTCAATATGAATTTAACTGCAGAACACACTAAGCGTGGGACTCATCTTGCTGATGTCAAGAATGAGGTGTTTGGTGTAGGCGTGTAGTCCATAATGAGATTTAGAGGGAGTTGTCCAGCTGAAATCTGCAAAGATGAATCCAGCCCTGAAAGCTCCCACAGAAGTGATTTCATTACCGCTAATGCCATGCGCTGCTAGAACTCATCTTACTCCTAGGTAACCTTAGGTCTATAAAAAAAGAGCAATCTAGTCACTGTACCTTCGATACTATGAGGAAGAAGGCTCTATGCCTCTTCTAGACTTTTCAGCGCCTTGAATTTCCCTCCAGAACTATCTGTATCTGACCACGCGCGTTGCCCACCCTGACTAGTTTCTTACTTAAGTATCTGTTTGCTCGCTGGGTTTACACTGGATTATTCCTGGGCAAACACTGTTACAGCTCTTACATTACATGAAAAAAGAGAAAGATGCATTGAAAAAAATCTTACTGCAGAAATGAGACGCAACTTACAAATTATGTTTTTGTAATCATGCAATAAACCACTGGTGTTGGAAAAAGACTTCAGTGTTTTTTTCCAATATGAAAACATGGAACTAAAAACCTATGGCAAATATGAATGAGTTCTATAAAATACAGTTGTTTTGGTATGTGTTAAGGACATAGAAAAGTAAAGTCATATGGAAGAAGTCATAGATTACTAAATTTACTTTGTTACTATATCAACATACCAGCAGTCCGGCAGTTTTAAATTTAAAACAGGTTTACATTTAGAAAGGAAGCATTTTGGAATTCAACTTGGTATTTGAAATATTTATTTTATCATATAATAATTTCTTGATGTTCCAAACTTTTCAATAGTTGTAGCTCAGTTTGCATTATGTAGAAAGAGCATTTTAAAAGTTGATGTCTATATAAAGAATTTATTTGCCATTGAAAACTGAAATACATCATGAAAATATGATCTAAACTATCTGTCCTTTATATTTGCCAGCCCAAGCTATTTAGCTTTTCTAAACAGTCTAAAGAGTAATTAAAAGTGTTTTTTCACTGCTACAATCAGAATTATTTTAGATGTAAAATAATAATAAATAAATCTTAACACTGTAAAATGGTAAAAATTGCTTTTTATACATAGAGCCTTTAAGTTTCTATTTCTTAAATAGAGAACTATATTTTCAAGACATTTACTGCTTTATGCTGTTGTAGCTAGGATGTAGTTGTTATTACCCTTAACAATGGCAAGTAAGATTTTACTGTGTACTTCCAAAGGACTGATTTGGAGATCACACAAGAAGGTTCTCCTTCCTTACAATGAGTAATAGATGCTCTCTTTCTCTTTCTTTTTTTTTTTAGCCACCAGATAATGGGCCTCCACCATTACCAACATCTTCCCTTCCTGAAGGCTATTATGAAGAGGCAGTGCCACTTAGTCCAGGAAAGGCCCCTGAGTACATCACTTCCAGTGAGTAATATACATTCAGGCCAGTTTCTGAGCAATTTGTAATTCCAGTGTCCTTCAGCTTTTTTACTATTCAAGACCTATATCTTTACTAGTGCTATGTTGATGTGCTGTAAGCGTTGCTTTGACCATTTGGGAATGACCATGCGTGGGTTTAGTTTGCATAGTGTTTCAGTGTGCATAAGCCAGGCTCCTAAGAGAAGATGATACCTGGAGCTCCGGTTAGGTGCACATAAATATGTTTCAGCGTCTCTTGGAGACAGAAGGTCCAAAGCAGTCTTTTTTGTTTGTATTTAAGTATTGTCCAGAGTAAACTCCTCTAAACTGGCGATACGGTAAGTGTAGAGGTTGCATAAACTGGTACTGATCTGCAGATCTACTGGTATGCCTTTGTTGCACTGAATTACTTGCTAATGTAGACAGGTAAAAGAAAAAACACCAGAACATCCTTCTGCAGCACACAAATGTTCTTCACACATCAAAATACTTCTTCACAGACCTGTGTGCTTAAGTGGAGCTGTGCTGAGAGCGTACTGATGAACCGATGAAATGATTGCCGTGAACATTTACACAGAGTCATTCAACAGGCCATTATATAAANTTTTTTTTTGGCAGAAATAATTTATTACTTGTGTGTGGCTGATTTATCACTAATCATTATTTTCTTTGGCCAAAGATTAAAGACATATCTTCCTCCATTTTGTAGCCATTTTCATTATTTGAACCAGAACAAACAAATAAAATATCTTTGTTCATAAAACACTTGCATAGAGGTCAGTTTAGAATATTAATTATTCCATTGTACACTGCACAAACTGAGGTTATCTTAACTTTCCTGACATTTGAGGTAAGAAAGAGTTTCATATACTGTAAAGCCAATGAAGTAGAGCAATAAAATCATTCCTTTTCCTCCCTTAAAATGCTTCAGGGTGGTCCTGCTACACTCTGAAATCCGGTTAATGCCAATTTGTGTTTTTTCATTAACCAAGAGCCATAGTCAGGCTGAAAAATGTTAATAGAACAAGTTATTAATGGCATTACTAAAGGATGGCCTAAAGAAAAAATAGACAAAATATGAATCTGATTTCTTATATTACTTAATCGTCAACATCCATAAAATATTTGGGGTTCATTAATAAGTCCATAATTTAATCATATATCTCCAGACATTTAAATTTTTGTTACTTTTACACCATCTCACTTGCTGTGGTTTTGCTGTATTTTCTTATGCGTGAACTCCTTATCACCTCTTTTAATTTGTGTTAAAAGTATTCCACTCTTTATTGGTAATAAAGTTGCTTTTAAATTCAACATGGCATTAGTAATAATCTCCACTCAACCAAAACTTCCACTAACTCTGGGGTCTGAGGTAATTAAAATAAACCTCCAAAGCAGTGTAACATTAGCTGTTCAGGCTGTTTGATGTGGAGAAGACCATAAAAAAGAAGTGCTTAAAGTATAAGAAATGCAAGAATAAACTGAACAATTGTTGGGATAGATATCATTATCTTAAGTAAATATTCCTATGGAATACTTTTGTATTGCCATTAATAGCAAGGATTACATACCATGTGTCCTACCTATAAAGGTGAACAGCAGCAGCAGAAAACTGGAGAATATAGATCATGCAAATGTAGTATCCACAACCTCTCCAAGTCCCCATAATCTCTTTGTAAATAAACACTTGCATTTAGATGAAAACTAGCCTGTCTGTGCCTTGTCTGAATCCCTCTTTTTCTTTATTAAAAGTTACTGTTCTGTACAATATGACTAAATTATTACAGGCTAATCTTTGGAATATACTATTACAAATAATGTGAAAGTCCACTGTGATTTTCACTCCCCAACAGTGGAAAATTTTATAAAGATCAGCATGAAATGCCAGTATCGGAAGAAGATAGAATAATCAGAAAATGCAGAAGATGCAAAAGGTCAATCAGCAGCACTGAAACATGTATCAGTCAACCTAAGTCTCTGAGATTTTAGTAGAGTTAATAAAATAACTTTTATTAGAGAGGCACTTTTCACTTTTCAACATGTTTTGTAATTCTGTCCTTTCCCTCAACCCTTCCCCACTCCAAGACCCAAAGACTTGAACATATACACAAGAAGTTTTCAAGTGTTACCTCTTGACAGTCTATTCTCAAATCTGTGTCATTACTTGTTGTGATGAGATAGTAGGAGAGAACGGGATTTAGTCACTAGTAGCCTTTCCAACTACTTACCTTTAAGCAGTTTGTTTCCACAATTTAGAATTTTTAAATAGGGAAATAATTGCTTCCCAAATGCATATCACATTTATTAATAGTTGGAGGTAATACTGCTTCAGACTCCTTTGAAATAGTACATAGATGTTGAATTTCTCTGCATAACTTTCCAAATAGCTGCAGAAGTTGTATGTATGGGTAGTAGACTACATATGCTATTTATGTTAAAATAGTCACCTTACAACATGAACAGACATTAGTTTGTGTCCTGAGCCTGAAAACCTTGTTTTGGTTAATGATGCGGCAGATTGGAGAAACAAAGAATAGAAGGGTGCTGTGGCAAAGAGCAGCAAAAGTTTCAGCCTGGATTATATGAGTACTCCGAAGTGGTCATCCTTCCTGGTGTGAGTCACACAGCAAACTTCTGGCCAAGAATCCCACAACCCAAGGGGAAGAGAAACACGAGGAGCAGTTAATGGGCAGGATATGGTAACAGATCCCCAGAGATCCCATTAGTCTGTGTGAGAATGGAAGTCCAGAAATGTCAGCCTCAGATGCTCCAGTTGGCTTTCATCCTCCTATAGTCCCTCTGCTGATCATACAACTTACTGCAAATCAAAGTCTTCCCCTGGACTGCTTGTGAGCCACATCGAAAGTACCTGTAGGATATTTTATGTGCACAGTTTCAATCTCTACTTTGAAGTCTCAATCAGCACTTCCTACAATTAATTTAATTAATCATCTGAGGCATTTATCACTTGCCCATATGGAGCTGTCCCAAACCAAACACTTTGTTGCAGAACTAACCATAAGATGGCAATTCTGTTAAATTAAAAAAAAAAAGTTTCAAGAGCTTGAGATATTAATTTCATTTCACTCTGGAATGAAGAGAAACTGTTTTGTACACTTTTGTGACAACACAAATAGAATCAGAAGATCCAGTACATCCCATTCTGTACATAGGGAGGAACTGGTTTAGAATGAATTTTCCAGCAATCCACTCGTCCTTTTCCCATTTGTCCCAGATCTCCTACCTATATCCCAAGTGTCCTACATGCCTAGATAAGGAAAATAGATTTTTCTTCTGCCTTCTAGCCTTAATAAATACCAGTCTATATATACATATGAAGTGTTTGGATGAACTTTCAGCTATCAAATAGATTCAAGTCTCCTCCACAGGAGCACATGGATAGCTGGTGTGCCTTCAGGTGTTATTGTCCAAGAAGCTTTACTTATATGACCACATAGACACATAATTAAGTATGGATGGTTGAAGAGAGGTTCTCTGGTAATGGCAAACGAGTTTTGTAGTTGACTGCTAGAGCTGATTGTATTGTTGAAGATGAGAGGCCTAAACAAAAGCTTGTTTAATTAAAAAGCAATCTTTCTGATACACTGCCAAACTTAAAACAGGGTTAAACTATTTAGGCTAATGTAACAAAACAATTTTGCAGAATGCCTTTAACTACAGCAGCATCCATAGTTCAAGAACAGCAGTGTCTATTCAGTGTTAATTGTATTGGTGCAGGTGATGTATTTGAGAATTGTATGAAATGTTACAAAAGGTAGATACTGACCCATAATTTGTTCTGGTGAGCTTTGTCAGATTCAGTGTTTGTTTCTTAACATTCTGTACTAATATTTATATTTCTGTGTCTACATTTTGCATTCTGCAGTTGGGCAAGATGAAGTTATTTCTCTTTAAAAGGATTACAAAAGGTGAAGGTATCTGCTAAGTAATACTTTGGAGATAATAAAAAAAAAACCTACATAAATTCTAACTATTACCAGCTCATTCTAACAATTAAAATTCCCAAGGTATCCATATTGGTCTTATATCAAATTTCATAATGTAGCAGCAACTCCTATTCATTTAACTTAATGTATTGATCTTACTAAGCACTGAAACAGTAATTTGTTCATGGCTGACTTTCAAAAGCCTTAAAGTGAATCCCAGTAGTTTCAGAAGTAATTTCAGTTATTTTGGTATACCTCATTGCTAAATGTTTTACCTTGACACTGATTTGCTTTTCTTAAAGACTATGACTCAGATGCTATGAGCAGTTCTTACGAATCCTACGATGAAGAGGAGGAGGATGGAAAGGGGAAGAAAATGAGACATCAGTGGCCTTCCGAGGAGGCCTCTATGGATCTGGTGAAGGATGCCAAAATCTGTGCCTTCCTCCTTAGAAAGAAACGATTTGGGCAATGGACCAAACTACTGTGTGTTATCAAAGAAAACAAACTACTGGTAATTTTTATTTTTATCTAGCTATGTTTTCTTTGTACCTTTCAGGTGATGTATTTATTTTTAAAGAAACCCATGTTTTGAAATATGTTCTGCAAACATTTGGCAAAGAGTTTGGTCATGATTTACCTAAGAAGCAGAGAAGCACTGAAATCATAAGTGTATCGTTTAGCGACTTAAAACTTTGATTTTTACTGCACTTAAATTTAGGCAGTTCCCTGATACTAGAAAGAAACCTGGCCTATTAGCTTCTAATATATTTCATTTGGAAAAAAAAATTGCTGAAACTGTAAATCCAATCTCTCATTCCCTGCAGACCAAAAAATTTCATAGGGAGCTTTGTGTATGACCTGTTGGATCTGACCACTGGAGAGAAAAGTCCCTTGTTAGACTGTGAATTCCCTTGGCAGCATGTGCTGTGGTAATGTATACACTTGAAACTGAACCTTTGCCATCTGTTCTGTGGTAATTACAGATGCAGTATTCACACAATGCACAGCTGCATTATAGAAAGGAAAGAAACAAGTGGATGTATTGGTTCCTGAACCATATCTGTTATGTTTCTTTCTGATTGGAAGCACCAGTAAAAGATTCTGTAAGTTAGTAAATTATCTGGTCACAGATGTCTTTGTTTTCTGGCAAACACTCATTATAAGCCACTAATGCTTACAGTAATAAATAAGTTGGGGTCTTAGCACTCCCTGGCTTCCTGTCTGGTGCTTCCAACAGTTATAACTAGTTATGTAGCTAATCATTACTGCAATATCCCAAATGTCAAAAGCTGATTAACAGGTGATAGAACATTTTCTGTGGAACCTCATAACTCTTACATTCTCTTACAACATACCTTAGATGTGTTCACTTACCAGGTATGTTTATGTTTGTGGTGGAATGGGAAAAAGCAGGATATGAAATAGAGGTATCTGGGTAAAAGGTTTCTGAAAATATAGTTGGAATTCTTTTGCCAATTTTCAGTGGTTACTGGGGGTTTAATTTTTCTATCCTACTCTATTTAAATGTTTAAAAAAGATATTGATCCTGATTTGGTTTGTATTATATTGCTATAATGCCATTATGCTTAGCCCACTTTTTATCACCATATACTAGAATCACATCAAATTTTTGGACCATCTGATAACAGCTTGAAGAAAAGAAAAAAAAAGGAAAAAAGCCAGCAGATTTTCTCTGAAGTAACAGTTTTTCTTCTAAAAATATTTTTTGTTCTGTATTGAAATTTCTCTTTTTTTTCTATATTCATTTCCTTTAGCCACATGTGTGGTCTGAAAAGCAAAGCTTTTTTTTTTTTTTTACCACTTTATAGGGATTGTCTTTCAGTAATTCTGTAATAGGGATTAAGATAAAAAAATCACAATAAGTGTAAGGTCCAAGTTATATTAGATTGGTTTATTGTTTGAAG
The DNA here is from genome assembly GCA_013399135.1 of Heliornis fulica. Taxonomy (NCBI): domain Eukaryota; kingdom Metazoa; phylum Chordata; class Aves; order Gruiformes; family Heliornithidae; genus Heliornis; species Heliornis fulica. The sequence goes on along the minus strand of VXBZ01031355.1, from coordinate 113,856 downwards.
GAGGACACAGATGTTCCATTTAGGTGATATGCAAGTCAAACAAATATGTGTTCTCAAGGATTATCAGTTGATTGTGATATAAATGCAGTTTTTATCATAAAAAGAAAATAATTAGAATTAGACAGTAGAAGTAACTTTTAGTAGAAAATTGTTTTTCACTTGAAGTCCTTTAATTTGTAAATGCTTCAGTTTTAGTAATGTATAATTTAAAATAGAATATTTAAATCAATATAAAGGGAATTCTGTGCTGTTTATTGTTTCTTGAAGCTACAAATGCTTTATGTTTCACCTATGTCATAGCTTGACAAATCAATACTTTTTTTAATGCTGCAAACTTAATATCTGACCAAGCTAGAGAAACTTTGAGTTAAAGAGCTTTGGAGAGGGAAAGAGGATTATGAGTGATTTGAAGAGGCTGATTTAGAGTGGCTGTATTTTCTCAGCCTAAGTAGGAGTGTTCAGAATATACTTTTTAACAGCTACTGTCTTCCTGACAGTTGCATCAGGGCACAAACGCTGCCACAGACATGTGGTTCTTGTGCTTTCCTCTGTTCACAGTTATACTTATTTTATATATGCATACAGTAATTGGTCTTTTTGGAGAGATGTGCCAGCACCTTTGTAGCTGCAGTGTGTGGGCACCAGAGGAGGTTTGCCTTGATATGCTGGGCTGTTACTGCGGGGCAGCGTGAGCATCTAGGCTTTAAAATTGTTAGCTGTACAAGTTAATTTTGCAGCTACATGTGAACAGTTATGCTAAATCACACTCTTCCTATCTGATCAAGGTCACAGCTGAGTCATAAGGATAACACAGAGAAGCTTAATGCTCTCCATATGTTGTACCTGTCCTGCAATAAATGATGTATATTAATGTCATCCTGGAAGTAATTTTGCTTTACAGAGGGAATGAGGAGGAGAAATCCAAAGCTTGCTTGGCTGAACTCTGTAGTATGTGGCAAAGGGGTGCATGCAAACTATTAAAAATTAAAAATAGCATTTTCCCCAAGGTTCAGAAACATGTTATCTAACTTTTGAACTTTCCTTACTTTAGTGTTACAAAAGTTCCAAGGACCAGCAGCCTCAAATGGAGCTGATGCTGAATGACTGCAGTATCACCTACATTCCCAAAGACAGCAAAAAGAAGAAACATGAGCTGAAAATCTCTCACCAGGGAGCGGATGCCCTGGTTCTGGCAGTACAGAGCAAAGAGCAGGCGGAACAGTGGGTAAAGGTAAGGGGGTGTTTCTGACTAGGAGCTTTTCTGCCCACGGTGCTTCCAGTGCCTGCTCAGTTGCTGGTAAAAACTGAGATACAGACAGTAACATTTAGGCCACTTAAATCCACCTAATTTGGGGCTGTAGAAAAATGGATTTAGTGCTCAGGCCTTTTTGGAACGCCTTGGGCGACCAGTAGCTCAGTATTACATAGATGCTGCTGCTGCTGCTGCGTTTCATTGCTAATTGCACAATAATTGGGCACCAAGAGGAGATGGGGGGGGGCAGGGGTTAGGGAATTCCCTTCCATTTTATTCTTGAATGCATTTTCCAGTTATGGTGGTTAGGACACACTGGTAGTGAGCTGAAGGTTCAAATTCCCCAAGTGTAGGGGGCCTGACGCACAGGTTGCTTTGGGGAGTGGTATATAAGCATAACTGCTGCAGGCTTCCCTGAAGAGATAGAGCATACGTCACAGTCGTCTTCTTAAAAGGAAGGGTCTCTGAGGACATACCTGTTTGAATCGCTCTGGATGGAGAGAATACCTTCAGCTTCCTGCAGTCGACTCTAGTCTGCTAATCCTGGTTTAGCTTGGTATCCTCTGTTACGGTTTGTTCTGGGAATGCAGACTTCTGAGAAGTGGAATTTTGTCATCTTCATCTCCTTTTTGTCCACTGTCTGCAAATGTGGAAAATCCCAGTGCAAGGACTGCAGTTTTAGATCCTAACCAGATTACTACTATTTATGTTGGACTTTGCCAGTCTCAAATGTGGAGGTCAGGGAAGTAGTGTGGGAAACTACTCTTGCAGTTTCAGTGGTTTCTTTTAGAACCTTGAAATCCAGACTTATGAATATATGTAAAAATTGGAATGTGTGAGACTCATCAGGCATTCTCCATGCTGCACGTTGATCTGACCTTTTATGGCATTTACTTTTCTAACAATAAATTGTGTTTTTCCAAATATAATCAAATTAAACATATAGGAATTTCCTGGTGGCAAATAGTTTTCTGCAGAAGAGGGAAACATAAAATACAGTTTAAGAGGTTTGAGTTCTGTTGTGGGCTGATTTACTAAATGGAAAATAATCTGCAATTTCCTATTATGCAGTATTTTAAATACCTTTTAAGGGTGGTTTGTGTGTGTTTTGTTTTGACTCTGAGTCTATATCTTAGCTTAGAAAATGTACTCTTTATTGGTTTTTTTAATGGAAGCTAATTTTAGCCGTGTATTTGTCAGGCTGCTTCTAACATCAGTATCTTGTTTTAAGTTTTAAAATCTAGCACCATCTAAGTGTACCATTAAGTCACCTAGAATTTCAAAACCACTGAATGGGGTGAAAAGAAGTTAATAAGACATATTGTTTTTCCAAAGGAATTCCACTGTAACTAGTTCATAGTAACTCCACCATTATTTCCTGTGTTGTTCTAAACTTGTGTTTAGTAATGCTGAATTCATTGCCAATTCATTGCCATCAAGCACTGGAACAGTATACCCAGGGAGATGGTTGAGTCCCCATCTCTTGAGGTGTTTAAAAGACGGGTAGATGCAGTGCTTGAGGACATGGTCTAAGGGTAGACTTGGTGGCGGTAGGTTAATGGTTGGACTTGATGATCTTAGGAGTCATTTCCAGCCTTAAAATTCTACGATTCTATGATTCTATGATTTATAAGGCTCTCTCTTGTCAAAAATGGTTCCTTTTTCTTTCTTTTTTTTTTAACATGTACATAGAGCATTCCCCATGCAGGCAGACAGAGCAGTGCCAGGTTTTTCCATACCCCAGATGCATTCTTGTCACTTAAAAAAAGAAAAGATTTTGTACAGTTGCATATTAGCAAAGTTGTGTGTGCTGTGACCAAATGGCTGGACAGTGTCCTATCTGCAAAGCATTTGGAGATAGTCTGGCAGCACTTTAGTAAGCTGCAAAGCTCTCTGTTAATGAAACTCTTTCAAGTACATGGCAGTGCTACTGTACGTTGAACTTCTAAATGCTCAGCGGTGCTGCAACACTCTGGTCTGCATAGGACAAATTGCCTATCCAACAGCTAACCAATCTAACCAGTCTGTGCAGCTTTTGCAACAGCTCCAATGTTTACAAGAAGTAGAGGGAAAAAAAACACTCTACTTTTTTTTTTTTTTAATGTAATACGATTTAAAGTTTTTTTTAAATTATTATGAAAATAATTTTTCCTTGTTCATTTGGGACTTAGAGTGAACTTCTGTAAATTATGTGTGGCTTTGTTTAGGAAGTTCCTATACTGATAAAGTGATCCTTGCTTTGTCTCTGGAGATAAGGTTTGAGCTTTTCCTGCCTTTTACTCTAGGGGCAGGGTCCTCCCAGTGCTCTGTCTCTGCCACCACATTTTAAAGTCATAAAAGACTGTCAAAGATACAGTACCAATACATGTCAGTGGAGCAAGGTTATCAGTTAGGAACAACAGATTCTCATGAATTCATCTGTAAGCGTCAAAGTAAAGATTTACTCTTGAGCCTGAAGAGCTCAAAATGGCTTTGGCAGAGAGATTTTTCCTGTGAAAGCTAAACCAGATAAGGTTTTTCAAGTCAGATGTACTCCGTAGAAATTTCATTTACTTAAGCAAATACTTAAAAAAAAAGAAATCTATTGGAAGATAAGTGTGAAATAAATGCAGAATATTTTAAACCTTTTTCATAAAGATGACACCAAAAAAGCCAGCTACCAAAAAACCTGCTGCAAATTGAAGTCTAGACTGGAAACCACATAGGGAGTTTCAGGTTTACCAGCTAACAAATGCTTGATGAAAAAGAGATAGCTGATGTCACCAAAGAGCCTGATGAGTTTCAGGACAAGGAGTGCAACTAGTATAAATTCAGGCTAGAGCTGAGATCATAACAGTAATATGGTGGGCAACATAAGGTGGTGGAATTTTCCGGACTTGAATCCTAAAATGTTCCCACAATAATGTACATAAAAAACTGTGTGCAGTTACACACTCAGACCCAAGCATGAGCTTTTTCCATGTGCGCTTGAGTATATGTGCATCTATCTGTGTGTGCTTTTGTGGTCAAGCAAGGTCTTAAATCTGCCTGTTTGTCTCAGCACATCCAACGGGCTGGCTGAAACTACATTCATTTGTCAGCATCCCTGGGAAATCCTATGTTAAAAATAAAAGGACTACTAAGAACATGACGTTACAAGAAGATGCTTGTTTAGTGGCTTCATTCATAGAGATGAATGTGTTCTGTGTGTGAGACCTTCAGACCGGGCCACAGAAAACTGCTCTTCATATTAAAAATGCATGGATGCCGCAGAAATTAAGTTCTCAAGTAGTTTCTTGTAGAAGACTGGTAGAAGGATATGAATATGGTGTCTGGTCCCAAGGCCTTCTCTTCCTTTAGTGTTGCTTGCCTCCTGTAAAAATTTATTTCTGATTTATTGTTCATGAGACCTAATCTATCATTTATGAGTACTGGCCTTGATTTTAATGTTCCCTAATGTTATGCACCCTTTGTTAACTTCATTTTACAGTGTGCATGCTGTGGCAATCTCTTACATTGCAGGTCTGTAACTGAGCAGTGAGTCAGGCATAATAAGATGTTTCTGTATCTTACCGGTTTTTTGCATGTTCAGTCGCTTCTGAAATTTTTTTTGTAATAAGTGGGATTTCTTTTGTCCTGGAGGGAAAAGAAAATCGAGGTTGTGATTGGATCCAGTAATCCAAAGACTCTGCAACATTCCTTGTAGGGCTGTTAATCCAGTTGTCCTACACAATTTCCATTTCTGGTAACTGCATGTTGCATCTTGTAAAAGTCTTTGAAGAGATTTTTTTTTTCTTTTTTTTTCTCTCTGTGTTCTGAGCTTGCTGAGGGGAGTCAAGTAACTTCTGAGCTCTGATCTTAATGTGGACTGAGTTTTACTAAAGAATAAACTAGTGACAAGAGTTCTTCTTTTACCAGTTTAAACTGGTACAAAACTGAGCTTGTAACTGTAAACACTGTGTGGCTGGTTTTACTTTCTATGGGAATTTCCAGCTAGAAATCTCAAAACACTTCGAACATTACTTTCTTGGCTTAAGTAATATTCCCCAAAGAGGTTATTATCTGCATTTTATAGCTGAGTAGAGTCAAGTGCTGAATGATCATACCTTAAAACTGACTGGAAAAAGCGCATTTGGGGATGTATAGCCTATACAAGTGTTTTCCATCTAGCATTTGTTAGTTTATAAGTAACTTCAGGAACATACTGAGTCCCAAAACAGTCAAGCTGGGTTCTTTCTTCACTTCACATAATCCCCAGCAATTAAGGCTTTGCAAACTGAATTAAACCTCCAAGGAGTTACACCCCTATTGTCTCAAAGAGAAGGTTTTCGATACCTTGGTACGATTGGTGGCAAGGTCAGTATGTGTGGAGCATGGCAGAGTGAGCTGCGTGTGAGAGCTTTGACTGGCCCCAGGACTGCTGCCAGCGCGCTTCGGCAGAGCCGGAGGAGCCCATCCTGTCTGTGAACCAATGTGTGTGTGTGTGACCGACATATGGGAAACAATACATTATTTTTAAAAAGCAGATGTATATGTAATTTTAAAAAAAAAAAAAACTAACAGTGAATACAGAACCACGAACATCTCTATTTGCTCATTTTCTCAGGGATAAGTTTTCTTTAAGTTCCTGGCTAAGATCACAAATCCAAGCTGTGGCAGATCTCAAAGCCGGACCCGGGAGGGCTCAGACTTGATCCCTTGCTTTCACCACAAGATAGTATTCCTCCGCTCTGCGGTTTTGGATGGAAAATTATTTAAATCATACCTAGCTCAGATTTATGACCTAAAGTGTGATCTGCATTTCTGCACCATCTGGCTGAGGATGCAGCCCTTCTTGCCTGGGGTACTCCCGCCTTGCAGCAGCAGTGCCTCCAGCCGTCCATCCCAGCCACCCAGCACCTCTTTCCCTGGGCTCTGCCCAATCCAGTGGCCATATATGGCAATAGACATCATGGTAATAATGCAGGAGAAAGGATACAGGGGTTGTCTTGCTTGAATCTGTCAGAAAAGTATTTTTAAGAGGACATACAAACACTAAGGATAGTCTTGTTGGCTGTGATGCTGCTAGGATCTCATCCCTGCTTTGCTTAGACAAACAGCAAAAAGACAGAAAGATTAATCTTTTCAGGCTAGGGGATACTTGAAAATGATGTTTTCCAGCACAGAAGGTATAGGAGGTTTCTTTTTGACACTTAAAGCACAGACTATGATGTGAATAATTTCTGCTTTTCCTTTAATTTATCTAGGTAAACTCCTTGGGGTGTTTCTGCAAAATGCTAAGCCAGTTTTACTGCTCTCTTAAGGTACAGGAGATTGATGCTAATGTGTGTAGTATATAAGGGTCCAAAAGGAAGAGAAAATGAGAATTTGGTCATGCCAAAATGACAAAAAGTCCCAGAAGTTCAGTACTCCTCCAGCACTGGAAAAGGAGTGTTTCAGGAATGAGAAATACTGGGTTGTATCTGGAGCCAGATCCATTTCCTTCTGCTGTGTTGTGGATAAGCAGATTCCAGCTTTACCATATTCCTGTCTTAAGAGTTAAGCAGCAGAGACAAGAGACAGAGGATTCAGTCGTCCCTTTTTAAGCAATGCCTGTGTTTGTGAAACACGTGGGTACAAGGCAGTGGAGGTGGGTGGGTGGGTTGACTGGGTGGGTTTCTCACCTGGTTATATACAGAAGTAAAGCGAATGTGTGGTCGGGCCATCAGTTTCACCCAAATCCCTTTTGAACTCGATCACATTAAATGTGTGAGCTTCTCCTGTGAGTTTCATTAAAACAAAAACCAAGATGAGGTGCTGTGCTGACACCCCTGTGGTGAGTACAGCCTCATCCCACAGTACTGCCAGGGGAGAGGTCTGCAAGCTCCTCAAGTGCAGCAAGACTCGCTCTTATTCCTTATAGGGTCCCAAAGACATCTCCGCTATAAGGAACCAACTACAAGTTTAGTACCTTTCCGCCAAATTTTGTTGGGTGTCTGTGTGGCAGGATCTGGCTGGCAAGCAGCTGGCTCTCTGTGTTTACTGCAGAGCCTTGTGTTTTTCATCCACTTCATACCTGCAAATATTTCCTTTCTGTTCCACACGTCACTGCAGTCAGTGCAGTACACAGGTGTATATCCTGACCCAGCTGGGGGTTCAAGACTTTTCTATAACATTAATAATAACAACAACAATAATGACAATAATAGCAATAGTAATATAGTTCAGACTGCCCAGGCTACTTCCAGGTCTGCATTTGAAAGAGGCAGCTCTGAAATCTACTAAGTCCAACATTTTAATGATACTTGTGGTACCTAAAATTCTTGCAATGGAGTAACAGAAGATTATTTCAAATCATTTAGTTTCAGGGTTATAAAAAAAAAAAAAAGTTCTTCAGTTTTTTAATTGCATTTTAAATATTTGAATACGTAGTCTGTTCATGATCTCAGTTTGAAATGCCTGTCAGATCACCCTATGTGTGTGTGTATACGTAATGTATAAAGGCATTTGAGGTGAGAAAAAAAGAATGGTTTCCATTTTCTAATGTGTGGGAAAATGTAAAACTATTAATGGAAGCATGGGCCACTGCAAAGTATTCTCAGTACAGCCTTCCAGATTGTGACATTTTATTAAAAATAACTCATTTTGGGAATCTTATTTGATTTCTAGTGTTGGAGTCACTGAGGTACATTTGTTCATCTTTTCACACATTTTATTGCAATGGATAAAAGTTTGCCAACCTGCTTTCCCCACTCTAGTTCACAACTATTTTTTATGAAAAAAGTGATTTGCTTTCATATGACTCCAGGAGACTCCTTAGAAAAAAAATCGACAAAAATGCCAAGTCTTGTGATTGAAGTGATGCAAGTTGGCAACACTGGTGGAATGTTTCATCCTTAAAATTTTGAGTTAAAGCTATAAGCATGTGAAAACATCATTTATAATGGCAGCTGTCTGCAAACGTAATTATAGAGAGTGCATCCAGGCAACCATTATATATTAAAAGCATTTCATCCTGGTGAGCTATAGAAGTATGAGTTTTGTACTGTGCATTGAATACAATTATATCACACATGGAAGGCGATGAACAAGCCTTTGCCAGTGAACCCCTTGAACCCAAATGAAACACTGGATCCTTGAGTATGCGTTTACTTGAGGTCCTGCCATGAACTTGCATTTGATAGCGTGTCATTTTTTAAAATAAGAATTTAATTACAACCCAATTAAACATTTTATCTTCTCCTTAAATATGTGAGGTATGATAAGAACCGGATTTACTTCAGTATATGACTTTGCGCATACTATTCAGTTCGTGCTGCCAAATCATTTCCCTCTGTTCTGTCTGTAATTCTCATTACTATCTGCCTCTGCCAAAATTTAGTAACTGTGTGGTGTAAGCAGATGCTGAAAACACGAGCCGTTGAATTAGGGTCATGCAGGAGACAGAAATTAATGTTCCCAGAAGCTGTATGGCCACATTCCTCTAGGAAGAAAACAGCAGTGTATTTGCATCATACTGAGGACCAGCAATCGAAAATAAAACACACACAGACAAAACCCCAAACAAGCAAAAATTCCACCAGAAAGCCCCTCCTTATAAATCAGGGGAATTTAGGGCTACATTTAAGCCTGAGGTGCAAATTATCTGCCACAGGCATATCTAAATTTTCTGTTGCAAAGGATGTTGAGTGCCATGATATACTGTTCTTATGTTTCTGGGAGAAGATACAGAGAAGTTCAGTCAAGAAAGGATGCTGAATGGGTTTAAGACACTAGCTCAGAAATAGAAGTATAGGTTCATTTCCCTGCTCTGCTTAGATTTTTTTTATGTGACACTGAGTGATAAAATCTTTCTTTTTCATCCCAAGTCCTCCATCTGTAAACTGGGACTGGTGCTCTTTCTTTCTTCATGGCATATAGTGCCTGCAGTTTATGATGTGCTCATGAGTTGTAGCAATAGGAACTTTGTAAGCCTATAAACATTTGATTTATTTAGCTTCACCCTTATAGGGAACTTCAGTGCCTTGAAAGGACTGTTTGTTACCATCTTCAGCTCTTTAATGACTGTCATATCAAAGTTTCTCAGTTCAAAATACAAAATAAGTTGTTTGTTGTTTTGGTTTTCCTCTCCTTTAAAGAAATCTGGATTTTGACAGTTAGCTAATTGCTGCTTTCCCTGGAACTGGAAGTTCCCAGGCCAGATCCCTCTGCCAGCACGATGTGATGTGAGCAGAATGAAGGGAGAAGCTGAATGTCTAAATGTGTGCATCTACACATAAAAGAAAGTATGCATGTCTAGTGGTAATGCTTCCAGCAGAATAGGATACTTTTCTTTCTTGGCTCACTTGACTCTGCCATCCTTGTGTGGCTGCATGGCTGTAATCAACATGTGGAGCCCGGCACCCCCTCGACATGAGTCTGGATGGAGAGCTAGGACATGTTCTCAGCAGCACAAGCTATTTCAGACTGATAATAGGCAGTAACTCCCTGTGCCCATTGGGAATTAACTAATGTCTTTGTTTAGCATATATTTTTACATTTATATGGCTTCAGACTTTGAAGTTCTTAAAATTCTATCAAAATCTCTGTGAATTCAGTTCTGTTTTTTTTTAAAATTTTTTAAAGCAGACTTAATGCCATTCTCATTTCTGAGAACACATTTACAATCACTTTCCCCTGTATCTTTATGTCAATGTGCAAGTGTAATACAAAAATACCACAAAATACCACTGTATGGTATTAGGGGCAAGTCAATCAGCACTTCTTTAGTTCTCCAATAGCAAAAAAAAAAAAAGAAAAAAGAAAATTAAAAGCAGCTGGGTAATGTATTATGCAAAACTCTTGTCCTTTGACATGCGGGACCTTGGATCTAATCCCACTTTTTAGTCATCATAATGAAATTAGTTTGGTGGTGTAAGCTGAGTTTGTATTCCAAAATTAGCACATGGAAATCAGCAGTGCTGTTGGTTTCTTTACTCGGGAGAGCCTTGGAGCTTAGCTTGTCTAGAAACTGAAAACTTCCACCCCTAGACATTATGTCTGCTCCAGGTTGTACATGAAATGACACGGGGAGGCAACGAGAGGAAGTCGGTCTAGTGAGAGTCTGCCTGACACCTGCCAGCTTACTAAATAAATGTCCGTGGGATTCTTCTTCCCATCTCCTTTCACATTTGAATATTATTTCTCTGGTTTCTATTTTATGAATCATTATCAAGTTTTGCCTTGTCTCCTAAGGTTATAAAAGATGTGTGCAGCAACTGTGCAGGAGCAGTAGACTCCGATGGGCCATTGTCTAGTTCTCCAGTGCACAAGACAGAGCTGGAAAAGGTAATGTTATCAAAATGATTAATCCAAAACTCCTTGTGTTTACTTGTTATAGTGGCACTGTTAGACACTGTGTGGTTTAGGGGATGTTCAGGTCACAAAGCTGAAACTGAATTTAGGTTCTGTATTTAATATATTAACTTTTTCATTTTAGACCATATCCTGGGGCAATCTTCAGTAACTATTTGCTGACTCATGCTACTGTTCCAGCAAATTACTCTGTGTCATTTTTTGTTGGTTTGGATATGTGCACACATCCTGCAGAATTAAGACTTCTGCCATGTCTGTTCATTTTGTCATGAACAACCATCAGACTGACTTGGATCCATTAGCTGTTTCTCTTTTACCCGTGTAAGGTGCAGACTAAACTGGTCTCAGTTGTGCTGTGCTGTGATGCAGAGATGCTCTCCATCAAGTGCAAAAGGCTAGGGGGGCTATGACCCTCCGGGAAGAATATCTGAAGATTATACAGAAGTTTTAAAGGAAAGGATTTGATTTTTGAGAGTTGAATTCTTGAAGAGCTCCCTGGGCATGCTGACATCACTGTTTTGGCAGACCCTTACGAGCATTCATGCCTCAACACAAAAACTTGGCTATTCACATGTGGTCGTCTCTGCTGCCTTGAGTCAGCAGGAAATGAGAGCAAGAATTAGGAAGGAGAAAAACTCTGCAGTGAATGATCAGTTCATTACCAGCACTGCTTTAAGCCCCTGCTCTGTTAAGTCTCCCATCTGAGCTAATCCCTCTGTAGACGCTGCTTAAAAGTCCACCGACAAAGGTTTTGTTACCAAATTTCTGATGGCAAATTCTAACCCCATGGTGGAAGGATGCTGTAGCCAGTAGAGTTATTTTACATTGCATCTGGTATAGTAAGAGCAAAGCATGTTCCATGACAGCTCACACTCTCTGACTTCACAAGACGAAAGGTGTTGTGTTTGCATACAATATCACCTGTATTAACAATATTACCTGTATTAGCAAAGTACCTGGAAGTGTCATAATTTATTTTTTTATAAACTGTATGCCATGAAAAAGGATAGCAAAACTTCAAATGAATTTGTGATAGTCTCGACATCTTCTTCATGACTTCACTGCTCATGAGTAATGTGGTTACCAAAAATGTTCTTACCACATCATCCTATATCTTGTATGCAACCATTACAGAATAATCAGTGCTAAAACATATATTTCAAAAGCTTTTTTTTTGCAAATATTGAAAGTACTGAAGTACCATGTAGGAATGCACGATTTTCAGATGTAATTGTAACTGCATATGTGAAGTATATTTTAAAGAAATAATTTATACATTGATATCTAATCTGAGAACTGTTTTCATTGCTTAGAAGGTTAAAAACCAGAAACTTTTAGAGCCTGAAAATTAACAATGTATTCTGTAATAAGAGGTATTGAATTATGTTTCTTTCACTGATTTGACTACACTTTCAAATACAGACCTATTTTGTGGCTTCTGTGCTATTCTAAAGCCTTTATGGCAATGTAAAAAAAAACCCAAACCCCCTAAAACTGATTCTTTTACTATCTTTTATTTGTCTTCCAAGTGGATGAGAGCTTGAAGAGGGCCTACAGGAAAGATGGAGGTGGATTATTTATCAGAGAGTGTAGTGAAAGGAGGTGTAATGGGTTTAAACTGATAGAGAGAGATTTAGATGAGATTTAGATGACTGCCCCTGGATCCCTGGCAATGTTCAAGGCCAGGTTGGATGCGGCTTTGGGCAAGCTGGGCTCGTGGAGGATCCCCCTGCCTGTGGAAGGGAGTGGGACTGAATGGGCTTTGAGGTCCCTTCCTACCCAAACCATTCTAGGTTTCTGTGAAATGTGTTTTATTTCACAGTAAGTGCACTTTTAGATCATACTCATGACACTTTATTTAGCGAAGGTGCCAACATTGTGTGTCAACTAATGTGTTTGTCCCTGCAGAAGTTGTCATCTGAGCGGCCAAGCTCAGATGGGGAAGGTGCTGTGGAAAATGGCATCACTACTGTGTGCAATGGGAAAGAACAAGGTACGTCTCAGATCCAGAGGTGTAAATAATACATGCATGCATGGAACGAGAGGCAGTGAAACACCTGTCTTTTTCAGAAATAAGCAGTAACATTGTAAAATATTTTTTTAAGTATTCAATTTAACTTGAAAGCTGAACTATCTCAACAGTGAAATCTTTAAAATTTAGCAATAACAAAAAGCATTTGATGTTGCTATTGTGCAGGTAAAAATAATATCATTAATATAAGGAAACAGCATATAGATATTTTGACTTGGCCTTTTGTGTGTTCAAAAGTAAAGCTTTTTAGAGCTTGGGCGACCACTATAGGCAACCAACAGTTACTTATAGTAACTGTAATTGTATACAGTGGGTGTATAGCTTCTAAGAAAAAAACTATCATTGAATACTGCAGGGACAGAATCATGAGTATTGTGTATGTATATATATATATGTATTTATACACATATGTACACTGTTTATGTATGCGTGAGTATACACAGATATATAAATTGTTATGTATCATTATTTACTTTAACATACTAAATTGTATATAATCATGCAATATCAGTTGACTTGTGAGAATATATGTATATAATTTTACATATGCTACTTTCAATGTGTGTTTTATAGCTAACAGAGGTACATCCTAAACTCAGAGGGTATTTTGATTGACTTTATCTTAAAAATTCAGCCCCTGTGTTTTTTTTCCCACCCTCCTCTTCCACCCCTGAAGCAGAAGAAATTCTGTGATGTTGTTAACTTGCCACAAAGCCATGGTATCATTTAGATAAGCCATTTTTCTGCAGCTGTAAAGCTGAAGGGTAATGTGAGCTTCAGTGAGCACAATGTCAATACTGGCCTTGGTGCCAGCGCTGTCTTGCCTTTTGACTCACTGCCTTTATCTTCTCCCTGGGTCATTTTCCAGTGTTTCCTCTGTACAGATCTCTGACATATCCAATAGTAAAGAACAAAGTCAGTTTTTATGGTTTCTAGAAATTTTGTTACATAGTTTGATTTCACCCTATAAAGTCTTCTACTAAGCTTTCAAAAAGCACACCACTGTTTTAGCCTCTGAAACCTACTGAGAAACATCTGTGACCCAAAAGCTGTGTTGTCCAAGATGTCCAAAAATGCCTGGTGTCTCAGGTGCCCCACGAGATACATGCTGATGGAGCACATGCTCCATCATATAAAACCAGCATAGATGTCTTGATGAGGGTAATTATAAACATAAGTTGCTTTTATAAATTGTGTCCTTCAATATGCAATAATAAAAATAATGGGCATTAGTGACTGCAGAGACTAAAATATCCCTGGCAACATTTTAAGTGGTTCTGTATGAAGTTACACTGCTTTTTTTAAACTATGGATAGGAATTGCTTAAGGGAATACGTGGGCAGGGATGCTCAGAGAGCAGTCATCTCCAGCCGTCACCCGTCGGCCAACCTCTGCTCTACGCTTAAGCAGCTGCTCATTTTGCTGTGGGCAAGGAAATGAGAAGAAAAGGCTTTTGTGACAAAAATCACTGACAGTCAGGCAATCAATATATTCTTCAGACTCAAATAGATTAAGTAATGAAAGACTGACTTCTGCTGCCTCTCAGTACTGCAGGAAAACAAAGCAGCAGTGTGAAGGGAAGATAGGACAGAAAAACCAAAAAGCACTGAAGTGGACTTATTCCACTGTCTGTGCTCCTGCAGACAGTTCCTTTGAGATTCTGTCTCAGAGGGATGAATTATTCTCAGTCTATGGCTTTTTTCAATGCTTTTCGTCTCCGTCACTGTTCAACAGCCACAACCAGTCACTGTCTCTGCAACGTAGGAGAGAAACCTGTCTGCAGGCAGGTGCTGCCTTTGGGTCTTCCCTCAGACAGAGCAGAGGGGACAGGTAGCCTTTCTCCCTCAAAACATGCCCATTGCATGTTTAGAGATTCAACATAAGTTGTGAATACTGTTCCCATACAAAGAGAGAATTAGACCTCTTCTTGCGCACACACGTTGTGGTATTGGAGTTTGTAGTGACAGCTTTCTGCAACTGACCAGCTTCCTCCCCACCAGCATCACATGCAGCAGGCAACAGATTTGTACAGTCTTGGCCACAGTTATAATTTCTAAATAATGTTCTGTGATTCCTAACAATTCAATATGATAAATTATCCCATTGTGAGTCCCAAACTTTTCTATCGGTTTTTGTTTGGTTTTTTTTTTTCTGATTCTGTTTACTCTTGGAGACTTTTTTTTTTTTGGGGGTTTTTTTTTTTTTTTTTTTTTTTAGGATTTTAGTCAGGTAGGCACTTTTAAAAATTATATCCACACTCCTTGCCATGCTACGTTCAGCAGCTCAACATGTCTCAGTACAGAGAGCTGTAATATCACTGTATGGTATTAAGTTATTGGAATCACAGACTGGATGTTTGCAAAAAACGTTTTTTCATCAGATTTTTTTTGTTTCCAAGCCGTCATGTTCAAAGGAATCGACAACCTTTAACCACTGAATGCTTATACTGATCCCACTAATTTGTTCATTTATTAGTCTTGACTTTCAGAAAGGTCCAGTGTGAAAGGTCCACCTTAATTGTACATGGAAGGAATACTTTTTCTAGGGAAGCATATTCTGTCTTTATTGTGTATTTAACTGCTGAAGTATGTTGAGGTAAATGTTTAAGAACTATGAGGGATCATCTGACTGGAGTTTTATTCTTGTGTATGTGAGCTAAATTTATATGCAGGTCCTTAGTCATACTGATAAATTAGATGATACCTGCTGTGGAAAGAGACTTGCAGCTTGATTGTGTTAAATTAAATTAGAAGCTTGGTTTTTATTTTTCTGAACCTTCTAAATGCTGTGATTTTCATAGCACAGAGGTTATTTATAGTCATCTGCATCACACAGGGCACATAATGTTTAGAGCCTGTGACTTTTGTACAAATATTCATCTTGCACAGAATTGTTTGTCCAAACTACTGTTTTTATCTGGGTTGTCTCCATTCATCAGTTAATTAAGTTGTACTAAAATGCCCACCTTTTCTTCCTTAATAGTGAAGAGGAAAAAAAGTTCCAAATCAGAAGCTAAGGGCACTGTGACTAAAGTAACAGGGAAAAAAATAACGAAGATCATTGGTTTAGGAAAGAAAAAGCCATCAACAGATGAACAGACCTCATCAGCTGAAGAAGATGTTCCAACATGTGGTAAGTGCTTTTTCTCCTTGAGTCTTAAAAGACATTGCAACTAAAACTTAATAAAAGCCTAGCCTAGAAATTCCTCTAAAACTGATTTTGTTGCTATAATTCTTCCCCCAAGATCAGAAGGATGTACTTAGACTGAAAGGATTAATCAAGAGCTTATAATTTGAAAATAGACCAAAAGAACTTGATTTTTTAAATAAAATGGTAGCACAGGCTCAGAAGGAATATCATGTCTCTTTGTAAGGATGAAGGGGAAGAGAAATGTGGAGAAAAAGCAGAATGAAGCAAGAGGTGTTTTCAAACAATTGGATAGAAAATGAACATAGGCTGCACTATGAAATAAATTTAGGCTAGGAATTAAAGGAGAGTTCTTGGGAAGGGATCAGGTCTTTTATGATGGATTGTGGTGAGGTTTTATGGGATAGCAATCAATACAGCAGCTGACTGTTTTGATTTGAGTTCACAGCCAAAATGATTTGAGTTTAATTGTGGGTTCCTACAATGACATATACTGGGCAAAACTTGAATGAAGTAACAAATTTCTAGTAAGTTATATTAACTCCTAATGTTGATCAGTCCATTTCACAGTTATAGTGCTTTGCAACACCAAGGAACTATATGAAAAGGGACACAGAAAATGCTTATGGTTTGTATCACAGCTGTTAATGTTTGCTCACAATTTAGGATTTTATGAAATGTACTTAACTGATGTCCTCACAGCTCTGGTATTTTCAAGCAAGGCAACGTATTTACATTCTCCTGTTTGCCTTTTAGTGCTCCAGTACTAAGTAATGCTTCCATACATGAATAAGGTTGACCCCACCCTTCTTCCAGTCCCTTCCAAATAAAATTTCTGTAGAAAGCAAGCTGTGAAGCATTTGCACCACATTCTGAATTTGGAGTATTTTCCCCATTTATTGCCTAGGAAAACTTTGGGAAATCTGAAATGTGTGATTAGGCAGCAGTTGGCAGAACTTGAATGAATTATGATAGATGCTTGTCCAATGGGAAAGAAGCAGATCCATAAGACCACCAGTGAGAACTTCATAGGCCACAGGTGGTTCTCAAACCACACTTTGAGAATCATTCACATAAGCAATCTTTGATTAAATAAGTGTGTGTATATACATCTATACAACAGCTAAGTACAGTTGTAATTTATCAACAGAAAGAACAGCTGGGAAAAGCTGTGTCCAGCCAGATGCACTGTCCAAAGCATATGGCTTCCATAAAAGCTCAAACTTCCGGGGTCTCATACTCTGTTGATTATTCTATATGATGTGAAATGTTAGCCACAGCTGTACAATCTAATTTCTAGTACTTCTGTCATTATTTCAGATACAGACATAAATATAACCATTACTATTGCCTGCTTTTGGCTCTCCTCAACACTACTTTCAGATTTTATAGGCAAATATGTGTGTCTAGGCTTTGGTCGTTGCAGGAAGTCTTTGCAGGAGTTTCTCAGCACCAGCAATTTGGCTCAATGCAATGGTCTCTGGGAGGTTGCTCTATGGTTTAAGTCTTTTACACTTGAAAAGGTTCTACCTCCCATGAACAGAGGGAAAAGCTCAGTGGGACCTCAAAGGACACACAGGTAGAGTGGAAACTAAAACCCACGTGCACTTGGAGTCATAGCAGAGCTCTTCCCTACAGCATCACTGGTCTTTCACTGCTGAAGTGCTAATGCCCCAACGGGGAACACACTCAAGGCATTTTTGGTTATGTCAGCTGTTGAAGGTTTAAGCAGGGACATGTGGGAGGAAAAGCATGGGTCCTGCTTAGTTCCGTGAAGTAAGAGGTTTTGGAAGAGGTTTTCTGATAGGTGCATTGGGAGCAGAGGGAGGGGAAATATACTCTCTGAAAAAAAAGGTTTCTCTGGCTTGTACGTGAAGGGTTTTCCATTTCTAGGGATTATATTATAACACACAGCTATACAGGGGTTTGTTACAGGAGGAGAGAGAAGAGCTGGAGTGTGTGATCATCACATAGAGCCAAATTCATCCTCCGTTTTTTATGGCACCTTCTAAGATGTGTGCTGTTCTGATCTGCTATATCCTGTTGGATCAAGCTTTGACATTGGAACCATAATGTTGGAAGGGAAACACAGAAAAAAA
>VXBZ01031355.1:0-95991 GCA_013399135.1 Heliornis fulica | reverse complement strand
AAAGGATGAGTCATAGTTTTAATGAAAACCAAGGAGATAGCTATTCAACAGGATTAAATGAAAATCAGACCTGAGATAGAAGACTTCTTTTTTTTTTTTTTTACACAAATTCTGGCCTGTGCAAAGTACCATTTTTTCCCTCCTCATAGCTTGCTTGCAAGCAAGCTGCATGTTGAATTCATGTACTGTTCATAATGTTAATGTAAAAAAAAAAATAAATTTTTTTATTTCATTCCTATACTAAGTAAGGCAGGAAAATTGGACATTGTCTTAATTTTGCAGTTCCCAGAGTCTGGGACGACTATTGCTATGGGACAGAAGGACAAGCACAACACACTGACCACTTAATGACATTGCATGCCTAGACACTGTATCCAGTACAAAGCATGATAAGAAAAATGGTGGTTTTTTAAAACACAACTTGACCACGAAATTTTTATTTGTTGAAAGGGTAGTGTATTATACCTGGCAAAATTTTTAAATTATTGTTTAAACTTTTGTCTTAAAGCTTAGCTAACTTTCGTATACATTTACTCCTTGAATTTCAAACCAATACGGATTTTATATGTTTTGGCATCAGTAGTAATCTTTTAAATTCTGCTTTTAAAGTGTTGCAAGCCAAACATTCATTCTTCTTTCTAAATTCAATTAGAACATATAACATCAATGTTTGGTCAACCCTGTGGGTTTTGGGTGTTACAGAGGGTACCTCATCACCTAATTATATAATATGAGCTGTGATATTTCCCTGAAAATTCTTGTGAGACACAGTTATCAAAGCCATTACAAATTAAGAAGTTGGGTCTTCCTTGTGAGCACAATGGCTCTATACGTACCTTGCTATCACTGTCCCTCTGCCATTCTTACCAAAGTTTGGGGGTCAGTGTGGTCCTGCTCATCCAGGCGCTGCAGAGACTAAAACAGAGCAGCCGTTTGCATGTGAGCAGGATCACGGCTTTGTATGCTTTTCTCTAGGTCATTGGCGCAGTGAAAGTTTTCATTGAAAGAAGTGGGACAGCATCATTTACTTGTCTTCCTAAAATCCATCTAACTTTCTCTTCCAAGTGGAGGAAGTTGTTCATGTACTAGCATGACATTGAAAAGTCAGTTATGTTTTTTATTTTTCTTTTCAGGAAAAAGTTGAGTAAAATAGCTCATGTTTCATTTTATTGCAGGATATCTCAACGTCCTCTCAAATAACCGTTGGCGTGAGCGCTGGTGCAGAGTGAAAGATAATAAACTCATTTTCCACAAGGACAGGACAGACCTGAAGACACACATTGTTTCTATCCCTCTCCGTGGCTGTGAAGTCATCCCGGGACTGGATTCGAAGCACCCCCTGACCTTCCGCCTTCTCCGAAACGGGCAGGAGGTTGCAGTGCTGGAGGTGCGGTGGTTGCTAGTGGTTATGACTTGGAGGAGTGCCCACAGGCTAAGTTAGAGGAGCACGTTCATACAAGCTAGTCATTACAAAAACCAGTCTTTTGACTAATATTGCAGAGCTAGATAATAAATACTGGAAGGAGAAAAAATATTAGGAGTTGTAGACAAAGAGAGAACTGAGATTTAATGCAGTTCACATTTCTTCTCAGCAAGATGCTTTTCTCTACACTTACATTCCCTTGACTTGCGTCTAAATATCGCTGCTCCATCTCTATGCACAGTCTTACATCAGCGATTTAATTTGGGTAAATAACAGCAATAATTGGATAATGGATTATGTTGATGGGAACTCTAGAGCTCTTAACTCTCATTTATCTGCCACTTATGTGAAATACTTTGTGCAGTCTCTATCTGTAATAAGGTCATTCTGCAGTAAGAAGATACAGTGTGCCAGCACCCTGGTGAGCCTCTTGAGGAACTGCACGTGTAGAAACTGGCATGTGCCTCACAGTACAAAGGTCATACTTGTGTCTGTGTTAGGAGGGTCAGCATTTTCTGAGGGTGCTTTACTCATCATAATTTGAAAGCTGAAATGAAAAGACACATAAAGCCAAATATAATGACTATGCAGCAGGAGACAACCTTTTGTGTTCAGTGGTAGGATGTACACTTTGACCACTTTGGATTTCCAACTACAGGTCACATTAGTCTCCTGTCCCTGTATTAGAAGGGGTATGGCTAGCAGGTCAAGAGGGGTCCTCCTCCCTCTCTACTCTGCCCTGGTGAGACCTCACCTGGAGTATTTTGTCCAGTTCTGGGCCCCTCAATTCCAGAAGGACATAGAACTCCTTGAAGGAGTCCAGCACAGGGCCACCAAGATGATGAAGGGAGTGGAACACCTTCTTTATGAGGACAGGCTAAGGGAGGTGGGTCTCTTTAGCTTGGAGAGGAGGAGACTGAGGGATGGGTGACCTCATTAACATTTATAAATGTGTTAAGGGTGAGTGTCAGGAGGATGGAGCCAGGCTCTTCCCACTGATGGCCAGTGATAGAACAAGGGGCAATGGGTCCAAGGTGGAACATAGAAAGTTCCATGTGAATACAGAGAAAAACTTTTTCACAGTGAGGGTGATGGAGTACTGGAACAGGCTGCCTAGAGATGTTGTGGAGTCTCCTTCTCTGGAGACATTCAAGACCAATCTGGATGCGTTCCTCTGTGGTTTAATCTAAATGATCCTGCTCAGGAAGGGGGGTTGGACTAGATGATCTTTCGAGATCCCATCCAACTCCTAACATTCTGTGATTCTGTAAACAAGAAATTTAGAAACAGTGGTTTCCTTCCCTCTCCCCATTTTTCACATTATTTATTTTGCTACAGTTTAACTTTTGTAAGTGGTGACTCAAAGCAAGATATGAAAAGCTAAAAATAACTTTACTAGTATTCATATTTGCACCTATGCCATTAGGGAAATTATCTAGACAAATGTATTGGAATATTTGAAAAAGCAAGACTAAAATTTCTTGTACTGTATCATAACTTTTTCCGTTATTTCTACTGAGCACTAACATTTGCTTCTCAGGAGTCATCCTAACTAAACTCCCTTAGCCTAGCATAGGACAATAATTCTGTTACAGCTTTCAATTTTCTAATGTTTAGAATAAACATGGTTTGAATCTAAATCCACTATCCTTCAACAATTACTTTTGTTTTTTCTTTTTTCTTTTTTTTTTGAGATTCCTCACTTTGTATTTCATCATAACTGATGAGCACATAGCTTACTTTAGGTGCACTCATTCTAGCAAAGCAGTTTTAATAAGAAGTCCTGAGGTTTTAGGAGTTCCACAGAGAGAAACCAGAGGTTCTCATACACTGTGGTAGCAATTTGTCAGCTGAGAAGTGTGTGCTATTTAGAAATAATGCTGAGCTCAGTGGCAAGCTAAAGACCTGACCTATGCTCTTCCCTCTCCTCACAGGCATCCTCCTCTGAAGACATGGGCAGATGGATAGGAATTCTGCTGGCAGAAACAGGGTCTTCAACAGACCCCGGAGCTCTGCATTATGACTACATCGACGTGGAAATGACGGCAAGCGTCATCCAGGCTGCAAAACAGACTTTCTGGTGAGAGGCGTTCAGCTACCCGGGTGTTTCCAGTACTCTGAGAATTTATATCTGTAACTCTTGTTAATTCTCTTGCCAAGAGAGCTTATCACAATCCACCCCACTTTGCCAGATATTGAAGTCCTGAAGTGTTTCAGCATCGCAGCATGTTAGATTAGTAAATGATTATTGTGTTGGCATCCTGCTAGTTCTGTAAAAGACGCAGACACTGTCCAACTTTGCTCAAATATTTAATCATTTTTTTCAGTAAGTGTCCTTATCAAATACTATAGTTTAATTTTTTATTTTGCCTGAAGACTTAGAACTATCCCTGGAAGAAGATAAATATACTGAAAATTAAATAAATATGCATCTGTGAAGTTTATGTTTATCTATTGGCTTTAGTTGCTGTACACATAGCCAAAATATATAGCATATATTGGCCATTTTATGCTGTGTACTAAACATGTATAGCAGATTTAAGTCTTGGATAGATTATCAGTGTTTCCTTCTCAAGTTTGTGATTAATTAAAAACTTCATCGAGCTCACACCAGTCCAATTATTTTAATAATTTTAATTATTAAGAGGGTTTTAATTTAGAAGGTGGAAATTGTAAGCTGTCTAGGGTGCAGCACGGGAGCTTTGTTTAAATTACAGATCAGTACAGTGAATTCCCCACTACCGTTCCTGTGCTAAGAGAAGTTATGCATACTTGGCATATATAGTGATTTGCATGTTCAAATCAGTTTAAGTATTAAGGCAGTCTTTGGTGGGAAGAGACGGCATTTTCTCCTTGGCTGGCTGACATAGTTTAGAAACGATAGTGAAGGAACAGTTGGGACAGGCGGGATGTCCCGCTGCAGATGTACCCCATGATTTCCTGTGGTTAGAAAGGTGGCCTAAGAAGACAGCTGGCAAAGGTGTCATTCCTCATCCTGAGGCAAAATGAGACTTTCCCCACCCCACAAATTTGAAATTCATGTGACCTGATATTGGAAATTCACACCCCATCTGCCCACCATAACTTCAAACAGATTGAAATGAAAATAAATCTCAGAAGCTACAGAGTTTTTCAAAAGAAGACTCTCCTGCCATTTGCAAAGTGTTAAGAGAGCTCTGAGGAGGGAAGCTGGCAGCTTCATTCAGGATCTGGTATGACTTCTTTTAAATGATTCTGATAGAAATCAAAGTAGACTCAGTATAACCATGAGACCAGTTTTGTGAAAACCAGGTATTTTAGGTTGACTGAAACTGCACTTAGCTTAGGTTAACTTATGTTAATATTCATTTAGAAGGTAAGAGGGATCACAAAGTTTATCCTGTGTTGACATGTATTTTTGCTCAGTCAGCATCTAGCAATAACCACATTTAAGAAAGAAATAGAACCTTTTCCCCCCGAATACTGCTTGGCTTTCCTTTTTTCTGAAGAAATGCATTATTAATTGGAGCCAAGTGAAAAAACATATGCAGCTAGGCCACATGTTAGAAAGGCATGTCAAACAACTTGCAAAATAGCAGAATTACCCTATTAAGAATTAGTAAAAATTCTTTAGGTGTCTTTAAAAGTATGTAAGAGCTTGTTGATAAGCCACTCCTGTAGAGTAGCTGTCTGTGATTTTCAACTACTCCTTGAAAATTAGGAGAAATGACAGTAACACTTAAGTGTTAATAAAATACTATTTCTGCCCTTTATAGAATGACTATCAGCATTGCATCTGCAGTGATCATTAAAGCTGTTATTATCACACAATCACTTCAGGATTATCGGTTAATCGTTTCCTGAGACCAGTGCTTTGCAAAATGGTCGTCTCTTCATTAATAGTCCCATCCAATTCTTTTCATCTAAATCATTAAGTATCCAGGAGAGGTTGAAGAAAAAAATGCTTCCAAGCAGGTCTTCTCCATTTATTTTCCCAGCTAGCAGCTTCAGAATACAAGTAACTTGCGTGGATGCACCTGTAAACAAGCTTAGTGAGGCTTAGTAGAATAATGCTTTCGAAGTGTTGCAGATACTTAGATAAATCTTAGCTTCCTTTGATGGTGGAAATTACACCTACAGGTGCATCAGATGTTATCAGCGAACATCCATTTTCAGACATGGTTATTATTCATCACTCTCATCGGAGATACTAGAGTAGAAAATATGATAACCTCTTCAAATGCAGTCCTTCAGACTAACCAGAAGCACTTCAGTAATGATCTTCTTAAAGAGGAGCAGTAAACGCAGGCAAGCCTTTAATAATGTCTAATAAAGTAAGAGATATGATAAAGTTAAAAACATTTTTATCATAGAGTACATCTTGGTTTTTTTGTTGTCTGTTTGAAGTAAGAAAAGCTTCTGTCTAATGACTATTCCACCCCCACCCTGCCCTGAAAAGTTCACACTGAACTGGGCAGGTTCATCCCTCCCATGAGCCTGGATCTCCTGTGGCTCAGGTAAGCCACAGTTGGATGAGGGCTGTCTCCCTGTGAATGAGAAATTCAATGGACTCCATGTTATTTCAAAGCCTAAAGAAAGCAACTGTTGTAACCACAGCATTCTTGAGCTCCAGCCAGTGTTACAGAAGACCCTCTCTGCTTTAGTGGGGCTCTATCATGTTTTATGAATGTCAGCACAGAGCCTGAATAGTTCCATTGTTTGGGAAGGAAAGTTTTATTTTCCCATTCACAGACACCTGAAGCTATAGGAGTTATTTAGGATCTCACTCTATACTTTGTTCAATTTTGGTGGTTGCTTTAAAGGATACCCTTGGAGTCGTTAATGCTCTTAGGCCTGATTCTGCCACTTTCTGCAGTGTTATATCTTTTCTCCCAGCCCAAAGCCCGTTGTAGTCCATGAACACAACTTGCATATGTTCTGCAGAATTCCAGTAAAACAAGCTGCAATGCTGATAATCAGGGCGAGGAAACAAACATACAAACAAACAAACAAACGTGCATATATCTGTATATCTCTCTTTTGAAGTGTCCAGAGATCTCCAGTTCACTGTGTGAAATAGAATAAGCATGAATATACTTAGTATTTGTATGCACAATTACCCATGCAGAGCACTGCCATTGTGCCATTGGCCACACTCTACCCAGCCAGAAGTTCCAAAATGGAAATGAAAAATCCCCAGATGTCGGGGATGAAAATACTCAGCAAGGTTTGGGAAATACTTGAACTGAGACTTCATCAAAGTTCCACTATTTTACAAATTTTTGCTGGATTTTAATCTTGTTTCTCCCACTTGCTAAGTTCACATCCCACCTACCAATCCCCACCCCCACCTCCAAGAATGCATGGACCCAGAAACACCTGCTTCTCCCCAATGCAGACAACAAGGGAACTTTTGTGGGACCCTGGCAAGCTGCTTTATAACACGGATCAGCAGGTTCCCATGTAAACATGCCACTGAGCAGTTACAGCTGTTGCCCTCCTGGCTTTCACACAGTCTTATCCTCAGTGTAAGAATGGAGTACGGGAACACATGTTGTAATACTGGCTGCTAACAGCAACATGCAAACAACAAAAGAAGGAAAACTGTCCTCAGCTTTCCTGCAGAAAGGGAGAAAATACGTGCTTCCAGGCTGCATAATCAAATATGGGGAACATACCACTGAATTACCATTTAAATTTAGGTTCACATGCTGGTTCTTATTATTTTTATTTTGCTTTATTCAGTTTTATGAACAGGCGAGTTATATCTACAAATCCGTATCGGGGAAGCACTGCCAATGGATACGCCTGTCCGAGTGGAGTGGCGCTTCACTACGATGATGTTCCCTGCATAAATGGATCGGTAAGAATTGAATTTGCACAGAACAAATGGTTTGCATGTGTTGAATGCATGGACATCTGAAAATTATATTATCCCCAAAACCCTACTGGGCAGTTTCCAAGTGAACTCCTGTTTTTTTGATTGGGGGCTGTAAACTTCTCTCACACCTACAGAGTATTAGGGGCGTGGGACATATTGTTTACATTAACCTGCACGTGAGTCAGCGTAAATGTAGAAAACAGTTGCCTATTGATGATTGTTGCCAAGTCTGTGAGTATAGTACTCATTTGAGGGGGCATTTTTTTAGATCACGCTGGACCTGACAAAATTAAGGACGCAGTTACATCAGGCACTTTTTGGTGTCTGTTAAAAAAAAAAAACAAAAAAAAAACCTTCAAAATCAACCCCCAAACACTTCTCAGTCCGTGGGGAGGGTTCTTTCCTCATGACAGCAGGTACTGCTCATCCCAAAGGAGAGTCACAGTGGTCACTTCCATCTTCATAAATTGCAGATCTGAGTGTAGGCAGATATGTAACAGGGTTTAACACATAGTGGATGCTGAGCCGTAGCAGTATGTGGTTCTCCAGAAGATTTACAGGGGACCTACAGCCTATGTCAGCTCTTAATTTGGGCTGCTTCATATTTGCCTCTCACTATGGCCAAACTCAAGAGAAATTAAGTTTTGAAGTGTTAAGTGGACTGCAAGTTCAGTTCCTCTGTCATGTCTTAGTAATGTTGGAAAAATGCTAAGAAGACTCTCTTGGGACCAACACACAGCCATATGTGTGGTGAGTAGTGTGTATGGGTAGATCCTGGGAGAGCACAAGCCTTTGTGTGAGTAGTGTACTGCCACAGCCAGGAGGGATTAGGGAAGGATATTTGGCAACCAGGTTGGTTTCTTTTAAGATTAATGGAATGAATCACTGGACTATTGTTGTTGAGTGTTCCGTTTTTCTATGAAAAGGAAAAAAAAGATGAAAAATGGCCTGTAGCTATTTTAGCCGGTTAGTTCAGAATAATAATTCTCCAGCAAATAAATGTAGTACTAGCACATCAGCAGCTGGTATTCACTGAAAGGACATATAGCCTGAAGAAAGGGGAGGGGAAAAAAAAAAAGGAAAAGAAAAAACCCTCTTGGCTTCTGCTGTTAGGCCAAATTATTTCTAACAACTCATGTACCAGATGTAATCTGTGTACCAGATTCATCTGTGTCATCTGTGAGCACCCCCCTGCTACCACAGTCTGCATGTGCCCTCTCGGTGCTAGAGCTAACAACTGATGGTGCAGTCTATGAAACAGCAAGGGTGATGGACGGCACCAGTCTCTCATAGTATAGAGAATGTACAGGATGGAGACCACAAACACCGTAATGCAATGTTTCCTTTCCACACTGTGCCCTCCTCCATTTCTAAATAGTTTGACTCAAATGCCAGCAATAAGCATCTGCTTGCTAAATACTGAGGGCTTGCTACGGTCCGAAGAATTACTAATGTTTTAATTTTGCGTAGGAGATACTGCATGGTGTATTGTTTACTAACTGCTGAAGTGTATGTGTTGCAGTGGGAACCAGAAGATGGCTTTCCTTCTCATAGCAGGAACATTGGAGAAGAAATGCTTTATGATAACGCAGGCCTGTATGATAACTTGCCGTCTCCAAAAATCTTTGCGCGCTATCCGCCAGCTGACAGGAAACCCAATAGGTTATCTACTGACAAACTCTCCTCTAACCATTACAAATACCCTGTCTCATCCAATCTGTCTTCTGCTCAGTCTGTCACTAATACCTCTGCTGTGGGGAGGGGATCTGCCTCGCAGGTACTGTACTGTTTAATACTTAGTAAAGCTTTTTATTTTTTGTCTGTTCTGCTTACCTCGTTGTTTTCTTAAGGGCCTTGGGCTATTTCAGTCCCTTAGTGTTAGCACTGAAGTGTTTGGAAGTTAGTTATGAGCCCACCACAGATTAAACAGGTTTTCCACGCTGTAAAACCTGATGTGGAAGTATTGGCACCGGGAAAGGCTAATTCTTGATGATTTACAGGTTGTAGATAATAAGAAGAAATATAGATGTGACCTTCCAAGCTCAACCTGAGTGCATAGCTAGCCATGTCTTCTCAGGCAGTGATGACTTAAAAAAAACCATAAAGAAAGTTAAATATGACCTGGCTTTGACAGAAAACTTGCATCTCTGGAATTTTGCTAATTTGTATATTGTATACACTACCGTTACATGTATTGTGAATATATGTATGTATCATATCATATGTGTGTGTGTATATATATATACACACACATACACTGAATGGTATAGTGTGTATATACCATATTTAAATTACTGCCTGTTACTTTCTTCTGCTGAAAAAACCTTAAGTCTATGCCTGTGCTGCTTTCTGAGGATGGCCTCAGGCTTGTGGACCTGAGCTGAAGCTAAGTGAAGCTAAAGAGCAGTGAAATCCTGTATGCTCAGCCTCAGCAGCAGGCAGGCTGGGGAGCAGGGCAGTCCTCTCTCACAGCCCGCCAGGACCTTCTCCAGAGCCTGTAGCCAGTCTCCAAAAGCTGGTCATTGGCATAAGCCTGCAAATG
Source organism: Heliornis fulica (assembly GCA_013399135.1). Classification (NCBI taxonomy): domain Eukaryota; kingdom Metazoa; phylum Chordata; class Aves; order Gruiformes; family Heliornithidae; genus Heliornis; species Heliornis fulica. Next base: position 86,166 of record VXBZ01031355.1, on the reverse strand, counting down.
TATCACAAAGGGGTGGTTTTCAATTTCAGCTGAAATGGAACAGGTAGATAAGTGATCGCCTTGACCAGGGCACCTGACATATTGCATTTTTACTCACTTAACCCCTAGAAAAACTGTATCAGAATGCTAGAATTTGGTGAGGTTGCAGAATTGGATTTAGACTTATTTGAGCTGCAGTGATAGGCTTCCCATTGCACTCCCAGTTTAGTCGTCGAAAGCTTTTGGAAGCAGGGCACCCAAGCACAGGACACGTATACCCTGTGCTTGCCTAAGGCATTCCCCACTGCACTTGGTCAAGGACAGTGTTGTCCTTCCCAGGGTTCAGTTCAGTGCAGGGGACTCCTCTAAAAGCAAGAAAAACTTTTCATTAGTAGCTAGAAGTTGTGTAAGAGGAAATACTCGTAATGAAAAAAATGTGGAAAAAAATGTTCATAAAATATGAAATAATTGCTATTTTTTAAAATAAAATAAAAATTCCATACATCACAAGGTTGGCAAGGTCATATAGCAAATAAGAAACAGTGTCGGACTTTTTTGTGGGGCAAACTGTATTGGGTTTTTCTGTATGAAATTACCATAGACAAACCTGTGTTTCAGGAATCTGGTGTATTAAATGATGTGAAAGTACATGTTTTCTGCCTCCCAATGGCTTTCTTGCTATAATAAGTGCTGGAGTTTTGAATAATTTTAGACTGTAATGCCACCAGAGTTCATCCCCTTGTTGTCGTGACACTGCTGGTGCTGCTCCTGCTGAGCGGGCAGAGACATCATCTCTGGAGGAAGCGCCGTCTCCAGCTCAATCAATACGCTGTATTGAGGCTCTCCAAGCAGGCGGGGAGGGTTTTGTCAAGCTTTGCCCTTTATGAAAGAGTGACTTTAATGCCTGTGACACAGGAATAGCTGGAATCCATTTGTACTTCTGTTTTCAAACAGTTTAAAGGAAAGAAGCCTCCTGCGACTGCTAATGGGCTCACTGGAAAAGGGAGAACTTTGAATAGCCAGCCGAAGAAATCTGAATCAGTGTCATGCGTGAAGCGCACCGCGTCCAGTAAGTATGTCGCCTTGCTGCTTGGGAGTGGAATCATGAGGAAACCCCAAAATAGCTGCCGTTTAGCAAATGAGATAGAGAACTACTGTGGCTCCTCTGCGGCCGAGAGGCCGAGCAGGAGATGCCCACCAAGACTTTGAATAGGAGATATTGTGTGCATTGGTGACTCATGAGTACTCCAGCTGCGCCACGAGATTCTCACATGGAGAATGATAAATATGAAACGTGGAGCCATGGATGCAAAGTCCTGAGGGCAGCAGGAAAAATAAAGGTAACAATTCTTTATTTGGGGCAGAGAGTAATTCTGTAGTCCTGTTGGAAGAGGAGAATGAGGAGCTGGGAAAGAGATATGAGAAATTACATTGCTCAGAAGTGGAATTAATCTTATCACTAATGGAAAAGGTAGAACAAAATAATGAAGACAACTGCACAGCTTAAAAGCTTCCTCAGAGAGGGGTGATTTGAATTGGCAAGTAGAATGTTCAGAAAGAGGGATTTTCTGGGCAGGTGGATTAACTGCAGGAAATCCATACAGTGATCACCTTGTTCAGAGAAGAAAAGATAAAAACAGGGCTCCAGTCATAGATTTTTCAAATATGGAGTCAAAAGTACCACATCTTCCAGAGAAGGAATGAATGTGGGTTTGTTTGATCCCATAATGCATTTTAAAGAAGTTGTGGGTGTAATGGCAACAAGAGAAATTTGAGTTAAACTTCGGGAAAAAAGTTTGTATCTTTCTAACTAGTCAGGTTGATTGGTGCTGGAATAGATAGTTGTGGGAGTAAAGGTATCTCAGTTACTAAAGGCAAACTAAAACTGGTTTGACAACTAATTGTCAGGAAGGGTTTAGTGCCCTTGACTGTGCTTTCAGATACGCAGACAGACAAAGTGATGTGTCAGCTGACCTATTTTCTTTGAGTCTGCAACTGGAGCAAAGGTATAGAGGGAACTATAATGATATAAATTAGCCCACAGCTACATGTGAGCCATGAAAGGAAAGCTTTTATACAGGAAATTTAAAGAAAAAGGAAAAAGAAGCCATTTCAAGCATCAAACCAGTGAGAACATCATTATCTTCTCTTATGTCAGGTGAGAAAAGACATGTGCTTCAAGTGCTTGAAGTAGGAATGGGAACTAGTCAAAAAGGACAAAGAGGTAGCTTTCCCTCTGACACCCTCCAACTAAAAATCAGGGGTTCAGAGATAAGGAGGAGCCTCCTTTCCTTACTACACAGAAGGCAGGGCCATGTTTACAAAACCAATGTACCATAAGGTGACTGGCATTTCTCATCATGCCCCTCCAAATGTAGAGAACAAACTGTCTAACCAGATTCATGTCTGCAGCTGTGCTGGGATACTCAGCAGAAGTCACAAACCTTGAGAAAAAATTGGTGGAAGAGGGATGGTAATCGGTTTCTCAAACCACGAAATGCTTCCTGTGATATGCAGTCTCAGGGAACAGTTTAGAGTGTTACAGCCAATTTAACCATAAATAACTGCAATCCAACATGTACAGATGCAGAGCAGTACAAATATGGCAAGAATCGTGTGGAGGCTGATGCAAAGAGATTACAAAGCAAAGAGGAGGAGTTGCTAAAGAGGAAAGAAGCACTCCGGAATAGGCTGGCTCAGCTCCGAAAGGAAAGAAAAGATCTACGTGCTGCTATTGAAGTCAATGCTGGTATGAGGTGCTTTTTCTTTTGTGCGGAGTTCTGCCCTGGGTAGGCTTAATTATCCAAGTAGTTTTGTATCCTGTGCTACAGACATGCCACTACATGAGGTTTGGGTTTGATGTTAAACCATGCTCTGTAATGTGTATATTTGCTTTCTGCATAGCTACAAAACATACAATATAAATATATTTAGATATGTTTAGATTGTATATACTTAATTTCTATGCATATTTTATATATATGGGCATGTGCATGTATTTATATACATGCCTATGAAATGACACTGACATGGACTTCAGACAAGCAGAATATGGAAATAATTTTATTGTGAAGTTCATCATGCTTTCATGACATGAAAAACTAACAACAGAAATACTGATTTGAAACTAGACTAGGAACCTAGGGACGCCACTGTTTGATTTCTGTTACTAAACTTTTTACAGTAAAAAAGTGGGTTTTGCAAAGTATGGAACTTTTTTTGATGTCACTGAGTTTTAGAGACCTTGTTCCTTTTTTAAAAGAAACTAAGTTCTGTGTTAGTTTAAGCTTCTTATTGAAATAACAATATTGCTGCTGATGACAGGCAGGAAGACCCAAGTGATTCTTGAAGACAAGTTAAAGAAGTTGGAAGAGGAGTGTAAGCAGAAGGAGGCTGAACGTGTCAACTTGGAGCTAGAACTGACCGAGGTGAAGGAGAGCCTTAAGAAAGCCTTGGCTGGTGGCATAACACTGGGCTTGGCTATTGAACCCAAATCAGGAACATCAAGCCCACAGGTACGCAGAGCCATGGAACACACAAATCCCAGTACCATGAGCTTTTCAGCTTTGGTGAAATGAGTGGGAATTAAAAAATTTTCAACAGTCTTATTAAGCACAGGAAATAAGAGCAGAAATAATACCTTCCTGCATTATTTGCATTCTTCACCTACATCTCCTGCACTTTCTACAGCAGAGCAGAGCAGGTAAGCATGGAGGAGCAGGTAGAAATGAGAAATCACTGGCAGTATGTATTAGGATGATATGCAGAAGCTGACACCTCATTGTCCTCAGTGATTGTAAAAGGGCATGAACTGACACATTGCACCACCCACAGGGTGATTTAAATGCAGAGAGTCATTGTGCAGTGATGGAGACCTACATGTGTCAGTCCTCTATCAATCACTGTCACTCTTTGCAAGGACTGCATCTCATACATTCACAGTAAAGTGTGGCAGCCCTGGCTCATGCTGTGGATCTGTGTTAGAAGCCATAGGGTAGCTGCATTGGAATGATCTGAGGGACGTGCCAGTTCCTCCACATGACCCAGGGTTGTTTAATCTGAGAGAACAAGCCTGAATTTTTTATCACAGAACACATAATCTATTTTGTTTTCTTTTGCTATAACCTCTTTATCATTTATCCATCATCATTATGAATATGGCTTATTTTTAAAAATAATTCTGAAGTTCTAAGTCTAGATACAAAACATTGCTCATGTGACTTTTTGGAGGACAACTCCTAACATAGGGTTTTCATTCTTTATCAGTCTCCAATTTTCAAGCACCGAACTTTGGAAAACTCTCCAATCTCCAGTTGTGATACCAGTGATACTGAATGCTCAATACCTGTGAACAGTGCAGCAGCTCTGAAACGACCTCCCTCATCAAATAATTCTCCATGTCGAGGCCATGTCCTTCGAAAAGCAAAGGTGAGAAGACTTATGTCTCATTTTCTTTGTCTGGTCTTTCTCTTATTATTAAAAAAAAAAAAAAGTCTTATTTGCTTGTGGTGAGGCAGAGACAGAGGAGGTTGCCCAGAGCAGCTGTGGCTGCCCCCTCCCTGGCAGTGTCCAAGGCCAGGTTGTGTGGGGCTTCGGGCAGCCTGGGCTAGTGGAGGGTGTCCCTGGCAGTTGGGGTAATTAATGATCTTTGAGGTCCCTTCCTACCCAAACCTGTCTGTGATTCTGTGATAAGGAGACATGGAAAATTTGATTGCTGGTGCTTCTGTGGGTCACGTTTTGCCCATAGAACGAGAGATGAGAATGTTCCATGTATTTGCATTATTACTACATGAACACTGCTGATTTTAGGGAACTTTTTTTGCAGGAGAATTTGGGAGATATTTTCATATTTTCATTTTTTCATTTCCTGTTTTCCACTCTTCCATTATTATATATTTAATTTACAAGGTAAAAGTGGTATGTGGTGTAGACAGTCCATCTAAATTTCATAAAGTTTCACTAATCTGTGTAGCAGAGAACTGGTTAAGAGAGAACTGCTACAGTAAGTGTTCTGAAACAGCACAAGATCGGGTCTGATCTTTGCCATCTGGTGTAAGAAAAGAATTGTAATTATAATCTACAGTATGTGGTGCATCTACTTTTAATGTAGATTTAAAGTAGAAATTGAATTAACTTAATTTAGTCTCACAAGTTTGTGTTCCTTTTGTATTGTTAATTTGCTCATTTTTGTGGCTTAGGTTAAAGATTTTTATAACCCTTCTTTTGGGCTAAATTTGCTAGAAACGTTAGTATGTGGGCAGCACATAACCAATATTGACAGTAATAAGCTCTAAGTAGTTCATTGCTACTTGTAATTATAAACAGTGATAACCATAGACATTTGTTTTTACACAGTCCATTTTCTTTTGGAAAACAATGAAATATCCTGTATAGAGATTTTTTTTTCAATAACTGTTGTTATATGTCTTCATTGATTATAGACATTTACAGAGACTGAGTATGAGTCTGGCACCTAAATGTAGTAGATAGATAGTGAAAAATTATCATCTTGACAAATGTTTTGGTGTTTTGGCACATCCTAAGCTCTGTTTCCTTCCCTGCCAGCCACTTTAACCTCTCTACATTTCCCAGGCCATGAATTCGGATGTACCTTTTGTGAGAGCCTTCTCACCCTTTGCCTACCACCATTTCTTCCATCTTTTCCACAGGCATCAACCGCTTTTCATACAGATTCAACTAAAGCTCAGTGAACTCAGAGTAATAGGTTTGAGGTCTGTTTAATGCTGAAGTTTGCTGCTCTTGTTTCAAAGCCGAATAAGGGTCCACGTGCTCTAAAAATTATCTGTCTGTTCTACTTACACACTAATTTGTCATGTAAAGTTACCACCTATAAACTATACACTGGCTCTTAGCTTTGCATGTTAGCACGGCGTTACTCAAGGGACTGTTGTCCAGCAGTCAGAGCACAGCCCTGGTGAAGGGGAGCGCGGAGCTGTGCTACGGGCACATTAAAGGCACCTAGGTAATCCTTAGACGTGGAATAACCAAGGCACAACAAGACCCTGAGTATCGGTGTTGTAACAAATATGTTCCACCTGTAGAACATTTCTTTCTCTCAGAACAGACCATACAGGAAAAACGCTGCTGAGAGGTTTGGTGTGGCTGTGCTTTGGATAGCTTGGCCAAGCTCTTTTGTAGAGGAGTCAGATAGAAGATTAGGCTACTCAGAAAGGATATGGAGCTACTCAGCATATGTCCCATCTGGGAAAAACAGCTCGAAGTATCCAGTTGGGCTTTAGTGGCTTTTTCCTAAAACCCCATGCACTAACTAACTATGAAGAGTGAAATCTTGCTGAATTAGTGCAACCCAAGCTGTGCTCATCCCAGTCGTAAGGCGCCGCAGCCAGCACCTGCCATCAGGTATGCATCTACAGCACAGTCCACTTTCGGGGCTTATGTGTGTGAGGGGGGAAGTTGGCTCGCCGTTCTTTTGGCCTTGTACAGTTACACATGAGCCCAGGCCTCATGAATGTGGCTAAAGAAAGGCCCTCCTCACACGTGAGTACCCCAGAGCAGAACTTGGCTCTCCACATGTGGCTGTCAGTGCGCTGTGTGGGCGTGAAACGGATTTCACCTCCGTGCTAATGCTTGCTTCTTCAGCAACTGGCAAACCTCCCAATGTTGTGAGGGAGGTGTAGGAGCCTTCCAAATGTCAGGATGTTATCCCCTTCCTCTCCTTCCCCGCCCCCAAGTGTGTATTTGAATGCACTAACTGCCTCACCCTCATGTCACCGTTGTGCTAGTGAGCCCACAGCACCCCAAAATGTGTCACTGTGCCCCTGAGAGCTGTGGGGCATAGCAGTGCTGCTGAGGGGAGGCACAGCACCTGGGACCGCCGGTTTGGAAGCTGCTCCACCAAAGTCCCTCTCCTGTCAGATGCACTGACATGAGCGAGAGAGCTAAAGACGATACATCTAGCGTTAAATTAAGAGCTAGCAGCAATTTGGGGATTGCGAGTTTAGGACATACACTGTACATCTGCACATATATGCATATATATTTGGCTTTTTTTTAAACTTTTCTGTTTCTAATGTGTTTTAAATATTTTTAGAAAGTAATAATGCAAACTTTAAGGGATTCAGAAGGAATTTTAATTGCAATTGTCAATCTCCATTTAGCTAGAAATGGAGACAGTATCAAAAGGTGGAAAACAATATTTTTCATTAGCATTCCTAGCGATGCATAATACTCTAAATATCTTTGCTATACCAGAAAAACAAGTATCTAAGTAAGTATTTCACATTTCAAATTAATTTCTAAAGTCAAGCTGTTATGTGTACCAAGGAAACTGTGGATCTATTTTCAAAACTCGGGAATTGGTGAAAAGCAGCAGCTTACTTTTTGCTTATGTTCAGGGATGGGAGAAGAAAAGGAGCTCTCCCAGTTTCCCAGCTCCTAGTCAGACTGTTGCTGTTGACTTAAACATTCTCTCATTGGCCTGAACCTGCTGGAGAAATGGAAAAAAAGAAAAAGTTCCTTCTGCACCTGCAAAAGAAGCCACTGCTTTCAGGGGTTATTTTACACTTACAAATTTCTCCTCTCAGTTGCTTAGCCAGCAACTTCCTTTAGAGCTTTGGCAGTGTATACATAGTGAACATGCATTTAATATCCATTTTAAAGTAATATAGGGTTTTTTTTCTAATACTGTGGTTTAAGTTTAGGCATGCCATAATTTGAAATGTAAACCTCAATATTTACAATAGCATGTATTTTAATAAAAGTAACATTTAAATGGAGGAAAAAAATCCCAAACAATCAAGATCTTAAAACAGCCCAGCTATTGTCTACCTCCTTTAACCCCAATAGGTTTTTCTTACATTGCTAAAGCAGCTGCCAACTGTGACCTGTACAGCGGTTGAAGAGGTGTCACGGTCATGCAGCTGTTCAGCCAAAGTAATGCTATTACTGCTTTCAGCAGCAGAAATACATATTTACGTGGATAAGTAACGGGTTGCAGTCTGAGCTCTTAAATGTTGTGGAATGAGCATTAAATTCAGGAATTCAGGTTGGGAGCCAAGTCCACAGAGTATCTGCTGAGTAGATGGGTGGGAGAGGAATTGGTGGACCCCAGAGCCTGGCTGGGGACAGCTGGACAGTTGCTCCCTGGGGGGATCACCGCAGTGACAGGCCAACTCCTTTTGGTCTTCATTGTTTTCTGACTACTGTAATGGTTTGATTCAGTGTAGATGTTTTAAGCTAAGTCCATCCCTCTTCATCTCTTCCGCTCCTGTATGCTGCTAGGAAATACCGTAGGTATCACCCAACGTCCACAAGTTTGATTTAATGGCACAATTTTCACTTGTGTGGCAGAAGTGGAAATACCTTCCTCTGAGACATATGGATGAAAGCATTATAGATCACATGTTTTGATGGAGATCTAGGTTCCACTGTCCTTAGCTAACAAGTGGGGAAACTGAGGCATGGAAAGGCAAAGTGATTTCTTTCTTTAACTTGCTGAGCAATAGCCCAGCATGGATTACATAGATAGGAAACAAAAGCAATGTAAACTGACGTGTGTTTCTTTACCTTGCCTGTAAGTCTCTCTACCTCAGGAAGCTGCCCTTTATAGCCACAGAAAAGTGTGTCTGCCAGAAATTTTATAATAAAAATTGAAGAGTAGTAAAGTAATCACTTGGTGTCAGCTATGAGAGCTACTGCTTCCCACTGTCTCATGCAAGTTAGAAAGCCCTATATGCTAGCTCAGCCGCTGTCACACGGCTCCAGCTGAGTGGTTTAGACCAACTGTGGTGTGCGTGTTGCTTCCCTAAGTATGTCCTGCAGAAGACAAACACGGCTTACTTGCACTGCGCTACACAGAGGGTTGCCACATTAGTTGTGGAGGGGTCGAAGCTGTGCATGGGCACTATCACGACATGCTTGGTAGCATTCTCTAACTGATTTGTGGGCGGAAGGCTGGATCTGGTGAAGCCGTTACTGACCTCAGTTGGCTTTGGCTTAGCAGAACTGATGACATCAGTGAAGCAGCCTGATTTCTCTAACATATCCTTATCTTCTCCCCCTCCTTCCAGGAATGGGAAATGAAAAATGGAACATAAATATAGCAAAACCACTCACCTTCCATAAAGGCCTTACCTGTTATGGACCAAGACATGGGCTGCAAAAGACTCATCTGAAAGGTGGTATCAAGCGATACAACACAAGAGGTTTTTCTAATTCTGTTAAGTTAATGGTAGCTTGGTGCTAATTTGCCTGTATTCCCTCTACTGTATTGCTGTGTAACTACATGTGCCCCTTTTTATTAGCTGTAACTCTTTATTTCCAACTTCACTGGTGGAGAAAATGAAAGCCAAAAAGAAAAACCAAACCCAACCAAACCAACCATAGTAAGTAAAAAAGGAGCATAAAGTCGCATTTGAAATTTTGCTGAAGCAGCATAGATCAGCAAAAAACATATTACATCAGATGGCCTGAACACCATTGAAGACCGGTGCATTAAGACTGATGTGAAATCATTATAGATAAGAAGAACTCTCACAGGTTAAAACTGACTGTGCAAGGTCTGCCACAGAGGTGAAGTCTTACTCATCAGTGGTCACCTTGCTGTTCCTGGTTCATGAGGCAAAAGAAAACTGAGGAAATTTATTCACAGAAACAGCGTGGCTCACTCGGCCAGGAAGACAGGAGCTCTTCAGTGCGGCTGTGAGACTGTAGGATGGGACAGCGAAGCATTTTTTGGGAAAAGTTTAGACAGATGCTTTTGTCATTGGGGGATAAAAAGCTGCCATACTTTGGAAAGAAGAAGAAAAAAAATAAGTATTTTAGTATGTTCTCTTTTATTAGTATTCCAGTCATTCATCAGTCGTTCTCAAAGGTCATGTTGTCAAACTATGATTTGCTCCTGATTTTTTTAAAAAGCAAAAGTTATTTTTAGATACAGCTTCTTTTCTACACTTCTAGGAAAAGAAAACACACTTGAAATTAATCCTCAGTAGATAATGGCAACTCAGAATAGCTTATGCAATAGGTCTTGTTTTGTTTTCTATAATATAGTGTGGTTGAACTTGAGTTATAGAACACTGCTGTACTTCATTTCCTTCATCTTTTCAGACCTCTGCTATTATTTTTGAGGAAGATGGATTGAAAAGATTATAGTTTCCAGACCCTTTTATAAACAGTTTTACAAAGAACTGCGGATTTTCTCAGACAGGAATCCGTTCCTGTTTACTAAGAAACAACATCTTGCATTTTAGAAACAACTTTCTGGAAATCTGTTGTTCTTTGTTGCTATCCATGTCAGTCCTGTGAACTTACTTACAAGCAGTAAATTGCCAACTAAAGTCCTTCAAAATATCAAGATTGNTCAATTTTTTCTCTATGTTTTTTTTAAGCCTTCGAAGAACCTTCAATCACAGTCTCAAGATTTTTTTTGCCCTCCTCAACTGTGAGGACTAGAAAATTAATTTTAAAAAAAACAAAATACTACTCATACTTTGAGATAATCACAGATGTAGGTGTCTTGATAATTAATTAAAACCTGCAATTAAAACCCACAGACGCTGGCAAAGCAGCCGTTATCAAGGACCACATCCCTTTATGGCCCAGCCTATAACTTTTAGGAACAGGTATGTGTAGCACACTGGGATTCCTAGTGGAGCTGGATGCCACAGGAATTCCCACAGGAGCTGGTGGGATTTGAAGGCACAGAGCTATCAGAAAGATGTGATAGCTGATAGTACACAGCCATGTGGCCTGTTCCCAAATGCAGCCAGTTCCAGGGATCCCATTGTCCTCGGTGAGTAGAAATGGGACCCAAAATGAGAAAAGGCTCTTTGCTTCTTGGGACTGTGCTTCATACAAAGTGCTGCAGGAATGCAGATATAGTAGGGGAGCAAGTGTCGGTGTGGTTTTCACTAAAAGCAGGATTTTTTTATATTATTTTAGGTCATCTACTTACGCTACAAGCGGAGGGCACATTTTATGCTGTACGACTATGGATGAAGCAGTATCAAGCTCCCATAGATATTAGCAGTAACAAATTTGAAGCAAAAGTTAAGTTCATTTAGGCTTTTTATTTCAAATTAAGTTATTTATTTGTATATTTCAATAAATATTTAATTTATATCTGTACATATTTATGATGCAAATTAGGCTTCTAGTCAACGTTTGCAATAATGTAACAGTTGCCATTAAGAAGTGGTCCTGCATCACCTAATGCAGAGTAGTCAAAAGCCAAATCATTTGTCTCGTTCACCCAATATTGGCATCATATCTTCCATCCCCTATGTTCCATGGGAAAAAACAGTCAATCCTTGGCAACGACAGGTTTTAATCCATGCCTGAGAAGCATGCAAATTTCTGTTCGAGCAAACAGAAACCGCGTGGTGCCGGGGCCATGCACATGGCCCTAGTGCTGCCGTCTTCTGCTCTGCCATAGATGCCAGTTGCCCTTGGCACCTACAGCACCTGCCGGCAAAATTAATTAAGCATCTTCCACCCATCCTCCAGAAAAGGCTCTGCCACCACCCCTTCGCCCTCAGCCTGGCACTTACTGTAGCTGCAAGTCTCTAATGTGTAAGCTGGTACTATCACTCTTTGCGTTAGCGATATGGCTGTTCTACATAATGGCCAAGGTTCTGAAAGGAGGAAAATGAAAAACCTGGGGAAATAACCTCTCCATAGTCCACATCCGGTGCTGTGAAATATACTCCGTTTTGTTGACTAGTACTATTGCTGTACAATTTTTTTTATAAAAAGCAACAGAACCTGTATTTTCACCGGTTTTAGATTTCTGGATCACCAGGCAAAGTCAGCCACAGAGCAGCATGACTTCTTGTTTTAAAGAAAATTCTTGTATTTTAAAGCGTTGCATTTCTCTGTCTTTTAACAAAATGTTACACTTGTGCTTCCTCAACGAACTCCTGTTACTGTACCGGGTGCTTTTTTTTTTAATTGTTTGTTTGGATTTTTTTATGGGTGATGCTTTTTTTACAAAAAAAAAAAAAAATCATAACATTGGGGGATCAACAGTTTGGTTTTTTTTTTAATGAGATGATTGTGGTAATTTGATTGTTCAAATAGAGAATACTTAATTTACTATAAATTTTTGTTAATGACACTTTCAAATTAATTGGCCCAGGCTGTATGTTGTAAGATAATGTTCTCATATTAAGAATGTAATTATTTCCTTATTGTATTTTTAAAAAAAACAAAATCATATTTAAAAAATTTCTGTGAAAAAAAGCATGGAACGTGAAAAAAGTTTTTGTTTTATTTTTGTTATTGGATATGTTGGCAGTGCCCATAATGATTGACTGTAAATATAGTCTTTCTACTGTTTTTTTTTCTCAATGTATTTAAGTTTTTTTGACACGCATTGATGGAAACTTCCATTAAAAAAAGGAAAAAAAAATCCAAAATAGACCCACCTACAAATGTGTGTCTTAGTAGCTTCAACTAACTTTATGCCATTCTAGTTTATTCTTCAGAAAGTCTTGCAGAGTGTGAAAAAAGACTGGCACCTGGTGGGTGCGACAGATCCAAGATCATTACCAATAAAATCACCTGTCAGAACAGAAGTATTTGCGGTGTTGTTTCTTAGCCTTTGTCGGTGTGAAGACCTGCTGCAGCACGAGTGCAGTCTGGCCACGGGACAGCCCAGCCATGGGAAAGGGAAGTTGAATGTATTCAGGGCTCCCAGCAGAGGTTTCAGCTTGTTGAGCGTTACTCCATTGGTTTGCTTAGATGTCGACCACATTAATAAATAATGCAAAACTGTAACACTGAAAAATACCCCTAAGAAACAAAAGTGGATCAAAATCAAAATGAATTAATTATCAGGCTACTTAACAGGGAACATAGCAATTCCTTAGAGATGACTGACAGATTAGACCGAGAACTGGTAAGCCTTGCTTACTTCTTGTTGCTTTTCCTAGATTTAGGTCTTGCTCTTTTAACGCTAAACCCATTACCAAATGTCACACTTCAATAGCAAATACATTTCTTTTTTACCAAACCTGGGGAAGCAGTATTATAAAGTAGGCTACTTGCTTTCATTTCTGTCCTCATGGCCTCCTTGACCTCAGGAAAAAAAGGTGGTCAGCACATGTAAATCTGTCCTGCTGATGGTATACCTACAAAGAATTGTGTCTCAAGTAGAGCCTGCATTTTGTCTGCTTAATCGAAGCTTAGAACCATCACTGCCTTTTGTCAATGAAAAAATGCTCAAAAGAAAAGCAAATGATCAGTATTCCTATAAAGAATGTCTGCATAAAAGGAATATATAGAACAAGTTGTAAAAAAGTGTTCTGGGTAAAATATATATTTAGAATAGTAATACATAATATTATAATAGTACATATGCAGAAATTAGAAAATCAATACTTCAAGTTACTCAGGCCTAAAAAAAAGCCTTAAAGAGGATCTTAGGTTTTTTTTCTGTAAGTTACCATTAGTTGCGTCCCAAGGGCATTTAATATGAAAGATCCCACCAACATCTAAGTTACTCCATTGGGGTTCATTCTTGCAGGTGGGCACCTACATTATAAGCATTGCCATGCTTCAATGTTAAGTTCTTCATAAACACATATTTTTTTATATTTTTATCTATTTAAAAATTTGTGCATAAGCTGAGCACCATCAGCTACCTCATTACAGCAGTTATGCACAGGGCTTTCTAAGGAAGGGCTCCTTGCTAGAGAATGACCAATGGCAAATGTGACACCATTTTTTGAATGGAGAGGGGAAAAAAAGCCCTCAGGAAACAGACTTTTACAGCTGTACTGAGCAAATCGACAGATGGCATCATAAAGTGAAGAATTAGCAAACAGACAGAGAAATCAGTGTGCTGGGGTAGAGTCAACACAAGTTTTACACTGGATTGTCTTTCCTCATGAAGTGGTAAGAAGAGGTCAGTGAGGCTGCTATCAAGCATTCAGGAAAAGAACATGTTCTGCTTGGATTCCTTCAACACGTTTGACAAGGTCCATTTCTAAAGAGGTTTAAGTAGCTACTGGAGAAAAGGAAAAAAATATTCCACTAGGATAAATAACTGGTTGTCAAAGAAACAAACAAGCAAATCTATTTCCAGTGGCCTCAGCTTTTCTAGTCAGACAAATTTGCTATTACTAATTTGTTCAGGGTAGTAACACTAAAAGCTAACTACAAGGATAATACCTTTCACAAGTATTTAAATGTACGTAACTACAGAAAGAACTGTTTGCAGTAAGAAGGATAATCATCATCATCATCACCACAATCATACTCATCATGATCATAATCTAGACAATTCTGAGCATTGGAATAGCTCTAACTGCACCTAACTGCATAGTAACAATAATTAAAACAAACAAACAAACAAAACCCTCAAAACAACCCAGGTGGGGTGGAAACATCCCATAATAAATACCTTGTGGTATAAAGTGCAGTAAATAGCTCCAGACCCTGCATTCGCTCTCAGCAGCAAAGCATCCTGGGCTGTCCACAGCACCAAATACATCATTGATTAAGATAACACTGAAACAACTTCTATGCAGCAGAACTTGCACAAACAAGTGGTAAAATGATTCTGTGATTCTAAGGAGAAAAACACTCATGTACCACCTCTGATCCAACTGTTGCCTGCGTTAGGACCTACAGAACATGATGACATTTTCTAAAAACTGGTCACTGAACATCATGGATAAACTCCATGTTATGGATGATGATACAAGCACACAAAAGAGATCCAAAAGTACAAAAAACTCCCTATACAGGGAAAAATAATCCTGATTTCATAGTTAAATTCAGAGGGAAAACAAAGACAAGGATTTTTCAGTATTAGAAAAAAAATAATGTTGAGGAAGGGAAAGAATATGCTGAAAGGTTCTACAAATCAGCAGCAGAATGTGACATGGTACTGAAATAGCACTTGTTATTAATGGTACAAACCACGAGAGTATTGAAATTAATAGCACAGGTCCAAAGTACCTACGCACAGGTACTTTCACTCACCACCTAACTCAGCGATAGAACTTATTGCCACAGAATTTTATGAATGCTAAAAGCTTCTACAGGTCCATAAACAACCAAAACAAATTAATGGCAGCAAAGATTTACTTCAGGCTATGAAGGACGGAGCTACCAGCTCTGAAGCAGAAAGGTCCAGCTCTGTGGTGGCTCAAGGCTGGAAGTACAATACTGGGGAAGTGTCCTGGTGTGCTTCCCCCTGCTCCCCCACCATGTTGCTATTGATAAATGGTACTGATTTCTCTCATAAAGGACTATGTAATTTTTTACATTAGCAGTTACAAAAATATGCTCTTCTATAAAACAACCTGTCAGCTTTTCATTTTTAAAGCAAGCAGCGCTCTTATGATTGACAATGCAGTGTTATTCCTCCACAATATATTCATTTATTGAAATAATTAAATTACACGAAGGATACTCCTCTTCAATAATCTCTTCTGACGACAAGGAAATAGTTTTCCTATTAGCTCCACAGAATTGCAGCTACACATCCTGAATTGAACTTCAATGAAAAGCATAATTTCTGGTTTTGTTATTAATTTTTAAATAGACTGATAATTGCTGTCACTAAATTACTTCTTAGAATTACTACTTTTTAAATCTGATTATTACTTTTATTACTTTTTTTACTATTACTGCTACTTACTATTAATATTTCATTACTTTTTAAATCTGATTTTTTTTGTGTGGAGATCAGCGTTGCGGTGTGATACTGTAATGTTGAGAACGGATTCTCTCAACGCATTAATAATGCACAGAGCAGCATTTGTAGCATTTTGCTTCAGCTTCTGGAAACCATGAGGGTCAGAGTGCAGTAACATTTTCAGCACAGCAGCTGGATTCATCTGAAAGCAAAGCATGTTTTAGGGCATAAATCATAAAGAAGAAAAAAAATAAAAAAGGAAAATGAATCAGTGTCTTCATGGAAGACGGGAAAAAACACTGGCTGATGTTAATGACTCAGAAGTTTTATTATAGAGACATAATTTATGATGATATTGGAACCAGTTAGGCTTCAAAATAGCATAGCAATTAATATGGGTTTGATGAGTACAGCAAAGGAAACAGAAGTTATTATCTTATTCTTTCTTTTTTTTCCAGCGAAATTGATTTCTGAAGTGATGTATTCCTTCAGGTTAAGTGTTAGTAACTTGCATTTGGTGTCTTTTTTATGGAAACAGCTTGTCTGTGTCTTTTCTCACTCCTGCCCTTCCAACTCAGGAGCTTTCCTCAGCAAGAGCGCTCGGAACATCATTAAAAACAAGAAACTGCATCGTGTCTTCTGGTTTTGCCTTTGTTTATATCCAGAGCACTAAATCTGGAAAATGAAACTCTGTCACTTGAGATTCAATGGGATGCTTTTTTAGTGATAAATTGCAGTTGGATGTCTCAGCTAGCCACAATATAGGATTAGGGACCCTAAAATGACAACCATCAAAATGTTTTCTAGCTGAGGTACACAAGTAGAGAAAGCCTCAAGATTCATTTCTGAACCAAGCCCCACATTATGGATGATGTGCCACGAATAGGATCACATAGTCCTTACCACAGTTCCTCTGGCTGCTTACCCCTGTCTTTCAGCAGGATGATGAGAAAGTGCTGAACTAGGGAAGATTGAGTTTAAATTTGTATTTTGGAATTTTTTCCTTCTAACTGCCTATTTTCTGATCCTCAAAATATACCCAACTCCATGAGTAAATAATCTGTTCACTGTCCCATTAATTCTTCATTTAATCTACAGAGTTTCTATGGCTAATTAAAAATTTGGTAGATAGCAATTTATGTTGATGCTTTGTTCCAGTACGAGGTTTAGGGAAACTTCACGTTGCACATCCATAACCACAACGCTCAGCAACATCCCAGCTCTTCCCACTGTGGGCGTTGGGCAGTGACAGAACCATCAGGTTTATGTTCTACTGGCATCCCTGGAACAACCAAGATGTACAGCAACAACCACCTCTCCGCAAACCAGAAAATGTATCCCAAACCTACATCTGAGCTAAGCCTCACCTCCGAACTGCGAGGCAGGGAAGAACGCCCAAGTTGCAGGGATGCACGCCCCATTCTGGCTTCAGAAGTTCAGTGACCTTCACGAAGTGGAGCACGCTTGCCAGGACCAGTAACAGAGCCAGGGTCCCGTCCTTGCGTACGGCTCACTTAAGGACTGGCTTTGATTTGCAGACACTTTGATTTTGCATGGAGGACGCAGCTTCTACAACAGGCAAGTCTTTGGGAAGAGAGCGGGATAAAGGAAGGATGATGCGGTTAAAGAATAAATAAGGAGCATATAGTATGTGAAGGAGCCAGTGAAAACAGAGAAAAAAGACACGGCACAGGAAGAATCACACCCAGATCTCTGGTCTGCTCATGGCTGTTTCTTAGAGGCAGAGGAAGGTTAAAACCTGCTGCATTATTTAACGGTTTCGTTCGGTTTCGGTTCAGGGGCGCTCCAGGAGAGCACGTTTCCCTTCGACGGCAGGTGCAGGGCTGCAGTCCCACCACAGCGTGTCACCCTCCACCAAGGATCCTACAGGAACTCCGCTCCTGGAAGGGGAAGGAGGACTTCCTTCTCCCTGGGACTGGCTGTGCTGCAGTACAGGAGGACAGACAAGCTGACATGGAGGAGGATGAAGCTTTGCTGCAGCCTTTGAGTCCAGTGCTGATGAGGATGAGTAGTTTGCCACTAATTACTGACCAACTCAACACCCTTGAAGAAACCCTGGAGACCGGTTAAACCATTTCACCTCCACACACCCCACGAAATGCCTCACCACAAGAAGCACAAACCAACCGATAGTTTAGAACCAGATTTTATTAAAGAAAAACCTGTAGGGCAGGTTCTCAGGACAAATGCATACCTTTGGATGCAGTGGAGTACACAGGTACGTATACAGTAGTTTGCCTGCTACATGTTTGGAAGCTGAAAGAGACACAGTGATAAACTGTACTTGCACAGTTTGCCACTGTCGTTAAAAGTTGCCAAAAACTTGGTTGTGGATCACTAACAGATACTTGGTTATGTGTGTGCACTACATATTGCACAAGACTTTTGATTAAGCTATTAATTGTGCAATTGAATCACAGTTAAGTGTTACATTAAGCATATTCAAACTTCTTTTTTCCTTTCCAAAACCAGCACATCACTACAAAACTGCCATTAAATGTTACATATTTACAAAAATATACAAACAACATTTTTCCCCATTTATGACAATTCACCAGGTATGGATTAATTTCATTCTTCCCTTGAGCCCTGATACTGTATACAAAGAAACCTGCTCAAAGCCAAGCTCTGAAAACAAATTAGGAAAAGGCATGTACTATTTTCACAAATACTGGAGCGTGCAAAGGCAGAAGGAGAGGACCACGGAGTCGCGTGTGTGAAAGGTAGGGACTAGAACATACCGATGACCACTAAGAGCCTTTGCACGCATTGGAAGAGCCTCTTTTTGTCAGAAATACGGTTAGAAACACAGTGTTAAGTGTTTGCTGGTCATATTCTGGAAAAGCAGTTGCAAGTAGTTCAAAAACAAGGTTCTACCTTGGTTGGAATTATATCTATCCAAAATGTTCTCGGCTAACCACAGAAATGAGAATTATTATACAGGTGAAAAACCAGCCCCATCGCTTGCATGAGAACAGATGCAGCAGTGTGACAACTGATTTTGGCCTGCAGCTGCATTCCAGACTCACCATGGGTGAGCATAACACAAAGCTGAACTGACAAAGCCTGTGGAACTGCGTGGTCAGAAATTAGGGGAGAATTTGGCCTTGCAATGCCAGATAGAATGCTCCACATGATGAACAGTGTTTTCTACACAAGAAATATGACATCTAGTTTTTTTTATTTTATTGGCTTTCATATTTTTACCAAGAGCTGTAGCTCTAATTAGCCAAAAAAATACGATTTGGATTTGGTTTAATAGCCAATTTTTTCCCATTTTGTTCACATGAAAAATGCCAGGAAAATCTAAATGATTTATCTATCCTAGTCTGGAATGAAAGATTTTGGACCCTCCTTTGCTGAAACAGCCACATACGCACTGTAAATATGCCAGTATTCATCCTTTGCTCTTAAAACGGAAAATTCTTCCATTCCAACTCTCATTATCTCTCCAAATCTTCCTCCAATAGTTAACCCAGGGTGAACTGACATTCTGAGTGCAGCCATAAATACAGAGCAATGATACTATGGTAATTTCATTTAGGTGAGGAAGACTGATAGCCAATGTCTCTTAAAACCACACTTGCAATACGCTGGTGTGATATTCTTTAGAACAGATTCCCCTTTTGCAAAGCAATTTTATTCATGGTTAATGGTTATGGTAAATCACCATAGTTGTACATATTTGTAAAAATAAGGGATAAGTCAAGCACAGAAGTGGAAGCTTCCCAAAGCACACTGCCAGCTGATCAAATCGCTCACCTCTTCCAAAATGCTATTCCTCTGCAAGTTTTTTCTTGATTTTTTTTTTTCTCTGACACATAGAAGAGGATAAAATGAATTAATCCCCTTTTGACATCAACCCAGCTTAGTGGCAGAACCACAATCAGAGAAAAACAACTCAGAAGAGTCTGGGATCGAGAAGGGAGAATTCAAGTATACTTCACCATTCGATTACGTTTTCCCTCCAGAGCCGCCTGCACTGCAGCACGCACAGCCCATGACTTACACTCATGAGGAAATAAATCACGGCCTGTCAGTGACAAATAAAATAAATAAAAAAACCCAGCTGCATTCAAACGCCTGGTGCATATATGAAATGGAGTAACTCTGCATTCCTAAAATTAGAATTTCTAGTCACATTTTTTGTACACTCCAGTGGCTGGTGTTTCCCCTCAGGAATACCGTACCAACTCTATTCATCCTCTCTAAACATGACAAAATTACAGCTCATAGAGGGATCCTAGCAAAGCACGTTTAAGCAGCATAAATCCAAGCCACAAGCCCTATGCAATAACGCATCTTGCTTGATTCCCAGCTCACTGCAGTCTACAATCATCTCAGAAGTAAACCAAAGTCGGAGCTACCTTTGGAGAACATGTACATGCAATCCTGGCTCCTGGGAAGCAACCTCTTTTCTACCTACCTCAAAGTAGGACATCCCACTTACAGGTAGAAATGCTGGTAATTTTGCATGTTCCTGCATGGTGCTGCATCAATTTAGACTCATGGTTTAAAGTCCCCGTATGCAACCAACAAAGCTGAAAACAGTTGCCATTACAAACTGAAGTCAGTTCCAAGGCTTAAGCAAAACAAAATCAACTCATGGCAAAATCATACACACTGGTAACACTGTCTTCCTCCCTGTTTTTCCTTGCCTGGTCTTGTGCTCCCCTCCCTCCTGCATCCCTCTCACACAGACTCTAATACAACCTCTACCCTTCAAAGATACCACTGAGGTATCTTGCCCCCATCAATTTCTCCAAGCTCTGCCAACAAAAAGATTCTGCCAAAGCCATATGGTGACTTTGTATAAGCTTGTGTTTGATAGAACTGACAAACAAGAGGCTTTGCCTCTGCCTCCAGGAAAGGTTGCAAACGGACTCAGCCCACAAACCTGGCAAGTCAAATTGCTCCGAAGAGGAATCACCCCTGGTCCCGCTCCTCTATTAGCAACAGACCCTCTGTACCTCACCTATTCTTCAGCTTTAGGCCTAACAGTTCTCCTCAAAGGCTATATACTAGCTTGGACCTCAGTATTTCCCACCCTTAAACACATGGTATCTCTTGCCAACCATGCTGCAGTTCTGTCCCTGCCCAGTGAAGGGTTGCCAAGGCAAGCCAGCCCTTGCTGTGCTCCAGGAAACTCCTGCAAGCACCAGGTCTCATCCTTATAACCATAAATGAGGTTGCAGGAAGCATTTGGGATGTAATGGCTGCACCTATCTGTCAATTAAATACATGTTTTCCACTACAGAGGGAGAACAAGGGCAGCATATCCATGGATGGGAAAGGAAAATGATAGTTTTGGGTTATTATTCTTCTACAGAGTTCCACTCTTATTCACATCTCTGACTAGAACTGTGGCTCTCTGGAAGAAGCAGCTGAGAGAGGTCCTGGAAAAGCAAAAAGGAAGAGTTCCAGAAAGACTGAGAGCACCAAAATTAAAGTGAAAGGATTAAAAGAACCAAAAGTTGGGGAAAAAAACCACCCAAACAAACCAGGAAGAAGGAACTGCAGTGAGACAAAGCACAAGTACATCAAGATTGATGACAGCAGAGCTCAGAGGAGTGACAGGGATGGGGAAGAGATCATGATTCTTCTTATCATTCAGGACATAGTAGGGTGCATATCCACATCAAAACACAATGAGAAATAGAACACAAAGCAAACCAAAAAGCAAGGAAGAAAAGAAGTGGACAGCAGACATGTCATCTGGCAGAGGCAGGCAAAAAGGTGCAGCAATAATGGAGAAGAACAAATGGACAAAAACAGGACGAGGGAGAGAAAATGAGAAATAGAACAGAAATTCAGACAATTTCTTTCTATAAAATGTCACCAATGACTTAACAATGCATTAGCAGCATTAAACAACATTAGTCACTTATCTGAAGAGCTCAGTATCTCCAAACATGAACCCCAAATTAAAAAGTGTATTTACAAGAAAACGGAGCCAGCAAATTGAGCATCTTCCTAGCTTTGTGATGATATTCTGTAATCTTAACCAAGGATATACCTCTCCTCGAATCTGGGAGACATAAAAAGTATACTTAAAATACTCTACATTAGCCTGCTTTGCAAACTGCCTACGTACATGTTGATGTTAGAGATGTACACATCTCGTTTTGCATAGCCCTGCCTGCTCATAATCCATAACAAGAATGTCTCAAAAAACACGTGGATACAAGTCTGCTGATAACCTATATGAGACATTCTCATCAAAAAACATCTCAGTCACCATTTTGAAAATATTTCCTTTTTAAGTTGTTTTAATAAGCAAATGGTGTGAAATAATATTTTTTTAAACAGAGAACAAGCCAATTATTGCTCTTTGATCTGCAAGCACAGACACTGTCAGTACGAACTAAGTGTAAGTATCAAAAGCTGGCTAAAATAAGCAACAAATAATATAGAAATATAAGACATGCTAAGACAGTTATTTGCCTGGCCTTCCTGGTGGTTAACATACTCATTATACCATTAAAGATGTGTGCAACAAAGGCATATTAGTTAAGTAGCGCCACATATGTCTGCATGTATTGTTGCTGCCCAACAATAGGGCTTTATGTCAGCTGCATTGCAATAAATTATTGTGAAGATGCAAATTCTACAGAAACTCAGAAATGAAGTCTGATCAGTAAAGCTCAAGTTTGTGCAATGTTTCCAAAGTGTTACAAGGAAACAATTTTAAACAGAATTACTTGTGTAAGGGAAAGAATCCACTTTTTTTTTCCAGGGATAATAAATGTTACTCCTAAAAGAAAATCAATCTGGAATGAGAGTCAGAGAGTATGCAATTAAGAACATGTATTTTCAGAGATACTATTGAAAAGGTATTTCAGCACAAATCATAACGGCTCTTTGATAAGGGTTTTGTTTTGTTCAGCATGTTCATTGCCTGGCACTGTTCACACTGCTATATGGTTGCACTTCAGAGTACATATTTCTAAGCCCTCCAGTATTTCTTGTCTCAGATACTGTCTTCAGAAGAGCATCTCAGCTAACAGCACATAAACTATCTGAAAATAGTAATTCTGACAAGCTTCACATGAGGAAAAAAAAAAACCCAAAAAACAAGAGATGAAAAGAATAAACATCCTTCATTCGGTCATACATGACTCCACAATTCATATTTCATGCAATTTGCTACTTCATTTAACAGGAGAAAAAAGGCTGCGACTGAAGACTTGCAGAAATGAAATCTCTCATATTGAAAATCATGAGACTAACTTGCTGTATGTATCAACCTCAGGGGAAAGCAAAGAAATTCCTAAAAGGAATGCATTGTTTGGTCTTCACACTGTTCTGAAGTACTACTACAGGTCCTTATTTCCCTGACTGCATATATAAACCTCTCTGCAACGTACTTGAAAGGAAAACTACAAACTGTCCATATGACATTCCTGTTCAGATTTAGGAACTGAACTGTTCTAGTCCACCTCAGCATTGAGAAACCCTTCTGCACTCCCTTCAGCTTGATGTTACAAAAAAGAACTAGAAGAAAAGCTACTGAGGTGATCAAAAAAGATTAAAAAGTTAAGAGTGCACAGCTTGATGTCTCCCAAAGACTGCAGGGCCAGGCTTTTAATTGCAAAAGCTAACTAGGGGTCCGAGCTAATTCAAAATTTGTCACTTTGATGCTTATAGTCTGAAACTAAGTGAAAAACATTACATATACATCCACAGGAATAACCATGCATTTAAATGGCACTGAAGGGGCGAACACTGAAATACTGAAACGAGGAATGTGAAATACAGACTTAACATTAGGAAATTTGAGCAGATCCTGTAACTACTTCTAGGCAACTAAATGCTATTCTAATGGATGTTTTAGAAAGTCCCTCTCAGACCAGTAAGATCGGGCTCTACGCCAGTCTCATAAAGAAAGTTGTAGAAGCGATGTGCAATTGGGGCTAGACCAGAGAGAATGAGCTATGAAGCAGCTTTCTGGATGGACTCGGAAGACACAACACCTTCTCTCATCTGAAAAAATCAATATTTATAAAGGTAAATGCTTTCTTTTTTTTTTTTTTCCCTGGTGGAAAGCCAGTATTTGGAGAGAAATGTGCACCTTCATCTAAATCTCTGAAATAAAAATGGAGATGGAAACAATACAATTGTATCAATCAATATAAAGTAACAACTCCACCTGTCAGGGTTCTTGCAATTAAATAAAAGGTTTAGTCTCTCTTTTACACCCCAAAAGCTTCATTACTAGAAAAATTACAAACCATTGTTTTAGTGGAAATATAGGGAAAAAACATGCCCGAAATAGTAATTGACTCTATCAACTTGGTAACATTGTATTTGATTTGAAATAACACTAGAAATTCAAAGCATATCAGAACCAATGGTTCATCATCAAAAAGCTACGGCAAAGAAATGCATGTATTTAATTTCTTAAAAAGAATACCCCTCTGCCCACATTTCTTCGAGCATGTATTTGTGTAAGTAGGATGGAAAGCACTGCAGTTCAGTTCCGCTGACCTCTATTAAAGAGACAGCATGCAGCATTGGAGTATTTCCACTAAAGGTCCCAAAACACAGCTAACCATCAGAATCAGGTGAAATCCACTTTGTACTAAGAAGTACTAAGAGCAAAGCACTGGTTTGTCTCTGTCCAGAGAACTGTAGTTTAACAAATGATGTACTTCATAGGAATAAACACTTACTCCTCTTTATGCTGGTGACTGAAAGCAGAAAACTCATCAAGAAGGATATAATCCAATGCCAGTAAATTAAAACCTTTCAAAGAAATTGGATGTGAACTGGAGATAACATCTTGCCTCAGGGAGGAAACCTTCTATTTCTTCACAGCCATTCCCACCACCCTCTTCTACAGGTTATAAAAAACACACATCAGTTTATATTGCTTTTACTTTTAAGAAATGAATTTAAATGGTGTGGGGATGTTCCCTAAATATCTTCTGAGCATTTCGGAACACTTGATATAGATGGACCACTTCAAAGCTGTATAAAACATCCAATGTCAAAACGGAAAGCAGAGAGAACAGCTGTAAATCTTGATGACTCTGTTACAATGCTTCAAATCAGGACTGCTTGGAGCACTCCAAGTACAGCATGTTTTTGAAATTACAAATACATAAAAGCTTAAGGAGGCCAAAAGATGTAAATGAGGCCAATACACTGCCAGTTCTGTTTCAGTGTAGTTCAATGTCAGTGTTGGTAAGTATCACTGTGCCCATTATTATAAGGCTTTTCACCAAATAACTGCAGAAAAGTATGTTTAAGATACTAACGTGTAATTTAGCAAAATCACAGCCAATGTTGCAATACTACCACTTAACAATTTTTTCCAATAACATGTCTTAAAGCAAATTCCTTTTTAACAGTGATGTACCTTTTCTGGATTAAAAATGTTTTACATTTATATATCATTGTGTCCAGTTTCAGTAGACTTTTAGTAACAGCTGTAATTACAAGTAAAACAAAAGAAAGTGAAATTATTAATAATTTCTGCTTGCAAAATTCTTTTACTCTGATCCTAAATGAACAGTGGTTAATTCAGCCTCACAATACCTCAGTGAGGTAGATAATTACTATTGGTCCCGTTTTACAGGTGGGGAAACTGAGGCACATACAGGTTAAGTAACTTGCCCAATGTCTGGGTACAGAATCCAGATACGTGACAGCCATCTTCTGTTTCTTGGCCATCACATCACCCTTCCTCACTAACAAATTTAACTGGAATATGTACAAATATTGCATGTGTGTGTACACAGAAACACCTCTGTGTTTCTGTATATGCATATCAAGAATTTAGATACATATACAGGATAAAATGTTAAGATGTCATGGCCATAGTTTAAGAGATTTGAAACCTAGCACTAGTCAGACTCTTCATTTAATGATAAACACTGCAGGTGGGAAAACAGTAACAATATTTTCTCAGTTTTAAAATAATTCATTTTTTAGTTATTCTTGCTAAGGAATGAAAGGCTGTCTTTATTATCTGCTGGGTATTATTAATACAGTTATGGCAATACTGACACCCCTTTAGAAAACAGTGTTTTTAAGACATGACAAACCAACCTCATGGGAATGCCACATTAATCAAATTAATAAGCAGCGAAAAACATTATTGCAGGCACTATATTGCACTAAGTGTTAATTAGAGTACCAAGCAGTTAAATATTCCATGGTGTTCCAAAAGACTCCCGTTATCAGAGACACTAATCACCCTGTATTACATGTATAAAAGTAGCTGTTAAAGCATAAATTAGATGTGTGCCCTAGTTCCAGCAGGGTCCTGTGCCAATCAGAAGAACAAACCATGGGAACAGCCCCAAGCTAGAACTTCCATCCCTTGTCTGTGAGGCTGATCTGTCACTCACCTGCCCTCTACAAGTAACCCACTTCAGATTCATTTCACAAGAACAAGTAAGCTGTTTGCAATACTATTTTATTCTCTGCTCCAGATTATTTCCACTAGAAAAAGCATAAAGAGCTGATGAGGACAGAAAGTCTCTGGTGCAACCATCCCAACACTTTCCAATGCACGGCATGTTTTGTACTTGCACTTTTCGTCAAGAAACCTAGACTCAGGTACCCATGACACCTTGGATTTCTACACGGTCTGGCATACAAAAGTCAGCTAGAACACTGCTTCTCTATAAATGGGTTTGCATGGCACTGTGTAACAGAAATTTTAGAACAATTTTTGAAATTATTTTCCTGAGCAGTTTGCAAGTGCTTTTCAGAACCTTCACTTAAACTTTTCTATATACTTCCATACAGTAAATTTATAATCTAGATTTTCTTGTGCTTTACACATACAACCTGTGGGGTTTGGGAGAGCCTACAGTACTACACTGAAATATTACATCCCAGTCCACTGCATTTGATGCTCTAGGATATCCACAGCTACATGGAAGAATAAATCCAATGCATACGATAATTTTAAAACAGTGCTTTTCTGTCTTGCCAGTACTCCTTACTTTCTGTTTGTTTGCTCAGAAAGATGTAGCTTGCTATCTGCATCCTCCTTAAGCAAGGCGGTGTGCAAGATTGCCACTAGCATCAATATGACATTCAGTGAGTAAAGAGCTATTTATTCTCTATTGAAGGCAAAAAGTGAAGAGATTATATCAGTTTCTGAGAAGCATCCTATTTCCAGGCAGCTGTGGCACATAGGACATCAGATGTTTAAACACATCCCACCACAGTCTATTTCCTACACCGCTCCATAAACCAGAGGGAAAAGACCAGCGGGGTGTGGATTCACCGCACTGTTACTTCCCTGGGGACACAGAGGTCTGAACTAGGAAACTCTGACCCAACTTGCAAATTTAGGATTAGGAAACTCTGACCTGGCTCACACAAATAGGGGCTGGTGGTGGTAGGGGCTGAGTGACACCCTGTGGTGATGGAAAAGAAATACGAACCCCTGCATCACAGACCATTCACCCCCACAGCCCTCCAGATCGTCAACTCGACCCGAGCAGAAACGGTCAGGTCAGAGTCTGCCCAGCTCTGCCTGCAAGGGCAGACAGCTGGGGAAAATCCCCAAGGCAGATGCGGGTGGGAAGGGACTGGTGATCCGCTACTCAGTCCTGCCTGGAGGAGAGCTCTAACCTACCCAGCACCTCTGCCCTAACAAGCAAGTTTTTTAAAAAAGTAACAATACAAAGAAAGTGACCTAAAAGAGGTATTTACACTTTCTGGAAATTTAAAAATAGACAGGCTACCAGCATGGGGTGTTACAGGCTAACTCATCTGGCAGCTGCCATCGTCCTGAGGTGCTCGCTTGGGAGAGAGCAACTAAAACGACTGTCCGCAAGTGAAGGCACCTGGTCTGGAAACAGCATCAAGTGGGTGTTTTTCTTTCACACGGGGTAGGACTGGGAGAGATACTGGTGCTGATGGTTTGTCAGGTCTCGCTACACTTACAAGAGCATTACCCCGTATTATGAGATATGTTAATTAATTTCCTTGAATGCACAGAAGGGCCTAAACCTAAATCCATTAGATTGTCTCACACATATTTAAGTTAAAAGCCTGTGATGACTAGCAGCACATTTTCCTCCTTGCTTAGTCCTCTCCCAGTACAGAAACACTTGGCCTAAAAAAAATGTCATCATGATCAACCAACCATCTGTTCTGGTCTAGTCGCTTGTGTAAAAATCACCTCTTTGGGCTGAAGAGCCCCAGTCTTCTGCTGAATACCTCAATTAAAAATATAATCAAAAAGTTACAGTCAATCCTTCTAAAAATAAACATAAAGACCTAGAGCATATACAGAAATGAAATGGTGGCATTGAAGGTGCCGAGAGCTACAAATTTGCTACCATAGTTTGAGTGTCAATCATAACGAGTTCCCAGGCCATTGAGTGAACACAAGACATATCCTTCTCCCTTGGTAACATGATGGACTTTTTTTTCCATGGGACTGATAAGAAACCTCCTCTCCACCAGCGTTTACAGCCATATTTGCAATTTTGTGACATCACCAGGGAAAAATAAAACGATACAGAGAAGAGTCTTTCGTTTTTTGCGTTCAGCTGTAAATATCAGCTAACCAGGTAACTGTGCATCTCTCTGGAGTTGATGCTCAAAACCACGCCTGAGTGATTGCCTACAAAAATATAGAAAAAAAAGGCCAGTGTTAGTGTATTTCAAGTACTTCACAATAAATCCCCCTTTTATTGCAGTCAATTGCATAAAGAGAGTGGCTTTATCAAACAACAGTTCAGGTGAAGGTTGGCGCAACAGCTCCATGTACCTACGGCATACTTTCATGTAAATCTTTTTGCTCATGGTGGTGCATTTGTGGCAAATTCCTAGGGTTTCTATCCCAGTGACAGCATAAGTTTGTTCTCTTTGTGGCTTAAAAAGGTGTAGTTGTCTCGAGGGGTGCAGGTGAGGGAGGAGAATGGAACCTGAGGCGTCCATTCGACATGCCACTGACCTGGGACTGGACACTGACCGGCATCAGCAATAAGGGAACTCTGTAGCTGTTCAAGTTGCCACTTCTCCCAGAAGGAGTCACTGCAAGGTAATGGTGTTGAGGAGTCCCAAGGTGGGGGTTGCGATAAAGTAGGCAACATAAAATATATAGAAAACAAAAAAAGTGGATGGGTGAGTCTGGAAATACTGTACTGTGGAAATTCAAAAGTTACGAGAAGAGAGAGAACAAAGAGAAACCCAGGCCTGTAAGTCCCTGCTGTGCACGCAGCAGAGACCGCTACCGCCATCTCCCAACAGGGAGGGAGAAAGCACACCAGAACTAGGAAGGTTCTCCATAGCACAGGGACCTTCTGCAAATAACGTGGTAAACCAGAATTCAACATAAAGCAGGGATTACAACTCACTTCATACTCTAGCCAGATGAAATAGAAGAGTACCATTAACAGGAATATTTTCTTGGCAGTACTAAGTGATACTGGAGCTAGTGTAAAGTATTGCAAGTAACAAAACCGTACAGCGAGCAGAAGTATAGTTTTATGTCTTAAATAAAGTCTTGCATCTAAAAGCTGTACAGTAGCTGACAAATATGAAAGACTGTGATCCACAGAAAGGAACT
This sequence comes from Heliornis fulica, assembly GCA_013399135.1. NCBI lineage: Eukaryota > Metazoa > Chordata > Aves > Gruiformes > Heliornithidae > Heliornis > Heliornis fulica. The sequence goes on along the minus strand of VXBZ01031355.1, from coordinate 56,995 downwards.
ATTTATGCTCTGCTGGAAATGCTGCTGGTCTTGACAACCTGGCAGAAGCACAAATTACCTTGAGATCTGCATTTGCTAACTGTCTTAACTTACCCGTGAAAACATCATGATTTTCATAGAATCATAGAATGATTAGGGTTAGAAGCAACTCCCGGAGGCCATCCAGTCCAACCCCCCTGCAAGAAGCAGGGACACCCCCAACTAGATCAGGTTGCTCAGGGCCCCATCCAACCTGGCCTTCTCCAGGGATGGGGCATCCACCACCTCCCTGAGCAACCTGTTCTAGTGCTCCACCAGTTTTGCACTCTTTAACCCTAGTAATTCTCTTCCCAGATAGAGAAAAAAAAAGTTAATTCCTTCTAAGGAGTGCAGGGCAAGTAGTGACTATTTCTAAATGCGGTACAAATCAGGGTAGCATTTGTTTATTCCAGCATCCCAAGGTGCCTTATATAAATATGCCATAAAGGAAAAAAGAAATTGCACTTTTGTACATTACAAGAGATGTTTGAAAGCTCCAACTTAGCAAGGCTTGTCTGCAAGGACTTTGTTAGCATTCAGCCTTCTCCTCTAAAGGCTCTGGAGATGAGTTGATCAAACAATTTTAACACAGACTTTGTTTTTCCAGGGCTGTTCTTGGATCTAACTCCATTAGAGTCAGTAATACAATCAAGGTCGTCTTGAAAAATCCGAATGAAAACACAGGGCTATTCATACACAAAGGTTGTCAAAGAAAAGATAGAAATACACAAAGCAAAGCAGGAGGCTGGATTCTTCCCTTGTCCTCAAAGCTAACATCTCCAAGAACCTGTAAGCGGCACACAGGTCAGCAAATGAAAATAAAGACATCGACAATAAACGACAAAGGTGAAACCCAGGATTAAGAAATCTCTCCTCTGCTAAAATCTGTCCTTCCCCGGGCTACCTCTGGTGCAGCTAAAATATATCTTCTGTGGGTTCATGAAGACATTACAGTTGCCTGCTGCACTGTGATTCTACTGCTACAAATCCCAAAGGCTTTGGGTTATCTGATTTACTTTCAGAAAATGTGTAGAAATGGAACTGGAGAGCTTTTTCCATTGTCCAACACTTTTCAGACCATGACCTGAAAGCAGTCTGAAAACAATGGTAAATTTTACAAGAAATGAACTTCAGAGATCAGCATTCCATGTTGCATTAAAAATAACCACAGGGTGCCAGGTTCTACACCTGACACTAAATCACTTGCAGTGAGAAATATTCACAGAAAGTTTCCCTCATGGGTTCCTTATGCCATACCATGCATACTAGAAAGCTACCAGCTAATTAGGGAAGACTTATTATACTTTTTATACAGGAATAAAGTCAATGCTTTTAATCTTGAAAACTTTAAATGCCATGGGAATTTGATAGCAAATATAGCAATGGATCTAGATACAACCCATCTGAAATCATGGAAACACTGACTCTAAAATCCTTCTGGCCTAAACTCCATTTTTCACTAATTCAGGGGATTATTGAGTTTCAAGTTTCCTGACTTTAAGTACTATCTAAGTACTCATGCTTTATTTAGCATGTCATCCATACAATAGCCAGTACCACAAGCGAACCAGAAGAAGATAATCCTTTGTTAGTGGTGTACTACTTGCTTCTTCCTGAGACTGAGCAGAAAATTATAAAAAAAGCTAAAATGAAAACAAGTATAAATTAAAAATCAATTACTTACGAACATTTAGAAACTAAAAATGAAGTTACCTCTTGCGTTACCTAGTGTTTGAGAGTCCAGATCATCATCAATAAACTCCTCACCCTGGATGATGTTCTGGGTGTCCTCACTATGATTAACAGGGCTTGTCATCTCCTGCTCTTTTTCATTGTGCATCTGGGCATAGACATTTCTGCCGGGCAGTTTCCTAAATCAGACAAGGAGTAAAAGTCATGATGGAGTACCTCTGGGTCACAGACACGCTTGCATGAGAGCAGAGCTACAGTAGAGCTACAGAGAGTCATTCCAGAATCATAAAAGAGAACCAATCTCACCCATTCCTTAGTTTTGTGTTCACAAACTAAACTTATAAACTCCTTATTTGCAGTCAGTTATATGTAACAGCCCTACCACAATGTTCATACCAATGTAATATTTAAGCATCAATTTCTGATAAATATTGACAGACACTGAACAGTACTGAAAAAAAATTTCTAAAACCACAGAAAGACTATTTTAAGATCTCAAGCAACAAAAAGGCCCAACAAATGTTAATTGCTGGTTCCATGTGACTTCATGAATATTATGTTGGGTCATAATCACCACCACATCTCCCTGGTGAGGTGGGCTGACACTGAAGGGTGAAAGCACCGAATGGCACTCTCATAATCCACGAGGGTTGAGGAGAAAGAAGCAGGAGAAATACAGGAGATACGGAATGGAAAGGGAGCAGAGAATGAGAACCAGGAGCCCAAAACTGAGGATAAGGAGCAAGGAGGCAAACAGGCAGTGATAAGGGCAAATAAGCCAGGAGAGAAGGGTGAACTTATGTAGGCAGCACTGGAGGAGGCAGAACGTAAAGCTTGGCCCAAGACTACCAGGAAGAACTGAACTAGACAAACCTTTCCCAAGCAGACAGTATTTAACTAATTCAGTCTGATTTTAATCTAAAAAACTAAAAAGCATGTTATTTAATGGTTCTATTGGCTCTAATGAATAATTATGACCATTGCTGAGACTGGGGGGATTAAGACTCAGTAATGATAAAGAGTTCTTAACTAGATTAAATTAGACATTTTAAAATCAAAAGGAATAATCAGGGACTTCTAACTTTGCAACAGAATTTATGGTTTAAACATCTCATTGCTGATTCATCTGCAATCTGCCTGGGCATGTAAAGACATCCTATGTACCTATGTATGTACACACACACCCTGTATATGTGTATATACCAACAGAAAATTATATATATACAGAAATCAGCTCTTTTATCCAATTATTTATGAGCAGCACAAAGAAAGAGATCTGCTTGCTCTTGGTCTTTTCTAAATCTCAGAGACCATGGAGGCAATAAAGCACAGAAGTAACCAAATTAAAAGGACAAGGATGGATAGAAGGTCTGATAGCACAAAACTCTGCTAGTACAACGCTGTGCTAGTATGAACACTTCAAGTCTGAGGACTCCTCAACCCCAACACATACATAAAGCCAAGCCCTACTTCACTGTCCTCCCATTACCAGGAAAGGAAATAAAAACACATTGAAAAGAGGAAGGAAATTCCTCATTACCAAAACAAATACATTTGGTAATTATTTCTTATTCTTTTCTCCAGGGCCAGCAACTCCAGACTGTATTTAATGTGTCTGCTAATGAAACTGGTCATGTGGAAAACAATATCCTTGTCAATCAAACCTGCATTGAACCTGTCAAACTGCTCATTTTATATCCACTGCCAAATACATCAGGGAAACAAACCCCAGAAGAATGTCTTTGCAAGACATCTGCAGAATTAGCACATATGTCTCTGACATAATTAGGGGACTTTCTCAAAACTACTTCTGACAGATTGTAAAGCATCAATGGCATTATCAAAATATTTTTGACATAATAAAAATCTTATCCATCGCAAACCCATATGGTAGATCAGACCTTTAGTTTAGTAAATGGAGCAGAGCTGCTAATCTAACTGTGCTCTGCCCAAGCTGAAGGACTGCTCTGAAAAAAGTGTGTCCTTTGGTGTAAATCCTGAAGCTCAACACACATCTCTGGCAAGACTTTCTAGTTGGCAAATCACCACTATAACAACATACACTATTAAACGTATTACAGGTTCCTAAATGAAGAAACTTCACAAGTTCACAAATAACCATTAAATGTGCTGTTAAGAACAATTTTTTTATGGGCTGGAGACAAAAAGAGAAAAGGTGTAAACTGTTACTTCTCACTCACCTAAATGTCATGAGCCTCATCCCACTAAATACAGATCCTTCAAGGAAGGTATAAAGTTGAGGTGCTCATTCCTTCCTTTGAACTCTGCTTTGCTCCTCACACTTACAGAGGGAAGCATCTTAGATTATAACATGGTGGATGGATAGGAGAAAGGAGAATATTACAGGTCTTGTGAAGGCAGACACTGCTGGCATTGACCTTCTGCACATTATATAGATTTGTGAACCATACGTTTCATATTGGTTCAGTTTTACAGGGAAGAGACTCAACCAGACTAGAGAAAAATGTGTGATTTAATCCAGGTGATCCTGCTCTATCAGGGGGGTTGGACTAGATGATCTTTTGAGGTCTCTTTCAATTCCTAACATTCTGTGATATTTACTCTTCTGTACTGTGATATACAAGCCTTTTCAAGAGACATTTTTATCACGTACCAGATGTTCTGTTTACGAGGGACAACCACACTGTGGGATGCAACAGGATGTGGATACTGAATCCTTGCTAAAGATGGGCCTGATTCTGGCAATTTTCCAGTCACTCCTCACTGCTCTAACATGTAGGAAGGAGGCTGCTATCCCTAATTACACAGAAAAAAAAAAACCCGGTGTACCCTGGTGTATTGTGCTCTTCTTAAGGAAGCAATTTATGTTGAGTCCAATGTAACTGTTTGAAGTAGGCAGAGCTGAAATGCTTGGGTCTACATAAAAGACTACTGGGAAAACATGACAAGACATGAAATTTAACCCAATAGATTTATATCAGCAATATGAAAATTTAAAACACATTTTTTAAAAACAGAGAAAAAGATTATGCAATAATATCTTTTGGGAGTTTACTCTTCAGCTGCAAAATGCATGTGCATCATATCCATCACTGGGGACAATTACCTCTGTTGAGCAGCACTCCTCAGTTTACATCTTTAGCTCCTTTTGTTTTCTCTGTAGCATTTTATTTCAGTCATGAAGAAGGACTGCTTTAATTCATGCCTTCTTTAAGGGCCATATAAATGCCAACTGGAGACGTGAGTCTGCAAGGAACTACTAACAAACACCACAGCACATGGCTTTCACAAAGCTCTCAAAGTCCCACACCTTTTAGAAGATATTCCAGAACGCATTATTTTCCTCTCTATATTCACAAATTCTAATCAGTTCATACCCAGAACTGTTTCCACTTTAAAATGTTCAGCAGTAAGGAACAGCAGGAGGGGGATGAGATACTGATTCCCAGTCATTTAAAGTCTCTAGTTCATTTGGCTTTCAATTTCTTCCTTGTGGAGCCAATATTCGCTCGCCTTTATGCAACTTCATTCATTTTCCGGAGGCTTGATTAAGATTCTGTTTAGTATAAAAAATCAGAGTATACTCACATGGCAAAGGATATGGAATTATGCAACTTTCTCTTGGAGCTTAAATAAAACCTATGACAATAAAAATCCATTAAGTAGAATACTTTATTGTGGTGTTGGTGTTATTATGTTTGGATTAATGTTCAGATGACTGACTTCCATGTGCTTTAAGGCACTCCTGATTTACTTGCCTCTTTCATTTCAGAAATCTTTTCTACATGCCATTACTATGATTTCTGAGTAAGTTTTTATAAAATATTATGTATCATTAAATTAGTGGCTGTTTTTTTATAACTAAATGGCATGGATTGGGACTAAACTTGCTCTCATGGAACATAAAAGTAGTATAAGCAAGGTGGGGAAAAATAGCTTTTCTTCAGAGGCTGAAAATGAGATAGTAAGTCAATGAGGCAGAAAGATAACACAGTTCTGCTCCAGATTGTGGAAATGACCCAGGAGGGGGTTCATTTAACAGAAGTGGCACTTGATAGTAGTGGGGGGAAAAGGAATACACACAAAATGATATAAATTTGGCTGAAGTAGATTCACAGCTTTAAGTATACTGGCAGGAGCTTGCACACAAATTAAAAGATGAAGAATTTTATATCCTTTCGGATAATCAAATTTGCTACTATTATCCAGGTAAAACACCTAAGCCAAAAAGCCAACTATTTTGCTCTGGTTTGGCTACTCTACAACATCCAGCTGTTATACAGAAGCCAAAAACCAGAAAAGGATTATATTTCAGCTCTTCCACAAGATGATTACATGGAAGCTTTGATGTGCCTAAAATACAATTTCCCTTTCCTCCACTTTGCCTAGTGCAGCCAGTGCTGTTTGCCTTCTCCATACCGCTGCCCAGGACCCCACACCATAGAAACTTACTCTGAAAAAATGAACAAACTCTTCCTGAAGGGCAACTTGAAACCCTCCAAAAATATATACTTTGTTTCAAAGTATATATTTTTGTAAATATTTTATATTTATATAATAAGTATATATTTTAGTAAAATATTTTACTAAACCAAATTTAGTAAATATGGTAAGGTATAAGAGAAAAAAAAAAAAAGTCCCAGATCTGCATTAAAAAAATAGACATGATTTCTCAAAAGCATTTTCCAGCTGCTTCATATTGTTCTGGTCAAAAGAAGCAGCTGTAGTCTATTTTACCTGGATGCTTAAACAACTGAAGCATACCAGTGAGTACTGTAACATATTGTTTGCTTGAGGCATCACATCAGTGGTCTCCATACTCAGAAAGCAAGAGCAAAGAAAAGGCAAATTGTTCTTGTCTTGTCCGCCATCCACATTTGCTGTCTGCACTTCCTCTTGTGTCACAGCCACAGTCACGTTTAACAGCTGGGATATGACCTCACTCTCCTTCTTTCAATCCTGATAATTTCCCTCAAAACTGTCTAAACCAATCTTTGTTCATTAGAAGGATACAACTGAAATTTGTTTTCAAACTACCAGCATTTACCATTTAAAATAACCTTTTCATTTTACTAGGTAAAAACAGCCCTAATCTGAACTGCTTACCTACATTACCTACACTGATCACAGAGGATCAAAGCCCTGTGCACCTCAAGATCTTTTGGCACTTCTGTTGTTGTTTCTTTTGGTCTAAAGCAACTAACCACTCTCAGGATTGCCAGGAGTCGATCTGCAAGCTCCAGAGACTCCAGCACCAATTTTTTGAGCACGTGGTTCCTAGCAAGAAATGGCTGGGTGCACAAACAGGCCATCAGATAAAGCGTGTGTGTGTGTGTGTGTGTGTGTGTGTGAGATGAAATGATGAATGCTTGCAATTTCACTGTGTATGAGAACAGAGGGCAGCAGTCTTCCTAGTCTGTTTAAGTATTTGGGATTAGTACATATCGGAAATGATGTAACCTACAGTCACCTAATCATCAGTTAGACAGCAGTGACAGCTCTGATTATCCAGCAGACCCTACAATTTTAGTTTTGATTAGACTACTGGGAAATTATACGACTTTAGTATTTTCCTTTTAATAGGCATTCCTTTAGGAGTGATGAGACTGCATTGTTTATGCTATACATATAACTAATCAGGCAAAATCCCACTACCTTAATATGAATCTGCCTGTTTTTCCCCTACTCTCTACTTAATTAGATAAAATACTCTCTTTGTTTTCTACACAGAAGACACCTGACACAGAATCTTATGAAGGATTGTTATTTTTAGATTAATGCTCCCCCCATACTGATTTGATGAGATTTACTCTTTATAAGGGACACCAATTTTTAGTGTTAGGTATCGCAGTTTTCAGAGGAGAAATTAAACAGGAGTAGCGAGTTTCATCATAGCTGTCCTGAAAGATTAATAAAAAAGCCTTATTAGATTAGTCCCTGATGTCTTGTCAACACCATCTTTCATCCTGCAATTCTGCCCAACAAAAATTAGTTTAAATTAGGATCCAAGTTCTTCTGACATGAATTTCAGAAATAGTCCAGGCAGGGAGGACAGTTGACCATGCTTGGTGACCAGGGGCCATGGCACTCAGGAACCAGGGCAGGAGTCTGGGCAGGTTTCTCTACTTTCTGTCGAAGCTGTATTACAGTCTGCACAGAGGTCTGCTATTTTCTTTTTATTGTGCATCACGAGTCCTGAATGGTGCCTCCGCTCATTGCAAATGAATGAAACACTACCATAGATTATCTGCAAGGCCATTTTTCCATTTTGCATCTTTCCAGGTATCAACAAAGTAGCAAACTGTCCTTTGGGCAGTCTTCCATACCCTCCTTAATTTTGTAAATTATATAAAAAAAGTATAAGCAGTATTGGCATTTCAACACCTTACACATCAGTAATTTCGGTGTGGAAATAATTCATACTTATATTTGCACATGTTGCCTGAGGTACCACAGGGCCCAGTAAGTGTTATTTTGCTGAAATTATCTCCCAAAATTGAACCATTTTTCTTACCTATGGCATTGTTTCAGCAAAATAATTTTGCATATACAGGCATATAATATTGACAAGCTCCTTTTTGTGCATTACAACCTGCAACCTTTGTATCAATAAAAGGCACTCAGGTTCATAGCCTGAGTCCCTAAGGTCCAGTTTGTAAACTTACATTCTCACTGTACTGACTTTAAAGAGACCATACTCACAAGGAAGTACTCCATGGGAATCCAGCAACTCCCCATCCATCTTTACAAACACAGAAAAACCTTTTTTAATGGATTAAAGATTTGGCTGGGAAAGGACTTTAGGGGGGCACATGGGGAAAAAAAAGTGTTGGGGTTTTTTTTTCAAACTTAGCACTGATAAGGTGCTCAGCATTCTTTGAAGGTAAAATTGCAAATGAAAGATGCAACAACAAAAAACAACTTGGAAAAGCTTAGCAGGAATATTTAAAAATAATTCTGTCAAATAACTCCGAAACAGTTATGATATGAACTGAAATTGAATACTACTGCATGGTCATTCATCAATGCCAACAGCAGTTTTCAGGCTACTGAGAAAAATATATCTCACAATTCTCCTCACTCACACCTTATGTGAGTTAATTAAATTAAACCCCCATAAAGTTTAAATGCAAATGATTTCCACAAATTACATACAGAAGTGTGAGAGACATTAAAGTCTGAAATTTGCAAATTGTACTACAGTTTCCTCCTTAATAAAGGGTCTATTTATAAAGCAATGGTTCATTGGGCATTTTTGAAAAAACTCAAAGAAAATATTTTTTTCCTTCCTTTCTTGAATATTTTATACTGCTTTTGCCATGCAGTAATTGTGTCTGTTATTTAATTGATCTCATCTGAGAGCTTATAAAATACATAAATCATATTGCTTTCAAAAGATATCACAAGAAAGTTTTATGATTCCACACCACAAACAGCAAATCCTTCATGTATTGCTACTGAAATAATGTAATTAAATCACATCAACCATTTTTATGTTTTTCCTTGCTACAGGCACCTAAAATAGCAAAATGGATTTTTATTCTGTTACAGATAGTCTTATACAAGCTCTCGGTGCTTTGTCCTTTAGAGCAATCAGCCACTGTGAGCTCTAAGAAACTTAAGAGAAAATGAAGAGATTTTGGGGAAAAAAAGCAGGAGTGGGGTGTGTGTGTGTTTCTTCTGTTGACATAAAAAACTCTTTATCTACACAAACTCTTACTTAAATGCTGTCTATGCTTATTGCTATTACAAACTCAGTGCTGTACCCATATATATATATATATGTATATTTATGGTTATTTGAAATAAAAATCAATCTTTAAAAAGTGAGACAAATCAATAGGAATCCTCACTAAGGACATCAAGATTTGATGATGATGAAGGCTTGTTTCCAGTTTGCTAAACCCAATAGCTTCTAAATGCCCCTGAGATATGAAAATACCGAGAGCATAGCCAACAATGAGAGACTCATGAACAAAAATTCCTTAAATTGCACAGCACCCCAGTAGCTCTGATTAAAATCAATTTTGGACTAAGGACTAAGGATGTATTGGGTTGTCAAAGGCTGGCATGGTCATCCCTTGTCAATTTTGAGAATATGTCTCACATAAGGGCCACTCCCAGAATAGTTTCTCCCCTCAATACACGCTAGTGTCAAATTGACACTAATCTATTTCCATCAGTCATCCTACATGGCATAGCCCCAGCAATTAAAGTGTAATGGGTGCAGAGAGAAACTCCACAGTGTTTGGTAAAACTACTTTTTTAAAGCAAACCAGCATTGCAGATGCACTCCTTGTACTGATAGCTTTAGTTTTATTCGTAATTGCTAGGAGTAATGAGGTAGGAATTATCAGGAATAAAATTTTAGCTCAGCTCTGTTTCTTGATTATTTAGACAAGCTGAATAAACTCTCCATAGTTCCCATATTGCTGCTATTTTTCTTGGAACACAGCAAGTGAAACAAGCATCACTGCAGTACCTTGATATAGGAAAAGTTCAGAAAAACACTATTTTCAAAGCAGTGGATTTTTTTGCAAATCTTCAAGTAACCTTTTCAAGTAATAAACTCTGTTTTGCTGATCTGTGAATAACTCTGGTTCTTAAAATGCGTATGCTGTCAATTAAGGTTTACTCGCCTTTTGAACTTGTAGAGTATGAAAGCCCCAACTGCAACTAGACAGATGACAAAGAGAACCACAATAGCCCAGTAGCCACTGCCTCCTCCAATCCTCTGAGAATCTGGAATACAGAATAAAACAACAGCTTAGCACATCTTCTGTCAGATCAGTCACATTCTTGGGCTTTCTTTTCTATTTAATTGTCAGGTCAAAGCCATTTGTTATTATTTGTAACCTCTTTTTTTCACTCCATCTGTAGCCTCTTCAAAAAGGCAATGCAAAATTAATTGGTGACTTGTAACTGAAGGACAGAGGACCAATTAAAAATAAAAAAACAAAACACAACATAACCCTGAAGATTTAATTATTTGCATACTCAGTGGGGTGTCTTTTTTTGGAATCTAAAGTTATCATAGGAAATGATCACATGCCCGTGTACATGCATTGCAAAAGCAGGGCTGTATCAATTTCACAGATGGAGAAGCTAAAGCTCTGAACAACAAATGAACTCATCAAGGTCGTAGATCGGTAAAGGCTGCAATGAATGTGAACTTCTTTCAGTCCCAGCCTTTTGTGGTGGCTAATCAATGTTAGCCTCAAACCAGATGAGGTACCACAGTGAGACTGTAGCATGATGCCACATTAGAGACGAGATGAAAGAGCTTTGTCTTCTAAAGAGAGATGACATAAAAGATCACAACAATATTTGCATAAATTGATTGTGGTCAGCTAAGCTGTTCTCTCACAACACACCAAACTAAGAAAGATGTGTGTATCATTATGGGACATGGTACACAAACAGAAATTACAGCACATTCTAAGACAAGGTTTAATCAACACTGAACTTCCTGGATAAAACATCATTTTAATGTGTCTCTCTTCAAAATAAACACTTGTACACACACACACACTCTCCTCAAACAGTTTCCAGGTACACAGTGAATCCAGCTATGCAGGAAATGCACGATAACCCCCATTTCCACTTGTTTTAAACAGAGAAAAAACACATAATTTCTCTCAGAACTGGACTAGCAATTGTTGAGACCTACAGCAAGCTTGCTATCAGTTGATTTGAAGATCAGACAGACCAGACAGAGATGCAAGGCTATGTCCCAGACCCTGTACTTCTATCTACCGGGTTAATGGTTGAAGTAAATCAGCTCTGGTTTCTTGGCAGTCCAGTGCAGCCAAAGTGTTTCACCAGATGTTTTTTTTGAAGACTGATTGACTTGTCCTTCAGAGGACTTCTGTAAAATCTAGGTATTTAGTTAATGTCATGTTTACACAGAAAAAAAGCAAGATGGAAATATGGAAATATGTAAGAAATATCTGAAGGTGGTTGTCAACAATTGAAAACGTATCTATTATACATGTGTGCATGTATGCATTTACATTTACATACACACATATGCACACATATATTTATTTATGCATGTATCTATATCTAACGTGTACCAAGTAAGTATATATGTACATGTGCATATGTACACATATATTCTGAGACAAAGATTTTCTCCTTAACGTATCAGAACTCAGAGAGACATCAAAGGTTGCTCTGTTGGGAGCTTTGTTTATATATTTACCCGAATCGGAGTCAGCCAAAGTCACTAGGACCCAGTATCCGCCCCTCAGAAAGAAGCTGATGTTGTGTGCATTCAAGGCCTGCTTTATAGCTGCTATTCTCTGAAAATACAACAGAAAGAACATCAAATGTCTGGCACCCTGTTCCACTTTCGTGCTCTAAAAAGGAAAAAAAACTCTGACTCATTAAATAGTGAGAAACTCAGAAAACATTTATCAATAATCTAGCTGAGATCTTAAAGAAATTACATATTTAAACATCAGAAAAAATTTCACAAGCCATAAAAGCTGAAAATGTCCAATTCTTATAGACAAATCTTTCTTTCTGCTTACGTAAGCCTTTATGTTTACCCAGTATGTGACAGACAGTAATTTGCATGCACTACTGGGTTTACCTCTGTCATAACTCACACAATGCATAATCCATATTAAAAACTCTCTATTCTTCTAATGTATCAGAAGAAAACCTGTGATGTCACTTTAGATTTCTTGCTATGAAAAGTAGCTGCTATTTGATAATGAACTGCACATCATAATTTACCTCATCTCCATTTTATAGTGGGATGGATTCAATTTATAATTTATACCTCATTTTTAACAGTACTCTTTAAAAATACATCCATCCATCCATGTAGAAAAAAATCAGGATTCCTCCTATTTTTCTCCAGTGGATAGAGCACAGTAAAATATGGTCTCTCACTTTTTAATGGACCTGAACCATTAAATATACCACCATATCCTAACCCCAGATGACAAACTATCTGAATTTTCCCTTCTACTTGCTCATGTCTTCAACATAGGTAATTTTCTAAAAGATCAAAGCTAGTTTTATACTCTATGTCTTATAATTTAGGATACAACTTTGCATGGGGAAGCCAAATAAGAAATATGCTTTATATCCATGAAACCTTCACGAGTAACTCCTTTTATGATATTATCAATTATGGTGCTCATCTTTGTCAAGCTTTTGCAGTATAATAGATAGAAATCCCTGTAGTATTTCTGATGTTATGGACAGCAACTACACAAAAGCTCAAACTTAAATATCCTCCCTCACAGTAAGGATTACCTAACTTCTGAAGGCATTTAACGGACTCTTTTTTTTGTGGGGGAATGGCTCAACATAAGGGTAATGTGAGCATGGCCTCAGTTATTTTACAAGACAATTACTCCAGACAGCTCCTAAGTTTTTATCTTTTTGCCCAAAGTCTGAAAAGAAAATGATTATGACAGCTATATTGATTAGAAACTTTTGAAGTGATCTGTAACTACTGAAATAGTTATTTAGTCTCTGACCAGGTTCATTCACATGTTCACAGTATACAATGCTAGAAGGACCAGTATGTAAGGCTAATTTAACTTTCAGACGGTAAATTAAATTGCTGAATCCCATAACTTTGGATTCATCATATTTTTCTGGCAGGTGTTTGACGAATCCAATGTTTGCTCTAGTTTTTCCTTAAGCGACTAACATATTTTCATTATTTTTCTTTCCTCCCCTGGCTTACTATCCAAGCCTATATGGACTACACTTCCTCAGGTCAAAAATTTTAATCCTGTGAATGTAGCCAAAGGTTGTGCCTTATTCATTCCACTGTCAGATGGATAGCTGTTGCAGTACTCATGGTGGGTTTCTTTCTGCCCTGAGGTATTTACTGAGCACAGTGCTGCCACCTCTCCAACTTTTTAAAAAGAAAATCTGGTGTTTGGAGTTCCTCTCTAGACCCTCTAAGTTAAGGTTTTGATACCAGCATTTGAATTTTCTATCTTCTTTTTCTACATCTATTCCAATTACAACATCTGGACATGTGAACACAACAGCTCCATTACTGTGGTATAAGAATGTCAAAATAATGGCATTATTCAGTCTTACCCACTTATATATCTGGGGGTCTGACTTGCCTTTTTTGCCAAAGCAATTCACAGAATTTTCATGTCATACTTTCTTTAGAGCCCCAAATTTTCCCCAGAGCCACTGCTTTACAGGCTGTAAAGTGCTAAAATTCACTTTAGCTGACTCTTTCAACTGGATTCATCCCACTTGACAATAGACATGCAATAGATGTGCATAAATTAAGAGACTGAATTCTCCTCCTGAGTCAACTACTAAAACAAAATATGTTTGAAATCATTGTGTTCTTAAAACCAAGTTAAATTACACTCACCTTGTGTTTCAGCATGCATAAATCTGAAGGAAATAGGGCTTTTGAATTATGAATTATCAAATGATAAACATGAATTATCAAATAATAGTTGGCTCCTACTACTACACTGCCAACTTAGTTGCAATCTTAGTTATTGCTGGATATTTTTATCAGTAATGACTCCTATTCTACACCATTAACTTAATAAATAGTATTCCATTGCAGCACTTCAATGTAAAATAGCAATAAGTAGGTGTTCTCTGCCTGACCAAGAAATTATTGCCTTTAACAATTCTTTTGAAATGACATAATATCCAAAATCTAAAAGGTTTCCAGCCAAGAACAAACAGATTCTCTTTAATGTTTGTTGACATTTCATAACTATATCCAAGTTAAGAACTTCAGGGACATCTTATCCAAATGTGTGAAAACATTCTGCATTAGTGCATCTTCACAACAGTGTCACAACACTGACTGAGTACTGGCACAAGCAGCGTGACAAAGCACATCCTTCCAGTGAAGCACAATGAATACCTTCAAGATTCTGTTCTGGTAACAGAACAGTGTGACAAATATTTAACAAATGACACCATGAGTCTTTTTTGCTGTTAACATTTGCTGTTACTGAATCTACGTTCATTTACACAGGGAATATTTTCAGGATCCTTCTTGACTCACAAAGGATTCCATTACAACACACATTTTATCCAAGTTTGTGACATTCAGTTCTGAATCAACAAATTTATATGCACATATCAATAGTTAAATTAGCATCTCAGCAATAATATAAAAATAGACATGAAAGCAGGTGGGACTAGAAAACTGGCTCAACAGTTGTCTGTGAAGGAACTGGTGTTAAAACGTGATACTTGTGTACTTGGGTTATTATCATTGGATAGCATAGGTTGCTCCTATCTCCCTTCACTCCTGCAGTAACCAAACGTTAGTTGTATCATATTTGGTATTTCCATACACATAATCCTCAATTACCACTGGTCTGACCTGTCCATCCCAACAATGTCATAAATGTACATCTATCCTCCAGATTAAACAATTACTTTCACCTTTCAGTACTCCTCTAGTGTTGGGGGATGGCTAGCAGCACAAGGCCACGATGCTGCAGAGTATCTCTGGCCTGAAGCGAAGTGCTGAGTGAGCGGAACAGCATGTATGTTATCAGGTCAGTGTGACCTTGTGGCTGAACACTAGATGAAAACAGGAGGCTGAACACCTGGGCCTGGACCCTCGGATAGGTTGTAACCAAGCCATAACAGAAGATACTAACCTACGTAATGCCTAACCAATCACTACTTGCAAAACCAAGATATTATCCAATCCTGTATGATTACGCTTAAGAACAAACCTATATAAATGAACTACTAACTAGCAATAAATCGGAACAGACACGATAACTCTATGAGTAAATGTCTCTGATTCTGGCTCACCGCGACACTCTAGTTTCAGAAAACCTTCGAATGCCTTAGCAGACAACTACTTATTACAGAAATTGTGCCCTGCTAAAATACTATAATTTCCCAACAGTCCATCTGAACCGAAGTTTCATCCTTTGCAAAAAGTGATTAATCTTTATGCTTTGGAGTAACTCACAGAACTCATTTTGTACACAAACGTGAAAAACCCCACTCTGAGACAGCATTGATTATAATTGATGATATCATTTCAACTGCTTTGAAGCAGAGTGCTAATATAGCAGTTGAGATTTAAAGGGACCTAATATCCATAACACTTGGCACTGAAATAAAGTGTTTGTACAGGCTATGAATCTATCACTATTGGTTGCCTTAAATTATTAAAGACGTCTATTCCGTATATGTTCAGAATAAAGAGAAAGAATCTCCTTTAGAAGCTGCATTTGCTTCTTTGAGTGGAAAGGTGCAAATAATTTTGAAGTAGTAATACTCACCTGGCTGAAAGCTTTAGTTCATGAATGGCTTTCTACTAAAGAAACTGGTTAAAATTAACTGTATCTCGCAACATAATCAGGAATTCAGACTCCCAGGAACTCTCATTGTGATTACAGAGGGAAAGCAGTAAGGGATTGGGGTTGCTGTCAAGCAGAAAAAATTATGCATTCACACTGTGCTCTGTGCATTTTGAAGACAGACACCTGTTCAAGTACTAGGCCTTCCAAAGTGTATCCCTTCTACTGGTTTTGTGTTAAAATGAAGGGCTTTTGTATTATTATGTCTCCAGCTATATTGATACTGTGGCCTTGTCTCAAAAAGCTTTAAAATACCCTCCAAAATTAACAACATCATATCCCGGGATTTCTTTGTAATTGGCAGGACTTGCAAGATACAGGCACAGTGTTTGGATTCATTCCTTCTCTATCACAGCAAAAGGATGAATATCATAAATTATAAGTGCCAGTCTTCTGACTTTCACCTGACATAAGGTCTTTTATTATGGAAGAAATATGTTTTAGAAATAGGCAAGGAGAAGCTAATGTCTGATTTTCACTCCTGTCTTCAGTATATTTATTTCTTGCCAACTGAAAAGGACATTTGCTCATAAAGCCTGAAACCACCTGCTTGATGCTCTTTACATTATAGGTTAACTATTAAGGTTCTGTTTCTTTTTGACCTGAAATCTATTTTGCTTCTGAAGACAGTGCAGAAATGGCTCATCCCTCTTTAAACATATCAGTGATGTAAATATACTCTTTGCTCTAACATATATTCACAGGCTGACCTGCCATCACCGTTGATTCTGTTTCTAAAACAGATTATACTGGTTATTCTTGAGAAACACACTAACACCAGTAAACACTAGATTATGCAGTCCTATATACAGGGCCAGACACAGCAGTCACAGCTGTTCCTAGCTTTTACATGTCTCTTGTCAGGCGGGAGCGAGATCCTTAAATACACAAGAGGCACCTTTCATTTCACATCGGAACAATGGCAGCACAGCCACTGATTACAAAACAGGGTGAAGACTGTCCTAACCAGACATACATTGCTCTGGTTACCTTATCACTAGTTACACTCCTCTTCCTTTTTGGTTGGTTTGCTGGTAGTAGCACATGCAAGTCAGCAGTTGTGGGCAGACCAGGTTTCACAACCGTCAGGAGTGTTTCTTTGGGTATATTGGTTTCCTGTGAAGACAAAGACACAGGGAAAACTGTAGGACAGTGTGCTTTATATTTTGTAGAAAACATATAAGTAATTCCACATGTGTCTTTTAGTCTTTGGTGTTCAGATCCTTGATATTTTGAGGGGATTCCACCAGAAGCTAAAAAATTAACAAAGCCAAACATAAATGAACTAAAATGTGAGCAGTTGTTTGAAGATTGGAAGACCTAAGATTGTTACCGTATTAAAGACATTTAATGGCAACACAGAAAGAAGCAAAATGAAGTGGCATGTGATTTTAGCAAAATTCTGAACTGGCTGTGCATTTCTAGGGTAACAATAAGAATTCCTAAGTAATATAGTTGACACAGGGGGTATTTTAGTTGACATGTTGGTATTGCACAGACAGCTAGACTTGATAATCTTAGAGATCTTTTCCAACTTTAAAGATTCAATGATTCTACTCTATGATTTAAGATACTTTGTAGATTCAAACACTTAGAAGACTTATAGTCTTAGTAGACATTACAGTTAACTTTAACTTAGGGAGATTACTTTTCTATCAGCATTTAATGAACAGAAAGGAGCCTTGCAGGGTGAGACTTAAGAGCACGTAGGTACAGTTCCTGAAATTGTAATTAATACTTGCAGCCCCCATTGAAAGTCAAATGCATTCCTTTCCAGAATAGGTAGTGCAAATTTTGCTTATGTTCTCAAATTTCTCCATGTACACTCTAAAGGCAACACCCTGGGCAGTTCCCACAGCCTTCTTGTCTTGATTGGATTCTAAAATTCCATTAAATTGTCATATCCTTTTGCAAAAAGAATAGTGATTACTATCCTATTCCAAGGATAGTTACTAAAATGCAAGAGCAATTTCATAAGGGATTAAAACATTTTTTTGAATGACACTAGTTATGGAATGGGTTTAAGTTGAAAAAAGTGGGAATTTAATTTGACATGAGGGTTGGATTCAATGATCTCTTGAGGTCCACTGCAACCCCTACAACTCTCTGAATCTGTGAATGTAATTTAAAAAAAAAAAAAAAAAAGGCAGAAATTTTCAGATTGTGATTTGCACTTCTGTAAATCCAAGAATATATATAAGCCAAGTGATTTCAAACACTTGACTTTTCCAAACATTATCAACCTGCACCTCAGTGGTACTGCCCTCACAAAAAGTCAGTGTGTGTACCTGAAGAGCACAGCTCTAGAGCTCACAGTTTTTATGGGATGCTTTTTTTTTTTTATGAGATGATATAAAAAACCATCTGTATCGACTGTTTGCATATATATTAGCTATAATTTTAAAAGTTACACAACTGAAACTGTGATTTTTTTCTTTCTGTTTTGTTTTGATACAAAGCCTGTATTTTATAATGCGCAGCCTCCTTGGTGTATCTTCTAAATATATCACATTTCAGCTACTCTTTTTGTTTGGTGTCAGCAGCATTTGCTAATATGTCTACAATAATCCCAGAAGGCAATATTTAGCATTAATTGCCAATTAAGATATGATAGACCTAAACTTTCTTATGTTACAATATCATTGTCTAGAGCCTGCATGTAAAAGCAACACAAGGCTTAAACTTGTTTGAAATGTGGCTCATGAGGTTCACTTTATTATTTTGCTCTGCCTCATTTTTGCTAAATGAGAAGGCATTAACTTAACCTTCAAGGTTTATGACTGGCAAGGGAACATTTTATGAGCAATCTGAAAGAGCACCTTTGCAAGAAGTCGTGTTACTACCCGCCCTATGTCTTCCCTCCACTCCGGTATGTCGGGGTTGTACATGTCCAGGTGCTTAGTAAACTTCAGAGGAAGAACATGAAAAAGATCTAGAAAACAAAAAGAAACATTTTTTTTTAAACACATAAAAAACAGGGTTTCAAAAACAGTTTTTCAGAAATAAAAGTCGAGCGTATATTTTTGGCATTATTTTCTGTGCAGCGCCACATTATCCAGGAACTCTGCTGCTCTGTGTTGTGTATCCTTGCACAGAGCAAGAGTATGCTCCTGTCAGGCATTCAATTTCTTACTATATTTTTGTCATCACCATCAAATTTGTACCTAAAGATAAAAAAGCAGGAAGGAAAACAAATAAACAAAAGAAGATTTATGTCCATGCTCTGGGGTCAAACCCTTCCCAATAAATTTTCCTTAGGACAATATACCACACAGACATTGTTGGTTTCTTTTATTTGCAATGGGAATATGCCAATGGATTTTATTCTCACTGAATCATAAGCCTGTGTTATTTTGCTCATTACATGTTCCTGTTTTTCGTAAAAATGAATACTTTATATATTTCAACAACTAGCTATGAAAATAAGAACAGAAATCATATTCCAAAGGCTAACTACTGCTCTCTTAAAAAAAATAATCAAGGGACACCCACATCATTCCTCTGGATATTGTGCAAATATCTGAAATACCAGAAATGGGCTGTTCCTCACTAAATAGTCTCTAAAATCTTCCCTTTCTCCATATGGGCTTCTTGAATGGACACCAAGGGAACTTAATGCAAAACAGAGAAAGAGATCCTCAGGAATGCCCGAGTCAAACCTGGCCTTCCTAGTGCTTCTGACAGAATTGTAGTTTAATGTGATTTTCTTTTCCAGAAGTTTCTTTATTTCCCTCACCATGACCAGTATATTTTTAATTTTTTTTATTTTTTTTTTTTATCTTGGTATCAGGACTGGTCAACAGTAAGAGCAAAAGCAAAAACAGCATTCGAGAGCCAAAGTCATTGACCTAGTCCGACTAAGATGGGTTAAACTTCATACTTTTAAAAATTTCTAAAAAGGTGGTATAGCAGAAATGTTAAATCCATTTATCTTAGGAAAAGGTTTGTAAAAGCTGCATTTAGTACCAGTGTGGTTTTTACCATTATTTAAAATTAATAAGTATACTAAAAGCAAAAATAACAATCTTCGGACAATAGAGATGTATCATGTTGTGTATTTAATGATACCTAAAGGCTTTTAGCTCTGCATTAAAAAGAATCTTTTTCACTTATCATGAATCCCACATATGACAGCACAAATACAAATGTAAATAATTCATTAGCACTACATGTTTCAGAGCATAGTATGCCTTCACACCATATTACAAGACACAACTAAACACACCAGGGCACAATGTGAAACATGATCTGAAGCGTTATTCAATAATTACAGTAATCCAAACTCTCAGATAAACATCAAAGGAAGAGCATGCAATGTTTTAAAAGGCAAATATTTCACATTCTTTTTCAGGCTGAGAGTGAATATACACAATTAATTCGTTTTTTTCCCCTGAGATATTTAAACAACTTCATTTAGAAATTCTAAGAAATTCTATAGTCATAGACCAAAACACTCCTTAAGTAAATTATTATTGCTACATACAGCATTTGAGAACCATAGTAACATTTAAAATAAGCAAAAGAAAGTAGAAGTTTCAGATTATACTCATTCATACAGTCACACTGCTAAACTTCAAGGAGTGACCTTGGGACAGTTCATCCCTCTAATTTTAACAACAAATGTGGCATCAGATATAAATTTACAACAGACTCAGTTGCGTCAGGGCTGGTTTAAGTGGTGTAAGAAACAAGTACATATGAAACAACAAAAAATTAACAAGAATAATGTCTCACCAAACACATGGACAACTTTTGAGTCCTGAAGCATGGAACTCCCACAGGAAGCTTGCACTGTAACTCTGACGTCACCTGTCTCAGCAAATTTTGTCACCAGAAAATTGTCCAATGTAAGGAATGGCTTTAAAAAAAAAAAAAACAGAATTTCAGCAAGAACCACAAGAACAGTGTCTGAGGTGACTGTCACTAAAAGTTTCACATAAATTATTCAATTAATCAACATTTAATCAAACTGTTCAATTACAATTTTTGATGCAGGATGCTTTCTTCCCTAAATAGAATTTTAGAAACAGAATATCTGTTATATTGGGAAAGCATTTCTTTGGAATAATCAGTAGAGTATTAAGTTTTCATTCAGATCCCAAAGAAATAAACAGACATTGAGTCAGGCTCACAGATCTCTACAAGATGGCATATAACAAGCCATTTGCCTCAAAAAACATGGGGTATAGACCCATGGAAGTGTACCAGCCCACCATAACCTCCAAGACAGCATTGAGATACTGTTGCCTGACCACATCTGTACAAATTACAAAACCTTTTACAAGACTACACCGATCTGCAGCATCTCTTCTAGCAATGGCAAAGTCAATAATAATGAAAAGATAGAGGCTGGGATTATGGAGGACAGCACATTTAGAAGAAGAAAGTTTGTTGTGCTTATCTGAAGCATTCCTCTGTCACATTAAGTCTCCTTCATAAATAAATTATTTTACTTATCTATTATTGAAAGAAACACCTGAAAAGAAATTAACCAAACTAGATAAGAAATATTACCAACAGAACTATTTGGATATGTATTGCTCTAGGACATGTTTATGTAGACTTTATGTAGGTTGTTCGAGCGTTTTCACTGTTTCGATATCCTTTTAGATACAGTTGTTTTTGTTATGACAGTTTATTTTAGACTACCAGAAAATATTTATCTATACAATGAATAGATATTTCTGTACAGCACTCACATTACAGTACTCACATTGTCAACATGGAAAAGCTTCATCATTCACCAATGCTATGAACCCAAATACATGCCCCTCCATAAGATTTTTTTTTCCACAGCTAATAGAATAAATGTTTGCTCTCCCCAAAAGAACATCACTTAGAAATTCAAACCAATTCTAGACAAGAAAGTTGCATGTGCATATAAGTAGCAGTAAAGGGAAATTAACAACTTAAATGTATGTGATAAAATAAGGGAAGGTAAATAATGCTTGCCACCAGACATAACCCTCTATTTGGAATGAATAGATGTTCTAAAAGGAGTCATGCAACGTGGTACTATTTCTATTAAAGTAGAAGATGTCATTCAACCTTTATTGGGAAGAAATTGAAAATAATCCGAGACAAAACCATTCATGTACCTGAAGATTGTTTCCTATCCACCAATAGAATACTGTCAAATTAGGGTTTTTAGGCAGTATGATGGCTGTCAGATTCACCTCCTGGTTTCTCCCGACAACTGGAACCACTTCTAAATTTAAAGCCTGCAGGGGAGCTGAACAAAGTTCCAAAATATCATTGAACAAGAATCCATTCATACCATTGAACAAGAATGCATCAACTTACTAATGCCTCTTTGACCAAAAATCTCTCATTTGCAAACCATAAATTCCTGAATTTATTTTTCTCTCCCTCCTGCTTTTACAAGAGTTTGTGTGTTGAAAGATCCAGGCATAATTCGAAGGACACCATTTCAATTCCACTTTCCTCCCAAAAATCCCCAAACAAAATCCCACAGCACTGTGACAGATCACCAAAATGCACTTTTCTGATCCCCTTTTTGGGTGCGTGTCCAATCCAGAAAACATAAGCCCACATCCCAGATAAAAAGTGGAAAAGGTAATCTCAGCTATATTTTTTTCATAAGTAATAACGGAGCTAATGTTAAGGAGCTAAAAATAATTATTAGGAGTCCTGCTTGTCTCAGTCCCACAATTCCATAATGCTTTTGAAAAAGCTTTATAGCACTCCTAAGTGTGTACAATTAGGAAAGAAGTTGGCTTACATGATTTCTGTTTAATGAAGCCACAGTTTTCAAAGCTCCCTGATTACTCACTCATCATCATGGTTTCATGGAAAAGAAAATGTATTCCTAGTACTTTTTTAGTTCTTTTTATTCTGAGTTACCTACTCAGGTTTATACTATCACATTTGATTCAATTTCTCTTACAATTAATTAACAAATTACAGACTGAGTGATCTGAATCAGAAGGCATAATCTGGATAACAGGACAAAGTTCTTAAATTGTCCTGCACTACAAGGCATCCCATAGAAACAGAACTTAGCAGGAGTAAAAAAATAAATAAATAAACCCCTCCCTTTACCATTTGTTCCTGAAAAAATTCCCAGGGAATATGTCAGATGGAAATAGACTGAAAGTGGGACTCTAAGGACATTTCTGCTTTTGTGGTATTCCACAGTGAAAAATGTCCCTGAGCAGCTATTAGTTTCTCTAGAATGTACAAATTGAAGTTTAATTTGTGCCAGCTAATTTCCCAAAATCTAGTAATTTACCTAAAACCTTAAACAAAGCAAAACACACAGAAAGCATTGATTTAACTGGACTGGGAAACATGCTTCTGAGTCTTCTAGGCCATGAGCAGCATCCATGGACAAGTTCAGGAAGGGACCATGTCTGTTTCAGTGCTCTGCTGGCTGTGCATTTCAGCACCAGAGTCCTCTTGACACACAGGTCATTTTACTTGTGAAGAATACTTTTGGCTTCTGCAATTTGTAAACCTACTGCATAAACCACAATGCTATCTTTTATTTTTACTGTTGATCCTGATGTAGGCCCCACCCAAAGCACATTTTGAGAAATTAGTTCTTTCACTTTCTACTACTGCTCATCTTTCCCTGAGCACTAAGAAGCTGCTCTCCCTAGAGAGAAGGATGCTACAGTGTTTTTTCCTGTTTGTTGCTGGTACAGATATACTGTTCCTGTGCTTCATGTACTTCCAGCACCTAGAAGCTCCCATAAATTACTTAGGGCTAAACTGTTACTTTATCTGATCTCTCAGGAGCTGTCAAATGATTTAAAAACCAAACACAACAAAGAAACAGATATTGAAACTGAGGCAGAGAATTTGATTTTGATCTTTTGTATTTGATTTTAATAGGAGACTGGCAATTTGAATTAATGGACTAGGCTCTATCTGCTAATCAAAGCAGAACTGATAACTCTGGAATCAAGGTCTCTGACTAGCAAACGACATAAATAACAGCAGCCACCAGACAGGCTGACATAAAATCCATGGATCTGTGCACAGCCTGGAGAGGCTCCAGTGATTTCCATTGCTTTGGGATTAGAATGGAAGACACAACACTCACAACAGAGGGAATGACACCGAGAATGCAAGATGAGTATCTTTTCCTTTGATGTTAGTTGCTACTGAATTTTTTAGACATCTGAAAACGGGTAAAGCAATAGCTGTCTTGAAGGAAGAGAAAGATTCAGTTCCAGTTATGAGTTTCCTTCTTCATTTCAATTATGAGATGTCTGAGGTACATTAAACCTGTGATGGTGCATGATATTCCCTGTGCTGTGCTATTCTTTTCTTTTAAATATATTTGATGGGTTTTTTTAGGTCTTAATTAAGGAGAGGTAGAGAAGTCTAAGCCAAGCAATGCTGCCTGCCAACACAAAGTTATACCCATGTACCACACTAAAACTTTGTGCAAATGAACTACCTAAAATCTAGAAATTTTAATCAGTAGCCTAGGTTTTAGAAACAATGAAATTTTGATTCCTTTTTAAAATTATAAGAGCACATATGTTTCTGAACATGTCTGTTCATTTTTTTCACACAGCACCTACATGGTCCTAAAAAGACAAAACTTGAAGTATTAAATTTTAGTTGCTAAAACTGCCAATATGGCCTTGTGTCAGGAAGATGGATCAAACCTGATATTAGAACTGAGGCATACTTGCTATTTAAAAGATTAACACAACATTGTTCTAAAATATTAACACAACATCCAAACAAAACTAGCTCTGACCTCCTAGTACATTCGGTTTACAAGCCTCTGCATTAACAAAATGCAACACTGCAAGACTGCATTGAGGTCATTGAAAAAATACACATTTTTCCTAGTTGAGACTAGTAATTTTGTTTACTACTTCATAGTCGTCATGAAGTTTTTACACGGCAGCAAAAGTAAGAAAACCAAAGAGCTGATTTACAGTTGACTTGGATGAAGACCACAGCCTCATCATGCCCAGCCACATTCTCAGCCTTCACTGAGACACGGTAAATCCCAGGATTCTCATAACGGTGACGGATGGGTTCTCCAGTCATTGTGAGGTTCACATATATCGCCTTAAAGCCATCTCCAAGATCTACCTGGTATTTGGTATTCATTATATCACCCTAAAAGGAAAATATATAAAAAAAAATTAAATGGTCACAACCAAAATAGACTGGACACATGATTCTAGCCATTTCCTGAATCACAAACTCATTCCAGCCCCAGACAGATATTTTGACTTCACTGCAGTAGCTGCAGTAAAACTGATACACCCATGGCAAAGATTTTAGTTCAAGAGATGTTGTGTGGACTCATATAGAGATAGATCTCCATAGTAAGGTGCTTCCTGAAAATAAGACAATACAGACCACTAACCAAATTGTACAACACAGAAACCATCACTCTTGTCTTAATGCAGCTAGACATTGACTAACAAAATGGTGCAGGACATTAACTAACAAAACAGGTGCAGTACCACAAGTTCTGAAGTGATGCTTGTATGATTGCAAATAACTGAATATTGTTCTTGTAGCAAATTACCACTCATCCAGTGAACTTTTAGCCTATGCAATTACAAAGCAAAATTAGTTAGTTTAAACCTTCTTCACTGCATCTTCTAACCACACACTCCGAGTGTCAATCACATGGCCTTTAAGATCAAGCCAGGTTTTTCATGTAGAATTGTACCGCATTATACAGAGCTACCAGCAATGTCTAGAACTAACATCCTCTACTGTAAAATTAGATTCATGCTAATGAAGCAAATTGTTGAGCTGAGTTTGGGAAAGTGTTTAAAAGTCCAGCCAAATAATTCTGTCCTGTCAAACATCTAACGGAATTTATAATTCATTATACCTCTCTTCTAAGTGCTCCTTAATGACACCGTCTTCCTAAACTCAGCCTAAAATACACCAAGACTGATACTACTGTCAGAGAACAAATGTGTGCCCATCACTCATGTCACGGCGTGGTGTGGCTGCCCATGAGAAGACAGGCCTATACTATGTGAACTGGTGAAGTGGACAGAGTCAAAGGAAAATTCATTTTAGCTGTGAGCAGTAATACCTTCTCAATCCAACTGTCAGCACTGCCTTAGCGAGCTGCTCTGCTTCCTCCATTGTCAGCAATATGTTCCTGCTCACTTGTCACAGCACACAGCCATCACAGTAATGCAATTAAAAGAGGTTGTAGGGCCTAGCTTGGTATTTCTGTGTTGTGAAAACACAACATTGGTTAAAAATCTTTCTTGCCTCTTGGAATGGAAGGTATACATCCATATGCTAGTCAGGTGGCCTGAATAGCCATCAGAGAAGAGAAGGACTGGCACTCATTGAAGTATTCCAAAATCACTTCACTTCCCCATAAGCCATTCTCTGAAATATCAGAATCTAATCCCAAAAGGCAGCACTAATGTAAAATCAAAGGAGGCAAGAAAGCCTAGAACTTACATACCCTGGCATTACAAAGGAAAGGAAAACATGATATTATTTCATCCTTTTATTATTTTGCAGTTTGATTGATTTTCTTCCATGTTTTATCAGATGAAAGAGCATTGCTTATAATGTTCCCATAATAAGGAACCTGTAGGGTTCAAATATCTACACACCGTGCTTCAACACACATAAAGGACTTTGAAGGCTTCTTCACTCTGAATATTTTTTTCCAAACAGCACCTTTCTTTTGACAACAGATGGGTATATTTTAGCAGAGGAGACAATATGTTATTAAAGTTTAAAGCAAGAGGGATGTCTTCTTGCCAGCAATGTGCCAGTAAGTGGAATCTCTTTAGTTGACATTAGCTTGCAAACAGTTCTTGTTTGCTCTTTCTTATGCTAACAAGTATACATGTATATTTTTCCAGGTGAGACAGAAACCAGTGCTGAAAGCCAGTAAATGCAAGTTTCTCTTAATGTTTTATTCTAATAGCTTCCATAGTGTAAAGAGGAGAGGGCTGTCTTCAAAACATTCAGCCACTTCTGTTTACCTGTCCAGGAAAGACAGAGAGCAGTGGACAGATACTAAAAGTGTCACATAGGGAAAAGGCAGCTAAATTTAAAGGGAATTGGAGCTTCCACCTCCATGCTAAATAGATAATTGTCATTGTGACATTATCTATTTATAAACTTGACCAAAAGAATTTTGAAAAAAATTAAGTATAATTATAAATTATTATTCATTCTAAGGCCACTTGCTAGTGGCCCAAACATAGCCAAAACCTGTTTTCCTTACTCACTGACATCTGGCATTCCTGCACCTAGTAACATGCATTCACATAAACTTGTAAAAAAATTTTGATCAGTGGAGAAAGTGGTATGTTTTGGGTTTTCCTAGCTGAGCTGTTAGTTAAACTCAGTAATTGTTAGGAATTCTCATTAGACTTTGTTGTGCAGGGCCTTTTGCTTAAACCTTAAGCAAAATTCAGGACATTTGAATATGAATATTATTCTTAGCCATAGGGGGCAGCAAACTGATATATTTCTTCTAAGTCCTTCCAATTTATAGAGCAAAAGACTTTATTAGAAAACACAGCACAGGATTCCCTTTGAGATCCCTGACTTCTGCAGTTTTTCAATACTTTTAAACGTTGTACACATTGCCACAGAGGTTCATGAAAACTTTGAAATCTACACAGTAGGAAAAAAAAAAGAAAATCAAACTGCCAATGAAAATGTAAATTGCTGCCAAATGCTCTCTTTGTACAATGAACTTTTCCAAGCAAATAATAAAAAGGGAAGGCATCATAACTTGCCACACAACTGCTGGCACTGCAAGCACTGGGAAGTCTGAGAAGCATTAAGCAGAACTGGTGTTCTGCACGTAACCTTCTTGATTCCATTACCAAAATAAATCCCTAGTGCCTGATCTGCACTGCACGGGTTTGCCAAAATGTGTGAACTTTCTTCGTGTTCTTGTAAATCAGTGGGGTTAGCCAGGAAGTACAGTCCTCTGGTAACCTGAGCACAAGTTAGAGTGTAATACTAAAAAGAAAGCATTAAGATACCCAGGGCAAACAATCCAAAGTTTACTCTTTGCCACTGATCGGGGCCTTTGGACATCATCTCTCAATAAACAGAAAAAATCCAACACTGAATCTTTTGCAACACAACTAATATACAATAAAAGTTCTTATGCTGTGCTATTTTGTTGATTTTTGCAAAACTTTGCTTATTCCTTTATGAAAGGCAGATTCTCAAAAACCTTTAAATAAGAATATTAAATGATATCTGTATTTCTGCTCTTCTCTGATACAGCAGTTGAAATTTTCAGTCCAAGGAGACTTGGGGTATTTAATTTCCTTTGTTTTTCACAGAAGCCAATGTCTTTAAGAAATCATAACTGACCACACTGCTGAGGAGACAAATCCCATTCTCTGGACAGAACTTGGTGGTTCACTGAGCTTACTGGATTGTCTGGTTCACTTGAAAACAGAGGTTTCAAGTCATTCACCTTTGTCTCAAGCACAACTTAATCTCATTCAGCAGCAAAGCAGTTAGACGAGAAAGGAACCATCGAAACAGTAAGGAAACTGTCATAAAACCAATGCTCATTACTACCTGCTCTTGTCTGACAATGAAGGTGATGTCTTCCCCAGGCTTAACAGCCAGGCTTGCTTCTCTGATACTGATCTGAAGTCCCTTGGGAGCAATCAATGGACACATATGTTGTGCTAAGTTCTGCTGCAGGTCTATGCCACCTTCACACACATTAGAAACGACTTTCCTGTACCTGCAAAACCAGTAAGCAGTGAGCACAATGAATCAGAAGTGAGCTGGAGAACACCATCAGTGGTACTGTTTATGATGGTAGCTAATGAATATTCCTTGGGTTCAGGAACAGAAACTGTTGCAGATGATTACAACCTCCACATGAAGCAAATACTTTGATGACAGACATTGCCTCTACTATGTAAAACCCATCTGTGGAGGAAAGAGGCTGTGGAGCCCAACGAGGATTTCACTTGTATTCATTGAAAGAGTCTTTTCAAATTTAGAAGCATAGCAGACCAGCCCTCCAAGAGCTGCTGACCTCTCAGCCATACCCTTTCCTAGCATTCAATAGTCTTCAATGTCTAGAGATCTTAGCTGAAACTCCAAAGATCAAGAAGAAATTAGATCAAGAAGCTTCTCCATTAAGTCAGAAACAATTGATTATCTTCTGCTACCCAACCTACGTATTTCTTGAAACACTTGAAGCATTTATTTGACATAACAGTATGAAAGAATGAAAAGCCTAAAACCTTTAAAGAACTAATAATGAAATATTTCAATGTGTATAGCAATTATTTACAGATAAGTTTCACTCAGGTATGTTATTTTTAAATATCCTTTAAAAGTAGAGTCAGATTTCACTCTTTTGAGTTCCTATTCTGTATATCACAGCTGTCAGCCGCAACCTAAAAAACATAGTTTTCCTTGGTAAGGAAAATATACAAAGTGGCTGTGATTCTATTGCCAGATTTGACATTTCATCATTTGGTTCTCATCTCCACAACCGACAGAGATGATGTTATGATAAGCCAAAATAGATGCCAGCTGCAAGTTATTCTCAGCACCGACGTCAGACCACATTGTAGTGTATATTCTATGTGGTATTGTTTATAGTTACTAAAGCTTTTCTTTGATTCTGAGTGTCCCATATGTTCAGAAAAAGAATCTATTCTCCTTTGAACTACTTACTCCTATGGAAGCGAGAGAGTGGGAAGTTCTGTGAGATGTTACTGGCTCCTCAGAATAATTCTTTGGATTCAAACTGAAAATTGGTCTGAAATCAAGCAATGGGTGAAAAAAACCCCAAACCCTCGAATAGGCATATCAGAAGTGTAGCAATGGTTACAAATGCAGTTTGCAAATAAGAAATAAAAATACCAGGGAAAAAGAGAGCTCTCCTTGTCTCCTATGGGTTAGTACTGAACTGCAGTGAAATATTAAAGCAACATTTCTCTTTCTCTTTTCTTTAAAAACTGCTTTTGTGCCCTCAATTTGACTCTCTTCCTCCAATCTAGAAGTCTCTGCAAGCCAGCTGAACACAAAATCAGCTTACCCAGTGCTGCTGGTGTATGCCTGCCCCAGCTCACAGTCTTCAGGAGGTGCTTCTGGGTTAAACCAAAAGTCAGCAAAGCATTTGCTAGACTCCGACTTCTGAGGTGCAGAGCGCTCAAACCCATAATCACTGAAAAACATCAACACCAAAGGTGTTACTATCCCCACTTCATTCAGCAGTCTGACTTGTGGTGGGTGAGACTAGGATAAAAAGATTTTTTTAATATTACTCTACCAGCTGAACATACACATTGAAGAAGCCAGTTCTGTTAAGTCTAATTTCAAGAGGAGTTGTGAGCACCTGGGGGACAAGCTGGTTGTAATTACTTTGTCAGTTCTGCAAAATTAACTCTCTTGGAAGCTCAGATTTTTAAAAGGTTTCCTTTGTCACTCAGACCAAAACACTTCTTCTGCCTTTTTGCTTCATTTGCAAATAGAAAGGGTTTGCTTGCCTTATAAATCAATTCAATGGTCATTTTTCAAGTCTTGATCAATAGAGAAAAACACCAGGATTTGTTCAGTCAGGTGAAACAAACACTTAAAACCTGACAATGTTCTTAAGCAACAGCAAATGCAAGAGCAACCTTTTATTCAAATTACAGGTTGCCTATTTGTTTATACACAGCTACGTGGGGAGAGGGGCAAAAGGAAGAAAATGAACTCAGCTCATACTCCTAATTTTAATCTATTTGCTAACAATAAATTGGCCCACAGACAGACTCACCATAAGAAATCAGAGTTTGCACATTCACAAACTTTGGATGTGAGAGCTGAAGTGAAACTTCTCCCTTTAATGCACCACGATGAAATCTTCCTCTTCCGAAAGCTCCTCTGCTGACCCATGATGCAACGATCACCCTGAACATCAAAGCACTGGATTTACTGCACACAATAACCAAGACCACACAGATGTGATCTTATGTTGTCATGAAAAAAGGCTGGTCTTGATGCCAGGACTATAAGCTTTATCAACATTCATATTTAAATGCACGAGTATACAATAGCTCTTATAGATACTGTTGCTCACTAACATGACATTACAATGCTGTAACATACATTATATTGCATGGCACAAATCCAAAGATGTACATGAAAATTCGACATGAAATTTTACCCATGTTTCACATGTGCACAATCTAGGCACAACCCTACAACTGGACATTTAAAAAGTCTGTGTGGGTACAGATGGACGAAGTGCTATATCGCTGTCTCCCATTGACAGTCAACATGAAGCACCAGCCATATGGACCCAGGTAGAATTAAGACATGCTCCGCTGGCAACTGAGCAGCTGCAAGTACTCTGTCAAAGTCATTTGAGTAGTTTCTAGTTCCTGAAAGGCATTTCAATGCCAATATCCCTAGATACAGTTACTTTTTAGGATCAGATCTGCATAACAGTCTCAGTAATTACACAGAATTCCAAAACAAGAAGTATGAAGTTAGGCATGAGAATGAGAGCTGAAGAGCTGGAATAACAGAGTAGCATGGAGAAAAAAAAAAAAAAAACAACAAAACCCCAAAAACCACACCCCTACAGAGAGAGAACAAATGTACTGGAAGAAGCACAAAAATAATAATCAGAATTATTATGAATAAATATGGAATATTCCTTTCAATGTAAAAATACTTCACATTGGTCTTTTTAATCAATACATTGTACAGAGAATGTAGCTTCCCAAAATTGCATTTGGCCAGAAAATGAGGATTAGCACAGCCTTAATGCATTACTGCAGAAATAGTATTGCCCAAAACAACTGGACTTCATTACATGAGTGGTCCACTGAGATCCTAAATTACTTCTGTAATGGGCTTTACGTATGGCAATTTATATATGAGTACAGTATGTGGTCAGGAAGTTGGCAGAACATATAACTGCATGTTGAAATTGTTTCAATCAATGTTACACACTTTAGTTTATGGTATATGCTTCACAATCCAACAGGACCACCTATTATTATGGCAGATCACCAGATAGACTTCTCCCTTTCCCAGGACATAGATCACACAAATAAAGGGAACACAAAATCCTTCTCCGTTTTAAACTATTGTTAAACCAGCAAGTACCAACATAAGGAGGATAAAGCTGGGGATGCAGCATCTCAATTGTACTTGAAAACATTCTCCTAGCTCACAGTTCTATGTGAACTGGAACACTACAGAAAAGCTGAAGCAGTTCATAAGAACATGAATACCTGTAGATTTGTGAGCTCCCATGATTCATAGTCATCATCAGTGCACTCCCTGGGGAAGGATGGTCTGAAGTCCACCTTCACTAGTTCCCAGTCTGAACGGTAGCTAATATGTCCAAAGACTCTGAACAAAAGATTCAAAAGTAAAATCTTACTGGAAAGAAATACTATACATCTGAGAACCAAATTTTAAGTTTTATCTTTTCATTTCAATGGTTATAGCTCCCTACTAAAAGGCCCCTGGTGAATTTTTCTTCCACTTTCATTCCCCTTCATATACAACCAATTGTCTCTTGAATTCAACAATGAAAAAATTTATCTCATAAATTAGAGGGTTTTTTCCATTGCAAACTCTTCAGAAATTTAAGTGGCAGGATATTATTTGGGACTCAAAATTTTGTCTAATATCTTGTTATATGGAACCATTTTTTTACAGGGATATAAAATGAGGGAGGAGAAAGCAGTATCACTGGGTTCAATTTTCAGCTCCGTCACTCATTCTTTATGATTATGTTGCAACTTGTTCAGTTGTGTGTGTGGTTTTTTCACTTCTACAGATTTCAGATGGCAATTTGCTATTGTTCAGCAGTACCATGATATTCTATTTATTTCTGAGGAATACACTGAATCTACACATTATCTTGAAGAACTCTCAGTCTCTTCTCCGTTTCAATACTCCAATGTATAATAGGAAACAGCCACAAATTGCAAATTTATTAAAAAAAAAAAAGGACATCTCATTGCTTTAAAAACCAAGCTGCACTTTCAAAGCAGCCAACATTTTCCAAGTCAGAATACTGATTTCCAAAACAAAACTGGTAAGTATGACATCTAGCAACACATTACAAAGGATAAAGACTCTATTTGGGTAAAAGTCAAATGTATTTGTGGTTTGTATCAGGCTTATGTGGCGTACTTGCCAAAGAATTTAAGGTTTATTCTGAAGCCAACAATTTCTGTGCAGTTCATACTGCACATAGTTCATTTTCCAAGCTTTAGTAGCATTCTTCAAACTAATTTATTCCTTTTGTTTTGCCCTCAGTTTTATCCAAATCCAGACTCAGTAGGAATGGTACACTTTTGCTAAAAGCTTTCTGCTGTGCAGTCATTTCTCTTGTCCTGAATACCAGCTTCAAAGTGGAACTAGGGTAGACCAGAAGCACTGAAACAGTGGATTCTCTTCAGCACAGAGGCAACATCATCACACTAAGCCTCCTCCATAGTAGATGAATGTAAAGCTCTGAAGTCTACTTAAGAGGCTGATAAATAGTTGCAGAGACTAAGGACGTACAGTGATTTTCTCCCTTTCTTTTCTGGTGTTCATACTTCTCAGCCACAGCACACAATGGTGTAGGTATCTACACATTACTGGTCATACTACCCATACTGTAATGACCAAACTGTCCATGCATGCAGGAAACTTCACCATCAGAAATGCCCTTAATTAAACAGAAACATGGGCATTTAGTCTTACTCTTTTCTTAGTAAGGATCTGAGATTAAAGGACTTGAATCATCCACTTATTTTTCCTTTTCAATTGACTCATGGCTCAGAAGTAGAAACAATACACAAAAACTAAAAAACGTGGCTTGCACATAGGTGTGTGGTCCCACTTCTCTCAGTGGGAAGACCGCCTTGAATCGAGACCTACAGGTTTGGTTCCTTTTTCTGGTTCAGCTGGATCCTGAGAGCTGCTGTCACCATATAATCTTATTCACTTGTTGTTAAATATGAAATAAAGTGACTACTTAGGTGGTCTCATGCTTTTTCCACAATGCCTGCTTAAATATGACTGCCTTTGCTGACAGGCATGAAGTGTTTTTTGAATGCAAAATACCTATACCTTTTTTTTTTTAATCTTTTTTTTCTCCACACACAGTACTAACCTAAGTCAGACTTCACCATGTGCTTATGCAGCTATCTACCTCATTGTGAATGCTCCTGTAGACACCACAACACTTTACAAGTTGCTTACATTTCTTTTTTTTTTTAACTCATTTATCAACAAATATGTTCAAGTGCAAGGAGCCAAGTCCCATCAAAGCTTCAATCCTTCCTCAGGAAAAGTATTTTCTATGGCACAAATGAAATTTTCTTCATTCATGTTAACTGTATCAGGCAGATTAGTCAACAAAGGAGAATAAAAGATATGGTTGGTTGAGTTCAATGCAGAACAGAATAATTAAAT
Organism: Heliornis fulica; assembly: GCA_013399135.1. Taxonomy (NCBI): domain Eukaryota; kingdom Metazoa; phylum Chordata; class Aves; order Gruiformes; family Heliornithidae; genus Heliornis; species Heliornis fulica. Next base: position 22,553 of record VXBZ01031355.1, on the reverse strand, counting down.
TCTCCTGAAAGTATAAAACAAAATCCCTAACCTATTAATATATTGTCTTTGAGACCTCATAGCAGATAAGGGTGATTCCAGATGACTATAGAGAAGGGAAACATTATGTGCATATACATATACACACACACGCATGTGCACGCATATACACAGACACACACACACATATATATGTGTGTATATATAACAATATATAAAACAACAAAATAGAGCCCAGGGAACTACATAATTAATTTTGATATCCACAAAGATACCAAACAAATCATTAAGCTATCCACTTCTAAGCACCTTGGAAATAATTAATATGATAACAACCAAGCACCATGGATTTGTCAAAATCAGATCAGGTCAAACTAAAGTAATTTCCTTCTTTTGCAGGGTAACTGGCTTAGTGGATAAAGGGAAGGAGAAAATGTAGCATATTCTGACCTCTGTTAAAACTGTTACACAGTTCTAGCTGAAACTATCTGAATGTAGAAAAAAAAAAAAAATCACTGCAGATAAAGTCATGAGGAATAAGAGCTCATATCCAGTTAGAAGAATCCATTTTAAAAAGTAGTTATAAAACAGGGGATTATTACAGATGTACTGCAGTCATATTTTCATTAGCACTCATGTGGTCAAAGAACCAAAATGGTTAAAATTTTGGAGACTACATGGAAGGAAGGGTGTGGACTGAAGGAAGTAATGGTCAGAAATGAAAAAAAAAAAAAAATTGCAAAAATTCTCCTAGGGAAAAAAAACCCCACACAACCAACCAAAAAAAAGAAAAAAAAGTACAATAAAGGTGCAAACCCAAAATGGAGAATAACTTTCAAATATCAAAGAAGAGGTTTGGGGAATTCTGGGGAAGTTAAACAAGAATGCAGTATTCCTGAAAAAAAAAAAAAAAGAAAAAAAGAAAGAAAGACTAATTCTAGGTTGTTATTAAGAACTGGAAAGCAGAAAACATGGAGATAATTATTTTTATAAACTTGACACTGGTGTAGCCTCCGGAAGAATATGTTCTCTAATTTTGGATGTTACATGCATACACTCCCTAAAAAATTAATTTCAAGAGGGGGCAAAGATGACTTATAAGCTGCTTAGAAAATGTAACCAGTGAAGAAAGATTTAAAGAACTGTGGGCCTTTTTTCCTCTGGAAAAAACAAAGCTGAAAAGTACACCAAAATGTCTTCAGAGTCTTTTAATAGACTGAAGAGTTGTCTTCAAAGAGACCTGGAAGGACAAGGATCAATAAGCTTAAAAGATACTCAAAAGCTGTCTGGACATGGTCCTCAGTGACTGGCTCTTGGTAGCTCTGCTTGAGCATGGGGAGGTTTGACCATATGACCTCCAGAAATCCTGTCCAACCTCAATCATTCTGTGACTCTGTAACGGTAAATATGTAAGCTATTGAGGCTTATTCTCCCTCACTGGAGTGAGAAATTAGTAAAACATCAGGATTAGAGCTAGAGAAGATAACCTTTTGAGATATTGCCCAGTCTCACATCCTGTAATTTTATAAAATCGTATAAATTATTCTAGAAATTAAGCAAATTCAACTACATTAGTATGGAAGCTACATGAAAACAATATGTTTATACAGCAAAGGCTCTGCTTCAATGGGCAAACTATAAGCCTCTCCTAGGTGGGTTTGTAGCAAAAACCAGAAATTACCTTTCTGCCTGTTGGTCCAGCCTCTTGCGAAAAAACACCCAAATTCATTTCTATTATGGCTGCTCTTAATCTACAGACTGAAAACCATACTCTGACAAAGCACAGTAACTGCACCACTGACTCTGTCATTCTCTGGCTTAATCAAAAATTCCTGAGATTCACCCAAGTGTCCCAGAACAGCCAGAAACCCCCCAAAAATGCATCCGTACAGTGTTGGAATTCCTAGGGCAAGTTTCCTAAGGAATCCAGCACCTTTCATGCACCCAGCTTTGCAAACTGTTTGAGAACATGACCTCATGATTATTAATGCTGTTGGTGCAGTAACAGTTGTCTTGTTACTGTATTAAGAACAGGGGTTTGGAGACACATTGGAAGAGCTCACTTAAATGTATTGCAAATATCACTAGAATAAAAATCAAAGTATTTTTCCTAAGATATAAAGGCATGCACTAAGGAGGATTCAATGGATTAGATGAAAATATGAACTACAGTAAAAGAGAACACAACACCAATCACAATCTAATTACTCAGGTGCAAAATATATATGTCTAATAAAATCATATGAATGGAAGAAACTGGAATGGTACAGCAAGTGTAACTGATCAGAAGTTAAATATCAAGACGATATTAATTCATAAGCTACTAAAACCTTCCTCTTGATTAATTATATTGCATTAGCAAGCCATCAAATCATTTCTGTTGAAACTATGAAAGATGATGCAGCAATAAATAATTTTGGAAAGAAATTCCAATTACCTCAGAAATTAATTTACTTTTATTTGCAAGAATTTGGGATCCATAACTTTAACTTCAGTGTTTCAGTTTCCATAACAACTTTGTACATTTGTTCGTAGCTCATTTACGAGCACATCATTTTTTAATTTGATTGCATCCTTTGATAGCTGAGACAGTTTAATGCAGTTTTTAAGCTAGCTCATTTAAACTATTTTCTGGAGGACTGCTGGTTATTTCTGTTCCTGATAAGGCTCATAATCAGGGGGAGCTAATTTAATAGAAATTATATGTAATGATAATCTCTTCCAGTAAACTCATGTTTCCATTCAGTAGAAAAAAGCATCTATTCAGTAGATGTTCTTTGTTCAGATGAACAGTAATAGCTGTGTCGCCCGCTGCCTGTGCCACTTACAAATCACCTGTTTGAAGCTGTGTTGATGCTAATGCTGGAGGCTCCCAAAGTTACCAAAGGACTTACCAGGTAAACATTCAGCTTCCATGGCCTCATTCAGAAGAAACAAGGCTGATTTTGTCAATACACTGCTCATCTCATATGTCAAAGACATCTTCTTATAACCACTACACCTTCCTTTCTCTTTAGCCTTTCTGCTGTGTTCTTCAGATTTCTGTTCACTGTTTTTTAAAGTATCAAAACATTCTTTGTCAGACCAGATGATTAAGCTACAGTGTCCCATATAACAGACTTAATGTTATCTGAATTGAAATACACCTTGAGCAACATTTTGTAATATTATGGTGGTTTACCTGTTGGACTGGATGATCTTAGGGGTCATTTCCAGCCTTAAAAACTCTATGATTCTATATTGTGTCTGGACAAAGAAAATGGCTTCAAGCAGCCTGGTGTCTGATATAACCGCTGGATACTCAGAGCAGCATAGCTGAATCTGCAACGTTTTTTCTACACTGCTGAATATCTAAGAATACTCAAAGCCCTCAGAGTGGTGGAAATGATCCCACTGTTCTGCCCCACCATGGTCATGAAGACAGCACATGTGGTATTTATTCAGATGTTTAACGTAGCAACCTAAATTGTCCAAGTTCTGCTGTTGCACTGAAGACTAGTGATGACAACTGCATTGCGCATAGCTACTTTTTTTTTTAAGTCAGATGCCTCTCTCGTTACAGACACACTGCTTTAATCTCCTTAGTGCTGTGCTGGCTTTTCCTCTCCTCAACATGACTTTGTCACCAACCATAATGTTTGAAACACATGCTGCCAAGGTACCAGGCTTTGTCTGTGCAGTCCTGTACTGCCCTGTTGACACACTGCTAGTTTGGCAGGCCAGCTTCAGGAGAACAGGACTCTCCAAGTATTTTGGAAGAGCCTTTACACGTACAAAATTAATGAAAATAAAACCTAGGGTTTGTATCAGTGTCATCCCACAGGTGATGTGGGCAGTTGCAGTGGCTTTATCTTGGGTAACATGTCTAACTTCTGGGCAGCACCTAAGTAAAGATGTTCAAGCATGTGCAAAAAGCCAAGAATCTGAAATTTTTGTGGATCTAAATGTCAAAATCGAACAGTGAGCACGTGATCAAGATGAGAAGGGAAACCAGAGCTGCTTGTTTTAACACCTTTCAGACTTTCTCATGGAAAGTATTCATTTAAATGGTAGCAGTCACAGATATATGCCAAAAAAGTGGTATTTAGATCTTATTCCCCATGTAAGATTTCAATTCCTGTAGTAAATCATGTTAGTAGCAATCACAATTGTCAGTGAACTTATGTACTGTTAAAATATTTTTTAACTGTCTCAGCTGTCTTTTGCCTAAAAGGAATAGCGTGTTAGAAGCTTCTTGTCAATTTATGGTGAACTAAAAAAGCTGAGTCCTTCATTTAGACCTTTACTACAAATAATGACAATGTAACTGAAAAAGCAAGTAGATGTGACAATCTTCTATTTGTTTCACCTATTTTAGTTCACATTAATGTGGTGCCTTTGAACATGCATCAAGATGTATGACTTCCTGTGCCAAAATCTGTTAAGAAATCACCAAATTGAGGGAGTATGAGAGGCATGGAAGTTGTGGCATGGAAGGATACACTTTATCTCCCATGCAACCACTGCCGACATGTAGCACTCCTCTTAACAGACAGAAGCAGTAACATTATCAAGGAGATTTTCAAGAGGAGATGGGTTAGAAGAGTATGTTAGTCATGACTGTCTACAGTACTATTTAAAACATACCATTTTAAAAAAGATAGTGACAAATTAATCATTATAGATACACTTTCCTTCTATCAATTGTCTTTTGTTTCCTTTATACCGTTGTAAAATAAAAAAACCTAGGTAAGTCAAAGGTTTTGTACTAGTGAAATGGATGAAAGTAATGTAAGATTCTGTAAGATTCAAGCTAAGGTCTGTTACACATCAAGATTAAAATTCCGCATATTTTTCTAATTCCCCAGAAGAACATAACTGAGGTTACATTTTCAGTGGCCTTGCTAAATTGCAACTACAGAAATGATGAATGTTTCCATGTGCAAAAGCAGACACCTGCCTACACAAAGCAACTGCAGACAAACTGCTTGTGTACACAACAGTTCATGTGCAAATATACTGAGACACTTATGATTTAAGTGCCTTAAACTACAAACACATGCATATACTTATTGTACTAGAGACAAGACTAGGGCTTTTTTGTTCTTTTTCTTTTTTTTTTGGCAGGTGATGGAGGGGAAACAGCATTTAGCTACCAAAGTGAAAAAATGAAGGGAGGAAACAATTGGGTTTAAATTGAACCCAAATATATTTTTTCATTGTTTCCCGTCCCACCAAAATAATAATTGCCAATCATTCTTTAATGCCAAAACATCTTGGCTTTGATTCATTTAGGAAAACAGAATGGAAATGAGTTCTGAGAAGTCCTGGGGAGGAACAGGATGAGTGTGTTCCCATTTTATAAAGAAGCTCGGTGCCTCCATGATGTTTGAGAATTACTTTTTTTTTTTTCCATCTGTTTGGTAAGTTCCTGTCCAAGAACAAGGTTGAGGTTGATTTTCCTAGCAGAATCTAGAGTAGTAAATATCCAGATGGTTCTCTCTAACACCTGTTAATATCATATCTACCTTGTTTTTATTGTTTAAATTAGACTATTTTCTTGCTCTCATCGTCACATGCCTACCCAACAGGAACACAACAATGGATTTTCAATAGAGCAAGATACACAGGATTTCTGCAGTTCAGAGATGCCATAAAGTTCCCATCAACATCTCTGTGAGACCTTAGAAAATAAGTATCACCCATAAGGAAGATTTTGATTCTATCTGACATTAAAAAAAAAAGTGCAGTCCTTTTATATAATGTCTTATTGGACTTTTAGAAGGGATCATGGTCTGTGGTACAATGGTTTTCATGTCTAATGGGTTTGTACTGCAATTTAAATAATGTGGTTTGAGAAACACTACCAGAAGCTGAATTGTGATGTGAAGTCATTTTAACAGGTTTGACACAAATTATATGAACTACTTCCTTTAAAAATGAACATCAATATTTCAAGCTCACAAAAATTCTTTTTTCCCCACTAAGTTTGGCCTTTACTTAATATAGCATCATTATTTTTTTTCCAGAATATAATATATTGTTAACACTGGGTTGCTGTAGTTTTCATTGTTAAAACATTTGGAACAAAACATATAACATGAACTATAGTCTGATGAATATATACCAATTAGTAGCTGTGCAAATTTTTTAGCAAACCTTATTTATTTAGCAATAAATGGTGGATTTGAGCTTTTCACTTAGAAATTGATTTTTACACTGAATGAATTTCTTTAACTTTATGAATACTTTATCATGTAACTCTCCTAAAACTATGTCTATTTAGAATTTATTTTTACACAGAATGTAGCTCCTAAAATTTCTGAACACTTCACTGCTTAAAATTCAAAAAAATCTTAACTAGGTCTATCCCACAGCACAACAGAATAAAATATATTTTCCTTGGCATTTGAGTGCATATATTTTGAATACTGCGGGGGATTCGGATGAGTGATTTAGACTCATGTCGACTGGCAGATGACAACTCAGTTTATCAAAACTTTTGACAAGTCAACATTTATTTTTTCCCTATTTTGGAAAAACACAAAACTTTCTGAAATGAAGACTTGAGTTGACCAGGTTCACATTCCTCTTTTTCTTCAGTAAAGCTTTCCAGATCACTTAATTTTGGGTAAGTTGGGTTGGAACAGGAATTCCAGTGGAAGTCCCTTATGAATCAGATCAACGCCTGAGCCACCATGGTGGAGAATGAGAAATATCCCTTACACGCAATGTCACCAGGTGTCTTAAAGTCTTTCCCAGTTTTTTGTTTGGGTTTTTTTTAATAAAAGGATTCAAAACTTTTAAGGAAATCTCTAAGATGGCTTCAGTGGAACAGGATTCCCCCCCCACAGTCGAAGCTACTTTTTGTACAGGTAAAATAGTCTTTCATGCTTTTGTGAGTTTATTCCACAAGCTATAAATAAAAATCTCTGTTACACCATTTCTTCACTTATTACCTTCCCACTTCCTCTGGTAATTTATGCAGATTTTGACATGGGGCTCTTTACTCAAAGTCCTTACTCAAACAAACTTCTTACCAAAGGGAGAAAATTAAATTCCTGTGAAAGTAAAAAATGTCAGGCTAGGTCCTAGTAATGGATTTGGGGATTCTCTAGGATGAAAAACTGTTAATTTACTCCCTTCATCATGCACAGGTTTACCTTATCATGTTCTACCCCAAAGAAAAAACATTTTTTATCTAATTCACCCAGGGGGTGTGTATCAGTGGATGATACTTCTCAAAAACGCCAAATTGCTGAAGATGAAGTCACACCCAGAAACTCAGTCCAAGCACGAAGTTTTGAAAGAAAATGACCTAGAATGACAAAAGGTCTTGATGTGAAGATGGAGAGGGCATCACTGAGCAGAAAATGCCACGCTGAGCACCCCAATGTCACACAATCAAAAGCAGTAGGAGAGCCAACGAAGCTGATGGAATGGCAACAAGGAAAGAAATACTGTATGTTTATTCTTCCTGTTACCCTTAGGAAGGAAGTAAGACTCATCAGGACCAGTCTGTGACAGTGTTTGGTGTCCTCCATGTTCAGTAGAACTAGCTGCTAAGTAAGATCCTACAAACCTGGCGTTGTAATTCTGGAGTCAGATGCTTGCTCTCCCCTTAGAAACAGAAATCATATGATGCTTTTTTATCAAATTGGGATCGTGGGACAAATCTAACTATAGTTTAATGTATTTTAGATGGACGATTACAAAAAAAGTATCATTTTACATGAGCTCTTTAGCCTATTCAGCCAGATATTTTAGTACATCTTCACAAAATCGCTGTTTTTAATGATACTTAATTATAAAAAATAAACAACAGAGCACACAGTCATCACACATCTTTTTATCTGCCAGTAAGTACCGTTTAGGATAAGCTTTTGATCCCTCTACTTCCACTGAAATAAACAGAAATGCTTCATTCAGAGGCATAAGTATCTCCATGTGTCACACATTATACTCTAAAAAAAAACCCAACTAACCCTATGCTACAGGGAAGAAGATGGTGGAGTAACACTGTTCTTCCCAGATCATATTGGTTTAACAGTGGATAAACAGGACTGTGAAAAAAAGGAGAGAAAGAAGAAAAATAAGAAAAGAAAGAAAAGAGAGAAAGGGGAGGGAAGGGGAAGGGAAAGAGAAAGGGGATGGGATCAACAAACCAAATGCTCTCGTGCACAGCACAGTGTTATGAACTTGGTACTATGCTGGTACTACACTGGCTAAGACTTCTGTCTTGCTGAGGATCCTTTACAAAACTCCATGCTGGGCTATTTTCTTTTTTTTTCCTGGGGAAAATGTTGCTGAAATACGTCAGACAGCTCTATTTGTAACCCCAGGAGAAAAAAACTTTTAATGAACTCACTGATCTCCAATATAAAGGACCGTACAAACTGTTCTGATAGGAGCACACATAACCTGCCCATCTCTTAGGGTACTCCCCTTTCCTGCTGCAGTCAGTATGTGCCTTTCCTCCAATTGGACCAGTGTTTTTTCCTCTCAGACACTTCTAAAATACTATCATTAATCCTAGAGAGAGACCAAAACCTGCAGCTTAGATCCAGATGTCCCTGGCCCCTTGGAAAAAGACAAATAAACAATGGCCTGAGTTGTAGAATTTGCTATTTTTAACCCTATTCACAGCATCTGCCTCAGAGAATTAAACAATGTACTTGTTAGCACAGTTTTTGGTTACACAACATACTGCAATGCTAGTTACTAAGACAACAATAGTTGTTTACACTCTGAAGACAATTTTTACAAGAAGGTAAGTCTGCCTAAGAATCTGTAGAAAACAAAAGAAAGTAATCAGCAAATAGGGTTTTTTTACCTACATTTCTCAGATTTGCATTTGCAGTCCTATTTTTGCACTCTTCCTGGTGGTAACTTTCTGAAATTTCATATGAACATAACACTTCATCTTTGCAGTCTGCAATATTGCTGTCAGATAATTTCAAAGACAGGCTGCATACTAGGGCTGTTTGGCCAACACCATAAGAGCCTGTGTGACTGCAAGAGGCGAAAGTCACTGTCTCAAGGGGAATCTCAAACATCCACAATTAAAAATACACTCAACTGCATCAGTAGACAGAGCCCTAAATAAACAGAGGTGTAAACAACAGAAACATACGTCATGACCAGTGTCTCATCTCCAGGTTCACTAAGTAATCCATCTACAAAGACTGAAGTGCTGGTAAAGTTATGTGTACTCCAAGTCTGGCCTTCATCTATGCTGAACCTGTAAAAAAAGCAGAAAGGGTTGGTGGTTTGTTTTTCATTTACATTTATACATTTCATTTACATATTATACAAACCAGAATTCATTCATTCACTGAAAAATAAAAAAAAAACCTTCCTACTAAAACTCAGGATTTACAATCACCAAAATACAATATGCCCAGACAGTATATCATACTAATGTGATCTTTTACTCAGCAACAGATCCAAGGGCTCACATCTTTATTAGGTGTATAATACATTTGCAACAACAATGGAAATTCTCAGGCAGAGAAAACCAAGGTCTGTCAACAGTCTATCTTGTAGGTTCAAGAGCAAGTTAATTTGCACTTCATTCCTTCTAGTACTCTCTGAACCTGTTAAGCAGAGGTCAGTGAAACATGAGAGGCAAGCCAGCACAACTGCTAAAACACGTGGGAGGTGCAGTAACTATAGGTCCCAAGATGATGGTCCTTCACAGCTGCTACTATCCACTTAAAAATTTCAAAGTTGCTGATATTCTGCAAAACGTACTTCAAATACCTTGTGCACTCAAAATTTATGATTCAAAGTTTCTCTTCTTATGTACCTTTCCTTCAGGTTGTTTTTAATACTGGATTAATGGTTTTTCATTCTAGCTGAGTGCCTAGCTTAGTTCGTATTAGTGTAAAAAGATGCAAACGTAGTTGAAAATGATAAACAAAGAGCTCTTGCTTTTTTTTAATGCCAAATATGATAATTTTGTAAGCCATTACATTAGCATACTTTGCTTCACTACCATGCAGTTTAAAAATGTGGTATTTTATAAAAACATGCTGTGCAGCAAACCTTCCTTCCAGAGAAGCTGAGAATATTGGTTGCTGCACTATCGCTATGTGACAGGATCTAATTTGAGGACACTGTACAATTAATCTGTGTATGAACTATTCAGAAGAACTGGGTTCTTGCATACTGTTACTACACATCATGTAAGCACATGCATGTCCTTTTCCTACTGGCTCCATTAGTCTCCATTATATCGCTCTTTGCCAGAGCAACTCTGGGCTATTCTCTGACATTTTCATTCACTGTGGCTCTTGCAGGGGACAGTTTATTGCACTGCGAATGACCTACCCTGACTGGATAGCTAAGTCCCATATGCATCACAGACTGAGCATCTGCTGGTGCAAACCTGTAGCAGGAAACAATCATGCCATATATGGCTTGTATCGTAGAAGTCCTGGAGAGCCTTTTAAGGATAAATACCTACCCTACTGCAAGAAAACGTTACTATGATGAATGCATGATGCCTTGATACCTACAACACCATAAAATAATCTATAAAAAAAAGCCACCTGGATTTTATTGACTTAATGTTAAATTAAGCTCTGTCCACCTGCATTTCATACATGATCACACTGAAATACTCATCTTAAACTCTGAACTTTGCCTGAAATCTCAAATACACAATAGTTCTACTCTAATTGAGTATAGGATTACTTGAGTATTTTCAGGGGGATAGAGGTGTCTTTGATGGCCACAATAACTCCACCATGGTCCAGGTACAAGATGTGATGCTCTTCTTCAAAGACCTACAAGTTAGACAAAAGAAATCCAGCTAAGCAAACGTACAGAACAACTAAAATAAAATGTATGAACAAACCAGAGTTAAGGAACTTATGTTTTATAATATCCGCACTTGAAATTGAAAAGGATGTAAAAGTCAGATTTACTCTTCTATTTCTCCCAGCTGTAAAATAAAAGAAAGTTAAGCAGGTGAATAGGAAAATGTTCAGGTTCAAATCACAGTCAGATTAAACTGTCTAAATTGATTTTAACCCAAGCATGTATTTCTCACACTATGCATTCTGCATTCCTTCCTATTATATATCACCAAGTGACCTATCACCTTACTTTGGTATTTGCCATATTCTATGTATCTTGCAGAATAAAATGCTTTGTAGTCCAATTCTAAGGAAAATAAGACCGTGACTTTCTTGCATGTTCTCCAGACTCTACAAAACATGAAATAATTGTTGAAAGCATGTTTTCTGCATGTCCAGCATCAAGGACATAAATGATTTACTTAAATTCCAACTTTATGTGATCTCATAGAGGCCACTCTGAGTTTTGAACCGAAGTACATGCAATATTGATTTAACAATATAAAGGATTCAGAATTTTCTAAATTCTTTTCATTCATTTTCTAGAGGTCATCAGAAGTACTAAAATACAGGAAGAGGAAGAGTTAGATATCTTCCCTTTTTTTTTTTTTTTTTTACATTTGAAATCTGTTTTAAGGCAGGGTTCACTTATGTTATTAGCCTGTGAAAGTACATAAGAACAGGTGATGAAGTGAGAGTTACTGCACACAGTTAATAGATGAACATGCAGTCTCCTACACACTTTTGCAAAGCAAAGATGAAAATCACACAGGTTACTTTTACTTTGCATTTGGAGTAAAAAATAGTGACAATACTAAATGTTTTTCTGTTGGGTTGTTTCTGTTTTTTTTTTTAATAAATGCTACATATAGAAGGTTCATCAGCAAGAGTGAATCAGAGGGGGGTAAAAAGTGTCTTACACCACATTCATAATTACTTCAAAAATAGTAAGCATTTAATTTACATTCAAAATTCAGTCTTGCTCTCATCTAATAAGAGCATATTTTATGTGAATCCTAGGGCTTTAAGTGTCTTTTCAGTGTTGCCAATTTACAGGCGAAACCCTGATATGAGGCATTTACAGTCCTATCTACTTGTTCCACACAGCTGCATATTTTAGAAGAGAATTCAGCAGAGGATAGACATTAATTTTAGATGTACTTCAAAAGGATGAGATCAGCTGGAGTCAGATAAGCAAGCAGAGTTTTGATCCTCCTCTAAACTTTATTTGAACTTTTGCTCAAATGAAAATGCAATGGTATATGCTGGGATGCAAAGCCTCCAACAGCTTCACTGTAACCCTGAAGCTGGTGCCTGCATCATTTTATCCAAATTAGGCTTTCCCAGAAAAGCATCATGGCACTTCCTCACGCACCACTTCAATACCCCAGCTTTACCCTACATCCACTTGGCACACAATAAAGAGCAGTGGGCATGTTACAGGCACATTAATCCCATCTTTATAGCATCTTCTTCTTGCATGTTTCAAACATTTAATAACTAAAATGTATGACATTCCTGATGAAAACAACTCTTCAGCTTCATTACATTGAAAAGAATTAACGATTTCATGCCTATGGAGTTCAGCACAAAAGTAAACATTTAGGTCTGCTGCTTTCTAGAAGCAAAACCAAGACAAATGGTTAGCAAAGGTGGTCCTAGTGTCAGAGCTGAGCTTCAGACCCAAGAACATGTGTTAGGAAGGTTTAGAGCAAGTCACAAATTCTGATGTATGCCTCTTCACTGAAGTCAAGTAACAAATTTATTACAATCCTTACTAGTATCCAGCAACTACAGAAGTAGATTTTTATTTCCATTTTTTTTTCCTTCTTCCACAATTTTAGGAACTTGTTAGATGCTTTATAATTGTAATGTCAACTTCTTTTCTCTCCTTCCTTCCCCTTCCTCTGCTCTTCCATGATTTTTCCTGCATCTGTCCTTACAACTTCAGGGGCTATTTCATGCCAAGGTATGTGCTGGGAACAATTAGGAGAGCTCCATGAAATCACTGAAATCATGTTTAAATGGGCTGAGAGAAATGTAATCCACACAATTTTACTCTGAGAGATATATTTCAAGGGTAACCAAAATGCCCAAAGTCACCTGCTTCTCTCACAAAGTGACATCAATTTCTAAATTCAAATCTGGAAACAGAAGTTTTCCTACTCGAAACAATCCAGTTGGTCCTCCCCAGAGGTGAGAGGCTGGGATAGCAGCCTCTATGATTGTACCAATCATCTCAAGATGTCTGCAGAAAAAGCGAGTAGCCTTGCTTAAGAGAAGGATTTCCAAATTACTTCAATACAAAAGGATTTGACACAGAGAAATAATATTCCAACAACACAGCACTGGACTAAAGCTTCAGACATCTAGATTCCATTTCTAGAGAGAGCACAGACTTTCTGTGTAACCATATTTGCTTAACTGAGCATTTTGTCGCTGCACTAGCTACTGTGGTAGTACATCAAATATGAAAGGATATGAAAGGTGGTTTTGTTGGTGTTTTTTTTCCTTTTTATCTAAAGTATTTCTTTGGAAAGCCAGACCTCTTACTCTGTTTTCCTTATTTCAAGCACACTGTTGTAACAGAAGCTGTTGAAACAGCAACAGCAACTGTAACTGTAAACAGAAATAATTGTTAAAATAAATAAAACACGCTCATATGTACACACGTTTATCCTTAGCATGTGAAGGAGATTTCTAACATTTTAAAAATCAGAACTGAAAAAGAAAAAAACAGGTCCACAGCATAAAATGTTCAAAACTTGTCCAAAATTGTAGCCTATTTATTCAAGATGCAAGATTTATTTACCTGACTCATATCATTTTCATTAACACATTTTATGATATTGTTTTCCTGGTGTAATAGACATAGAAAACATCCAAATAGACATATCTGTCCTATGAGTTCACCTTAGGTTACATTTTTGTGGTTCACTTCAGATGATCTAAGCACATGTGGTTCATAATAATGTCAAGGTGGGATTCTTTCTACAGGCCAGATCACTGCTGCTGCATGGAACTTCAAGCTTCTTTTCAATCAGCTCCTAAACTATTGCTATTTACAGTGCAACATCGTATAATTCAGGTTTCCTGAACTTTAATATGACCTTATTATATGTAAGCTATGGAAATATGGGTTCAGTTGAGACTACCTAAGTGTATACAGCCAATTAAGAAATCATGGAATGAAAATTATCAGTACAGCAATGTTAAATTGAGACTGTATTACAAATTCAAGAAGTCAGACTGGTCCCAGTTATGAATCACAAACTGAACCTGATTTGACAATATGATGATAATGCAAAGATGAGAAATCTTCTGCAATGAGATGCCAATAATGTCAAGACATCAAGGGCAATCATTTCATTCTGTCTAGTACTGATAAAAGCTGTAATTCTGCATTCAGTTTTACCATGCATCAGGAGCGGGATGTCATATTAGAAAGTCCAATCAATGAACAAGAACAAGGAAGAGCACTTCAGAAATTTGATCCATTAGGAAAGTCAGGGGATTTCAGTTTGCCTATTTCCAAGAGAAAAAGCCTGTACTGCAGGTAGATATGATAATCACCTTTCCACTTTTGAAAAGTTATTCAAAGGTTACAGGAAACCAGTCCTCTCCAAAGACCGGAAAAAATCAACTTACCTTGCAGAATTTGTGAAACTGTAACAGCGGAAGCAAAAAGCATAGCTAGGTTATCTTAAATATTCAGAAAAAGCTATGAAGATAGTGAAACACCATCAATCTGCCTGCAGAATCTCCTACAGCAGATTAACAAATAGGTCTGGAAAACCTCTGTTAGAAATGTTTCTGGTAAGTCTGATGTTGTCTCAGACCACACAGTTGAATTACATGATCTTTGTCCTTTCTCACAGTCCTGTATTCCTATGAACCAATACAGCTATTATTTCAAGAAAGCTTTTAACTTATCCCTTGAACTGCCTTTTCTGCTAAGTCTTTTATATTTACTTTTCTGGGTTGTCACTCTGTAGACAGCTCTGCAGCATCATGTGTGGCATGTAAGGAAGGTGACAGGTGCTCACTATTGACATCCACAAAGTTTCCAAGTCAGTGACTTAAACCTACCCAAAGAGCTGTGCTATAACACAAGGGTTGTTTCTGTTCTGCCAGCTCAGAAAACCTGCAATTTACTGTCTAAATAATTCCCATATCATCTGCCTGAAGCTTTGTCTTTTGTTGCATGAACTCCAACAGAGAAAGGAAATGTGCCACTGTCCTCTGGAAGAACTGTTTGATTGTTCATGAACAGTGAAGCCATAGAATACATACAATAACCTACATTTTTGTTCTGAAACCAAATATTGAGTAAACTCTTTCAAAGGCTTCATAGCAGTTTTAATTAAAATTATGCTCGCAATGGAGCTTTTCATTTTGACTGTCATAGTGAGGAATCAGTTTGTGGTTGGTTTTACAGCATGAATAGACATCTTAAGGTCAACTTTCATCACATATCATCCATCTGAGTGTCTCAAAAATAAAAAGAAGCAAAAATATGAATTTCATTACCTTCACTTTTCTTATTTTTTCACCCCCCAAAAACCTATAGAACTTTGGCAAATGGTGACAATAAATTATTTGAGATGCCTCTGTGAAGCATTAGACAATACTGTAAATCCTGGAGGGCTTTTGCATTTTACCACTTATATATGGTATGCTAGATTTCAAGAAGGAATACGGGATACACTTTTATCTTTTAAACTTCAAAGGAGAAAAAGTCCTTCTGTGCAGAATTAATGGCACCTTATGATAGCAATGTAAGAAACTGTCTATTTTCCTCTTGTAATCTCAAATTCCTCAAACTCATTTAGACTAGTGAAAATATTCTCACACTTGTTCTCAAAAAGTAACACGACTTCATTTTCTTTCAGCTGAACACCAAAAGACTATTTTAACTGAAATGAAATTACTTTTGTGACACCCTTTGGCTCTTGGAGGGTGGTGTTTGTTTTAATTTTTTTTCTCCTGGATATACATAAGTAGATCCCAGATCATACTATGTGTTGTTGCTATATACACACAGAAAGAAATGCACCCCATGATAAATCATTGCTGAGACAGAGAAATTTAGGAAAAATACACAATAAAGGTGCAATCCTTAAATTGGCATTGAAAGCTAAGGACATCCAGAATTCAAATGGCATTACAGCTACTACACAACTTCTTTTTTAACACTTTGATGTTTGTTATCCCAGAACTGACCAAATTACACTAAAAAATACCATTTAAAGTATTACTGGATCTTTAAAAAATGTTTTTTGCTTGTTCAGTGTCAATCAAGAAAAAAGTTTAAGCTTGAATACCAGTTTTCAGACTATGAAGCAGAACAATTTCTGCTTCTTTATCTAAACCATATCTTTCAGCTTAAACTATTTGTACTGCAAGATAGAGCATAAGTCCACTTCATCATTAGCATAGGAAGATTACTTAAATTATTGAAAACCTAAACATACTCTGTTTTTATGGAATATACTTGTAAGATCTTTAAAGAAAACAAAATATTCAAGTTTTGGCAGAATCTGACATTTGAGTCATGGCACCTCTCCCTGTTTCCAAGCTCCAGAGAACAGGAGTATTATAAAATTAATCACATTTGGTGTATTAAAATTATTTTCAGGTACTTTGGATGATTTCTGATTCCTACCTGACGCCACGTGTTCCCACAGTCAGATGTTATGTACATCTCTTCTTTATACTCAACGAGTTGGGACCCCAGGTTACCTGTCACGGAGCAAGAGGAAACAAGGGTTGTATCCACATGAGTGAGTGAGATCAGATCTCGTCCTGATGCTTGAGTGAGAAGCTTCTAGATCAGAACAAGAAATCAACTCATCAACAGGTTTACATCATTTCTGGTAACACTAGATAAATCTTCTTCTAAAAAATGTATGCATGCATTTAACATCTGTCTTTCTAGCTCTGTCTATAGGTGGGAGCAATGAGGCTTAAGTCTAATACCAAAACACAGAGGCCAAACAAACAGTTTTGTTGCTGCATGCTGAAAAATTATTAAAAAACAACACGTATTTAAGATGTAAGCCTGTAAACTCAGTCATGTAAACTCAGAAGCTATATGTTAACCTTAATAATGTCCTGTAAATTTTTTATCTTGAACTCGTAGTATTAAAACAAACACGTTTTATATAAGACCTTATATAAATGTCCAGCAAAATCTAAAACCTAAAGAAATACGCAACACTGAAGAGCAGGGCCAAGGGTTTTGAAAAAGTCTGTAACTATGAAAGAATCTAAACCAGAATTAGTAGATTTATCTAAATATTGACTAGGAAGCTACTGAATATTTTGACCAAAAGCACTGAGGATCAGCAGCCAGCATTTGGGTTGCTGCAAAGCAACAGAAATGCAGAAACAAACTTAGGTAAGAAGATCTATAGCAGATGCCATGCCAAATGGTGAGATCTGCATGTTTTAACATATGGCATGTCAAATAGGAAACTATTAAACCACCAGGCAGTTTACTGTATTCTAGGACAGAAGCAATCACAGCACAATATTCCTTCTAAATTATAGCCTCCAGGGGATTTTGACTTAAATATATGGTTTGCATGTTTTTACAGTAAAAATAAGTCATCAGATACTGTTAAAAAGGGTATGAGGAAAGAAAACACTTGAGATTAGGTTAGTGGGATGGAGTTTCACTTATGTAACGTAAGTAGCCTGTTTGTACCACCAAACTAGATCTGTTTATGCAAAGTGTTATCATTAGCACTAAATGGTTCCTGAGAGAAAGGACAGTATCCACTGCCTGAAATACTCTATTTGGAACATCAAGATAGCACATGTTCCACTGTTTAATGCTATATATACCTCTATGTTATTTAACCCCAAATACTACCTAGAATGGATTAGGATATTGTTTTGTGTTGAATCAGGGAATTTAGAGGAGTTAGTTCACATCTTTCAAACTGCATTTAATGCTTCAGAAGATGCCACTGCCCTTTCTTGGATTTTCACCTTTCTAAACCACTCTCCATTCTCTCACTTATCAAGTAATTCAGCACTGATTTTAATGGCTGTGTCATTTTGAAAATGGGTTAGCAAGAATTTTCTTTATTTTCTTGCTAGAATCAAAAGTATTGTTGACAGTCTGCATCCTTCTTTGCATACATACCTTTAATAATTGCATATTAAGTTTTGCTCCTGGATAAATGCTTTTTTTTTTTTCTGCCTCTACTTACCACTTACTGAAATCTACTTATATGAGTAGGTCTTTATTTTGAGAATTGCTATGACTCTGCACTTTAAAAAGTGAAGTGGTAAATTGCCTTAGTTAATGGAGAATTAGTCTGCAAACTAAACAGCATCAACTTGTGCTTCATTAGAAAGCCTTTTATATCCAGCTGATATGGTAATAACTGGAGGATATTAGCAACAGCTTTGTGATTGCAGCTCTGTAATAAGAGACATGACTTCTAGTTTTGGTTTTACCTTTAGCCAGAGCTATACATGTTATCACATGGGGGCCTTGAGCAGCCTGGTCTAGTGAGAGGTCTCCCTGCCCACAACTGGAGATTGGACCTTGATGATCTTTGAGGTCCCTCCCCGCCAGAAACAGTCTGTGATTCTATGATAATTTTAACACCACTTTTTGATCTAAATGGCCTGAAAACTCCTATGACAATGACTGTTTTGCCATCTAGTTTCAAGAAGTTTTGTCCATAACATTAAAAGATTCTGGCTTGGTTTATCTTCTATCTTTATAACATGTGGGTTATACTACAGGCCATTAAAATAGTGTTTTCATGTGATGAAACTGGGGACGTGTGTGACACACCACCAGTCATGACAGATGAGTTGGAAGGTAGGCAGCCACAGCATGATAGTTCAGCGGTGTAGGTTAGGAGAGAGAAACCTGACGCTGCCTTTACCGTAGCACTTATCAGTAACAGTCCCATGTGTGTGCTTTCCTCCAAAACATAGCCCAGAGGCCCACATACACCTGTATTCCTCTTAAACACTTCTCCAAAGGCTTTTGTCATAGGACAGAACCAGGATACTGTGCTAAATAGACTCTGAGTTGTATGACTGCTGCTGCTGTGGTCTGACATCTTCCTTCTTTGATTTAGCAAACAAAAAAGAAACACTTTCATCTGCATTTCATATTTGATTGATTAAGCATAGTTGTCTTTCATTTCTATTACTTGCACTCTTATAAATCTTTTCAAACCATGCTTCAGGATAGAGGAAATCCTCCTTTGTTTTTTCATTTATCCTGAGTAAAGGGTATTTTTAAAGTAACCAGGTAAAATCACGCATTCCATCCTTACAGGGTCCCAAAAAGTAGAATACAGGGTTACTAACTACTTACTCTTCAACATACTTCTCCAAGCTTTCTGTAACTTGCACACATCAGTTTAGTAGCTGGTAGCCCACAGATGTGAAAGAAAGCAAAGTATTTTAGTGATGACCAGTGGCCAGCAAAGCTCTCTGGAAAGGAGGTATACTTTTGAAAATCACATATGGAGTAACTGAAATTTTGCCTTTGCTCAGACATTTTGGCAGGTGTCTACTGGATCACACAAACATGGAGGGTTACTTTACAATTTACTATTAACTGATGTGTTTTAAACACTACTTATCACTGCATTTACTCATATTTTTATATGTGACTTAGATATTCTTACTGTGAGAAGAAATAATTCCCATATTCCACATTTCTAATAATCTTTCTAATATGGAAAATCTTTCCTAGTCACTTAAATTTAGCATACAGGCAGATGGCTAAGCCAAAAGGAGAAATGTAACTTGCCTGGAGTTCTGGTAGCTAATGCAGTCACAACATCCCTTCAGTCAACGCATATAAACTAAAACTTCATGGTTTGTAAACTTGTAGTTACAGTGTAGAGCAAACATACAACCAATTTGCCTTTCAATGTCCCAGACAGACAGTTTTTTCCTGGCAAGCTAAAGATGTGTTCAGCTGAGGGAGCAATTCGTGGCATCAGAATGGGGGAACATGTTGACACAAGAATCCGAGGGAATTGCAGGATATTCACTTCAAAATGCACTGGAAAATGTTTAATCATCTCCCTGGCCCATCATCTTTTTAACAGCAGCAACAGCATCCTAGTATTCTGCTTTTGTGAAAAATTATATATATATATCACAATGTACACAATGTATTTGGGCCTGATACGGCAAAAAGAAAATGGGACTTTCCAGCTCTTCCTCAGTTTCTGTGAATGTGCAGAATTCACTGCTTGCTTGATTTGCCATCTGGATTGGAAGCTAAGCAGACAATTATTGTAAACTAACACCTGAAAAATCTACTCTTCTCTATACATTTTTCATAGAAAAGTCCTTTGCAAGTTTACAGTAAAAATTTACACATTAATTGACACACATTTCATAGTTGATGCTGTGAGAAATAGAAGCTGTTGCCAAGATTAAAATGCACAAAAATCATATGTAAATGCAAAATCCTATTACATTTCTTAAAGGGAGCAAAGTAGTTATTTAAAAGAACACTTTAATATGCAGCCATAAAATTTAATATTCTGTCTGCACAATTTATATATATACAGAAGCTAAAAATATGAATTTCTCAGAACCATTTATGAAACTTTAATAGAGTGGAATTTTTATTTGTAAATATGAGCTTTAAAAGATGCAGTTTCAACATCATATTATTGCATTTTTCCCAATTGCTCTAGGCATTAATGCTGTCTGCCATTTAATTATTTTTTTTAAATTAAAACAATGTTCAGAATTCTCTGTGCTCGGATTTTCAAGCACAGTATCAAACCTATCCTTCAGTCGCAGGTTAGGTTTTCTATTACCACAAGCAGCTGTGATGCAGAAGCTTCCTTAAAGTAGGCAAATTCCATGTTAAAGGGACTTAATTTTTTTCCTTTTGATTCATAGCCACACTGCTCTTATTCAGGGAATGAACTTCATGGCTCTTACAGTCAGAAACTCTTTTCTTAATTCCCATTATTCTCCACCTCCTTATATCACTTGTTTCTATTCTATGGTGAGACTTCCAGGGAAAAAGAATCATATTGTTTATTGTCCTTTATTTTTCTTAGCTTATGAGGTTCTCTTGTAAATGTTCTCTATTTCCATCAACTGCCAAGGAGTCTTTCTTATCACCTGCTCATTGGTCCTGAAAACTGATGATCCGACTTGCTCACATTCTTATTAATAAAGTCACTCTACAGTATTTTGCCAAAATATTAGTCTTCCCCTCTCTCCCGAAGCAATTATTTACTTACTTCACCCTCCCTCAGAATACATTTCCCTTTTCCACAACACAAAGCACTGATGGTTGAGATTCACAGATCTTTATCTTCAGTCATTTCTATAAGAAAGGCTCCCCTTAAATCTAAAAACAAAACTCCAAAAGTGGGTGATGTGTCCCAAGTAATCCGATTTCTGTATATGCTAAGAACCTAGCACTTGATTTGCATATGATTATCAATTTCAAGGATCAGGCCAGCAGAAATTCATGCTCACTGTAAATAAAGTATTTCAGATAAGAAATGTAAGTTTACAAGGATACCCGGTAAGAACGAACGTGCACTGAAAGTAGATGACCTGAGCATCCAGATAACTTAAATCAAAATCAGGTCTGTGTGCAAGGGGATGCAGCTGCTCTAAAATGTGTAAGGAGAATCCAAAACAAGTCCCTTAGCTCTGTTTGCAACTGCTTTCCTACCAGGGAAAGGACCTACTGCACTACTCTTGGGAAAACTTTTCTGACTTTCACACAATCCCTCCCAGCTTTTTAGCCAGCTGCAGGAGTGATGTTGCCTCTCTACAATTTCCATTATGTCCTAGGTTGTTCCACATTCAAATCAGGCTTAATATGTTAGTTCAGTTTTTAATGATATCTGAATGTCACCGAAAAGGCTCCCTCATGTTCACATTGGGGAAAGCTGTGGACAGGTTTACCTACTGGGTATTATCATACCCAGACAATGTCACAATGATAAAATCTCAGCCCATTCCAAAAGCCAGGTTCCAGAGGAACCAAGGGCAAAATACTCTTGTCCAACCTGCCATAAGTAATATAATCTCAGATAACAGTGCACTTAAACCCATAAGAAACTAACCAAATAAAAAATAAAAAAAATCTCCAAAAATATCAGTTCAACCCATCAGATTATAATGCAAGCACACACACACAAACCACCCCCCCCCTCCAAAATAATGGACTAATTAATGAAACCACATTGTTTAATTTGCTATTAGAAGGATTTCAGGTACAATATAACAAGGCTAAAAGTAAGAACCCACATTAAAATAGGAGTACTCATGGAAAAAGAAGGTCCCCAACAGGTTTTCTGAAATACTGGAAGACATAAATTGTGAATTAAACAACAGAAATGTATCTATGAGAGTCCTGTTTAAATTCTTAGTCTCAATTGGGTCAAGAAAAGCAGCAGCATTTTACCAGGTTGGTCTGCCTCTAGTAAAATACTTTAAACTCCATTTACACTAGGGCAAAACTTTAAATATTCAGTTAAATTGAATTAATAGCAGCTGTCAGTCTCCTTCAACACCGAATATGCTCACCTTGATATTCTCTGGAAATTTTCAATTTAATAGCCTTTTATAAGAGACTAGTGTAAGCTAGGGCTGAAAACATAGTTGATTAAAACCAGATACTTTCAGGAACAGAGAAGCGGTATATGTACTTATTACATCTAAAATATTCCATAACATAATAATAAAATCATAGAATCATAG
>VXBZ01031352.1:0-10059 GCA_013399135.1 Heliornis fulica | reverse complement strand
CCAAGCCCCCTGCCTGAGCAGGGCCCCCTGCCTGAGCAAGATGGATGACCAGTGTGGACATCAGACATGTGCCACAGCCAAGCTGGGGATTGTCTCAGAGGCTCCTTTACACTACTTAAGTCAGCCCTATGTCCACTGGCCTTGATAAATCCTTTCCTCTCCAA
Source organism: Heliornis fulica (assembly GCA_013399135.1). Classification (NCBI taxonomy): domain Eukaryota; kingdom Metazoa; phylum Chordata; class Aves; order Gruiformes; family Heliornithidae; genus Heliornis; species Heliornis fulica. Next base: position 9,895 of record VXBZ01031352.1, on the reverse strand, counting down.
TCCCCATTCATGTCCTCAGCAAGACCTCCTCAGAATCAGGTCAATGCAAAGCAGAGCCAGTTGTCTCCAGAGGGACAGTTTCACTGCTCAGATAAAGTGTGACCTGTCTCTGAAGGCACAAGTATGGTGAAAGGAGAAAAATCCCTGGAGAGAAGGCCTGTAATGGGACATTGGTACTGCTGAGATCACAGAAAAGTAGTCCAGAGTCACCTTGGTATCAAAGTCTAAGCGCAGTCGCTCTGCTGTCACATGGGACCCTCGTTGCTCTGTGCTGTCACCCAGGACACACCGGAGAGCAAAATTCAGCAGATGGGTAGCGGTGTGGTTCGTCATGCAGGCCAGCCGCTGGGCCTGAAAGCACAGACAGGTTGGCAGGGTGAGCTGGTTCTCCACAGCTCAGGGGAGTAGGGATGGCATGAAGAGACAGAGGAAAGGCTGCATGAGAGGGTATGGGAGGTGATGGAGAAAAAAACAATGAGTAGTACAGCTGTCAGATTAATTTATGTTACAGGGCAGACCTAACTTCTTTTCCCATGGGATCACCTCTAAAACAGCAGGGGGCAGGCTGGATACTTCTGGACAGACCAACTGCTCCTAGACTATTAGTTACTTGTGAGGTATCCTTCCCACCGTACATTATGATGAACAGTCTTAGGAACACAAAGGGCAAGGATCTGCTATGCCCACATTACTCAGGGTATCACAAAACTCTCAAAGTAAGGCTTGGAAAAAGATAGGAGCAGTGAGCTATCACCTCATCCACAAAGAGCTGCACTTGGTCCCCAGCACGCAGGGTTTCCACAGCGGTGACCTCGTGGATCACGTAACCACCACAGAGATGAACTGATTCCACAGGGAAGAGTACGTCCTGCAGAGGAGAGAGAAAGAGGAATTAGGGCACAGGGGAAATACAAATAACTTCATTTGCTTGATCTGACTGGAAAACCCAATCCCCACCAATCCCTAAAAGATAGGGATGGGAAAAGCAGGGAGAGGCTTACTGCAAACATAACCTGAGTGTCTCAGCCCTTCCTTGCACCTAGTCACTCCCTGCACAGGGTGCTGAGGCTGTCAGCTTGTAGCAGAGGGGCAGATACACCACCCATGCTGGTGAATTTTCCTAACAAGGATGCTTGTCCATGAGAAAAGACAGCAGCTGCCAAGGCACCCATCTTGGGCAGCCAAAGTGCCATTTCCACCTCACTGGGCTGGCAAAAGAAACTTGAACCACACTTCAGCTTGGGGAGAAGTGCTCAGCAAGGCACTAACAAGCTCTGTGAGGCTAAAAAGGCAGCACTGATACACCAGGTTAATTCTTGAGAGCTGGAATGTGGGAAGGAGAGATGGCTGCACCCCAGGTACCTTCCCAGGAAAGGGTCAAAAGCCTCCCTCTGGCAAGGCTGCAGGAATACACTGCAGAAATGGAGGTCCTCCCTGATGCTTGTGGGAGGGTAAGAGTTTTTGCACTGGGTCTCAGGTTGGGTACTGGTTGCAGTCACCCAGGGCTGGCCAGAAACATGTTACTCATCTTGTGGACTCTCCAGTCATTGATTTCCTTCTCTCTGAATTGCAATCCTAACTAGAGAGAAAGCAGCACTCTGAAGGGAGACCCAAAGACAACTTTAGTCTTCCCCAGCAGTAAGAAACTGTTGGGGCCAAGACAACCAGAGCAGCAAGCAGACCTCTGTGAAGCTACTGCTGCTTCTTTTCCCTCACTAACAACCCTGAAACAATGCCAAGGGAACTGCCAATAGTCAGCAGCTTGTGAATTAACACAGCGAGCCAGCCCATCGCCTGAGGATTTCTGCCTGACATCAGTGCCCAGAGCAGCCTTGGATTAAGGAAGCAAAGGATCTTACCTGCTGTCCTAAACACATCATGTAGCCTTGGTCAGAGGCCTGCCCGCCCTGCTCTGCGTAGAAGTTAGTCCTGTCCAAGATGACACCGCAGCGTTGCCCTGCTCCTACCTCTGTCTGGAGAGACTGATCTCTGTACAGCATCAGAACAGTGGCCCAGCACGGGCTGAACTCTGTCAAGGGAAGAAGATGGCAGCAATTAGTGCACACACCTCATCACACTGCAACAGGAGGGGTCGCTTCTCCCTGCCAACACCCAGTCTATATGGAAAGCTGGCACTTTGTCTTGGTAGCGGAGGAACAGCTACAGGAAGGACAGAGGATCTGTTATTTGGAAATAAATCACCCCTCACTTACCTAGAGAGAGACCTGCTAGGTCAGCAGGTGGAGATGCCCAATGTGACTCCACGTGAGCCTGGCAGAACAGTATATAGCACAGACACATCTACATCTTCCTATACTGCAAACCTGACAGGCCGGCCTGCCTGCCTTCTATGAAAGGATGACAGACTTAGTGGACAAGGGAGCAAAGCAATGGCCCCTTCCTTGATGCAGCAAGCATCTAGCATCCTCTCCTGTAGGCTCCTTGAAGTAAAACTTGGGTGATGTGGACTGGATGGGTGGACCATAAGGTCCAAAGTATAACTGGCTGGACAGCTGGCCCCACAAAGAGTTGCTCAACAGTTGACTGTTCAACTGACATTAAGTTAATAGTAGAGCTACTTGGTGGCTGATCTTAGGGCCAACACCATTTAACATCTTAATTGATGACTCTCCACAAGAAGCTGGGATGTACACATCCTGCTTGTGTATAGTAACAAACAGGTAGGGGATGATCAAAACATTGAAGAGCTGGGCTGCATTTCAGAGGTATCACAGCAGACTACTGAAATGGACTGACAGAAACACCTCAGAGTCCTCAGGAGCAAGCTGAGCACAACTCAGCAGGGTGCCCTTGCAGGGAGGAAGACTGATCACAAACATAGCCAGCAGGTCAAAGAAGGTGGCAAATCTATTTTGCACTTCCGATGCTACTTGTACATACTACAGGAAATTCCACTACAGGAAATTCTGGTTGTACATCAAGGAAAACAGCTTTTCACACTATAAGTGATAAAGGACAGGGAACAGAAAGGCTGTGGGATCTTTACTTAAAGACACTGGAAACTTAAAATGGACAGGGCTCTTGTGAACAACCTGCTCCAACTATGAAGGTGATGTTCCATAAAGGGATACTGGACATCCAGAGATCCCCTTCCACCAGAATTATTGGGACAATGACAGTTTGGAGATTACAGCCAATGCTACTGCTGGGCTTTCCCCACCCCACCCACCTGCATTGTGCTCTTGCTGTAACATATGCAGTGTAAATTGCCTCACTTTCTGCTTAGCGTGGGTTGCCACCAGCATGCTGGGTAAGAGGGAGCTGGCTGTACACAGCTATCTCTAACTGTTTGTGACAGCCATGCCACCTCTTACTCTGTGGTTTAAGTTATGCTTTCCCTAGAGCATCAGCAACCCCAGCTACCCCAAAACAGGCCTGCGTTGGCATCTAGTGGTCTGCCAAAGAAATAGCAAGCGCACAGCTTTAGACAGCTACCTAAACCCTTCCATTTACTCTTCATTCTCCCTAGCACCCACACCCAGAAGCCTAATTACTGGGGTCAGACTCATTTCTAGCACAAATCAGCAGTAGCCACCTCACCACGGCACGGCAATAGCAGCCCAGAGCTCACAGCCTCATCACCAGCCCAGAGCCATCCTGGAGACACACCAACATCAACAAAGGACCTACTTTGGGATGAGTTCAGCATAGAGACGAGATGCGACAGCACGGTGGGCAGGTTTGAACCACACAGTACATGTTGTGCGTGCATGAGGTTAGGCAGTAAAAGCAGTCTGAGGGATCCCAGGGCCCTCAGGCAGAGTGTGCCTTAGCAATAGGACCTGGCTGCTTACCGTACTGCCCGTGCTGCCCAAGCATGTAGGCGTACTTCGGAGAGTCATCAGTAGCAGGTATGTTGTTTCTCTGCAGCTGAGCCAGCGATTGCAGGTCAAGGTGTGTGTTTGTGTCCTCCAGCTGTCCTGCCTGTGGGCCACCAGCCTTCCGCTAGAGCAGAGCAAAGGCAGTTAGATGGGAGATACCTGGGACACTCAGACCTGGAGCTGTAAGGCTAGGAACAACTTTTCCACCACCCTAGAAACGGCTTGAGGTTAGATCCAAGCTGATAGAGGCTATTGCTAATCCAACCCCGCTCCTTCAGACCACAGGCACTCGCTAGCACCCTGCCCTAGCCTTGAGGCAGGCCACACGAGACAGCTAACACAACCCTCCGAGCACAGCACAGCTGTGATCCTTCCAGGCCATTAAGGATCAGGAGAGCAAGGTCTTGAGCCGATTTCTGCTGGGGGCGGAGGGATGTGGAGTAGTGCAAGTCTTCCAGTACTACATAAATCACTTGCTGCTTGGCCTAAACTGGCTCTGCTTTGAGTGAGGAGTTGGATTACAAGACTGAGAGGACATTCCTAACCTGCAAAGTTTATTACTCTGTGATAACCTTCATTCCAGCAACAGTCAGCATCACAAAACACTTCTGATCTGAAGACAATCACCAGTCCCACACCCAAAACCAAAGGCATTATGATCCTGCTGCTGTTTCAGACCCACTTCTTCAGGGAAAAAGACACTGTGGTGCATCTGAAGAACCTCGGCAGCAAGAAGAACTCTGCCTCCATGCCCACAGGAAAGAGGGAAGACTGAATTGTTCTGACAAGGCAATTCTCCATCGTACCTTTGCATCTTCCAGAGCAAGTTCATTAAAAGCAGCTGAATCCAAACTGATTCCCTTTTCTTCAAGCATCAAGTCGATCAGATCCAAAGGAAATCCCAGATTTGCATAGAGAGACCAGGCTACTTCAGCTGCAGGACAAAAAGGACACAAACTCTGTGTGAATGTCGAAGGCAAAGGTATCCCAAGATCTGCTTGGATGGGACCAAGGATGTGTGCTTTAGTAACTGGAGTCACCTGTGTTGTGTGCAACTGCACGGGTAATGGGGAAGGGAAGCCACACGGTCTTTCTTGTCTGGGACTGAGTATTGGTGATGAACCAAAGCCACATCCCTGTTCACATTCAGTGCAGCACACACAGAGTGTCAGTCAAGCAGCAAAGGAATGTTTCTAACTTTCCTGATGCCTGGTTTGTTGTGAGAACCAAGCATTAGAAAACAATCCCAGTCTGGAAACATGAGCAACACCTCCTCTGCCTGGGGCTACAAGGTCACTGGAAACACTGTGAGGGAGGCAGGCTTCCACCAGTTTTGACAACAAAGCTAGTGAGTACCTGGATCAAACCAGCTTTAAGCCCAGGCTTATCAGAGGAGCAAGACTCACTTGGGAAGCTTGTGGAAGGCTCCATCTGTTGCACTGTCCGCTCAATGATGCGCCTCCCACGCTCAAGGGAGGACAGAAAAGCAGCCTCGTTCTCATTAATGATATCCATGATCTGCTCGAGGATCAGAAGAAGGGTTAGCCATAACACCTCAGGGAGTTCCCCAGCTCAGCCCTGCTCGGCTACAGTCAGCTCAAAGCAAATCAAGCTGCTTGAACAAGCCTTTTTGTTCTGCAAGTAACCATCCCAACATGGCTCAGATACATTACTAAACAGAGCCAAAGCCATTGTGACTCCTGTCACAGAAATACTGACTGTTCACCTGGAGAAGGCTGGAGGCTGCCCAATGCCCCCTGACAGATATCCATGTCTCTGACCCAATTAAAACTGTAAGGCTGGAACTGCCAAAGAAATTGCTCACCATGGTTGCTGTCAGCAGAAGCAAGCCAGGACTAGCCTTAACACCAATACAGGGTGGACAAAGGGCGCCCTGGCTAGGGCAGGTTGTACTCAACAAGTACTTTTTGTCAACTCGAGTGTCAACTCCAGAGTTTTTAGAGCAACAGGTGCCTCATACCAGCACAAATAATCCCTGGTAAAGATCTAGTAGAACTCCCACATGGAAATCTACTGTGGATACACCTCATGCTCAGGATACAAACATGTTCCCAGCACATCTCGGCCCACTCATGAGAACATGGTTATGGAAGAAGCTACGCAAACTCCTCCAGCTAAGTCCCAAGGAAGGTCTGACTTCTGTCCCTGAGGGCAGTGCCTCAAAGACAATGAGAGAAGGGATTTCTCTCCACGAGACTCGAGTCTGCTCACCTGGTCTGCATTCTTTGTCAGTTCTGGATAGGCATCTCCCTGTGGAATGAGCCGCAGTTAGTGACAACATCCTCAGCATCTTCCCCAGGGGATCTCACAGCATGCCACAAGCATTACAGAGGCTTCTCAGGCACATGAAGGGAGCCCCACTGCACAGCTCCAGGGAGAGCAGTGTGGGAGAAGAATCACACATGGACTTAGAGTTGCTATCTCCTGGCTATCTCCCTGTGACCCACCTCCACTTGCCCCTGCACAGCATCCCATGGAAAATGCATTCCATGTCTTGTAGGATGCTGTTAGTAGTCACGGGGACCAATTTCAGATGGTTTTAAACAGGTGTAACAGCTTGAAAGCCACTGCCCTCAGGAAACGACATGCACTTGCATGCACGTTGTGCTGACTGTACCACCACTCAGACAAGCCTCTCTCCCAACACAAATGATCAAGAGACATTTTTACTGCTGTGATACACAGCATCGCACAACCTCCTGGAGCTCCTTTGCATCCAAGACTGTCTCCTGAGAATGTACAGGCAATGGACATGGGGCTGAACAGGACACACATGACACTCTTTCCCTTCCCCCACCCCCCCAAAGCAGCAGGTTTTACTCACCAGCACTTCAATTACAGTAGGTACCAGGGATGCCAGGAACCCAGGTGGAGCATGAAAGACTTCAGAGCAGAAGCGGACAGCCCTGCGCAGGATCTGACGCAGCACCAGTCTGAAAACAGGGCAGGATTCACCAGACAGCTGTGCTAGCACCCCTGCCCAGCTACCACATCCATCAGATCTCCTCCACCCTCCCCCAGCCTATCAACTGACACGGGCTAGCGGCTCCCCACGCTCTACACACATCCAAGGGTGAGTCTGCACATCACAACCTCTTTCACGCCCTCACCCTCTGCTTCCCCAAAGCTCAGGAACCCCAAATCTTAGCCCCACACCAGAACCTCTCCCCTGGATGTCCATATTCCTTTCTAGAACTCACTCAGTTCACCCCATGCCACATCCTTACGCCCTTACTCTGCTCCTGAGAGGCCTGGGTAGATTCCATCAGTGATGCATATGCACAAGGTGCGCACGTGATCTGCCACCACACGGTAGGCCATATTCACATGCCCAACATCAGCACCTCCAACCAGACCTTGGTATCTGGGTCCCTTGCAGCCCTAGAAGAGACAGTAAGGAGATCAGCAAAAGTTAATGGCTGCAGAAGGAAAGGTTTCAACACAAGAAGCAGCCAGCCGCACTGGTACCATAGTACCAGGCAAGCTGTGTGCATTCAAGGAGCTATTGCTTAGCTGTGACTCTGAGCAGAAGCATTGTCACCTTGTGAATGGCATTCAAGATGGGAGTGAAGAGATCTGTGTCGTAGTTGGAGCGTTTGTTCTGCAGAACTGCCACCAGCCTTTCCAGGCCCATTCCTGTATCCACATGGTGTTGTGGCAAGGGAAGCAGATTCCCTTCCACCTCTCTGTCAGCCAGCCAGGAAAATAAAAGGCAAAAGAGAAGGAAGGGTCAGTTCAAGGGCAATGGAAAGGAGCTGGTGAGAATGGGAGAGTGATAAAGGATGGAAACAACAGGTGACACAACAAAAGGAAGCTCAGGGACACAACTAACAACAGCCTGCCTTAGTGCTGTCAGGCTGCCAGAACCTGATGATCAGATGGTCAGGACAGACTATAATGTAGGGAAAAGGGCCTTCCCCGAGCAGGAGCCCAAGGCTGCCTTTTCTCCTTTTGCAAGTTTCTCTGGGATGCTGCAGTGAGGGAGAACAAGCAGCAGAGGCTGGAGGACAGGACAAATTAGGCAAGAGCATCACAGCTTCCCTCTTGCTCCTGTACTGCCACCTTCTGGAAAGCAGTGAGATGTCTGAGAACACACACCTAGGATTTTGGAGACCGTTAAGGGAGAAAGGCTCTGGAGTTCAGACCAGATGCCTGGTACCTGCTGTACTGCATGAAGACCAGGTTCCAGATCTCCACTACGTTGTGGCTACCCTGGTTCACCAGTGCTGCAGCATTTCTGCCACCACCCACGTGGTCATAGTGGATCTCTGTGCAGGGACCGCAAGGACCAGTGTCCCCCATCTCCCAGAAGTTGTCCTTCAATGGAAAAGGAAGCACGTGACTGGCAGGCACTCTGGAAAAGCAAGCAACAGAGGTGGCAGTGCTGGGGCATGCACACAGTAGCCTAATGACAGGGAAAGCTGGAAGGCAGGACTCCTTTCTCACTACTATAAACACTCTAGGATTCCTTTGCTTCTGCTCACACAGAATTACGCTCCTTGGCAGGGACAAGCTGCACCAAACCAGACAGGATCTTACAGCTCGAATGGCTGGTAAACTCAACCTGGATCCTGCTGATGGAGACAGGCTGTCCACTGGGTCTGTGGAGCTGCCTTCCTCCTCAGGAGCTCGAGCAGAGTCAAGACCTGATCACAACAGACACAAATAGACACCAAGTGTGGCACAGAGCTGGCTGCCTTGGGTTCAAAGGCCATATATAGCCTGAAAGCTATGACCTCCCAAAGCACGGCAGCACTCTCTGCAATGGCTTCATCCTCACATGTAAGCAGCTGTTGCTGGCTTTCAGAGGAGCATACACTCTTCACAGCTCACAACAAGAGGAATCAACGGATTAGAGATCCCTCACACACTTCATCCAGGCCAGCCAGATGTAGGTACAGAGCCCACAGACTGGTACCATCCAAGAAACAGGTCAAGTGTCTCAGAGCAGTGCAGCCCAGCCAATTTTTAACAGCTCAAACAAACCAGAAACAGTATGAGATTAAACCACATCTGGACCCTTCTTCTAATTCACATCAACTACAGAGTGAATGGGAGATTATAGAGACCAAAACATAAACATCTGCTGCTCAAAACCTTTTCTCTAACATGCTTACCCCAGGCGGAGCCATACATCTCTGCACTCCTCATCTGCACTCAGCCCCAGCGAGGGGTCTCCACCAAAATAGGTGACATAGAGACGATCTCTGGGGATCTCATAGACCTCTGTCAAAAGCTCCCAGGCCATGCTGCATGCTTCCTCCTGTGCAGGAAGGGAACATAAATGAAGCACAGTAAAATCCAGGATGCATGGAGGCTCTTTAGGGTGGCAGTGAAACACCAAAGAAGCTCACTTCAGCTGCTCTCTCTCCCAATTTTAAGGCATATCACAAAGAGCAGGATGAGGGTCAGGAAAGCTCATTGCTGCCTGTAGAAAACTGATGTTCATAAAATATCAAGAGGCCTTCAGGAACACAGTGTGGTCTGCACTTACAGGCTTACCTACAGGGTTGCATGGATTATCTTCTTTCTAGGGAAAAAATGTTTTCACTGGCAAAAAACCCCAATCCTAGCATCCTTCATCCTTCCTCCCTTTCCAAACTTTCTAGCAACAAACATTAAAGGAAATGGAAACCTCTTCACCATATTAAATGGTCCAACATTAACATTCACACAGAGAACTTTGATTTGAACATGTTGTTTGCAGCTTTAAGAGGCCAAGTGGGTTTTGAGCCTGCAGAGCATAGGCATTGATACTGCACACCAGCTGACTATCTCTGCTTCATGCCACAGAGCTTCCAAGAAACAATTTGGGGCTTACTAAAATGCCTTCTGCAGACAGTGAACACAGGGCCCTATTTCCCCTTGAAGAAGGTCTGCTCCTACTGCCTCACCTTGAAGTAATCCCCGAAGGACCAGTTCCCCAGCATCTCGAAGAACGTGTGGTGGTAAGTATCTCGGCCCACATCCTCCAAGTCGTTGTGCTTCCCTCCGGCGCGCACGCACTTCTGGCTGTTCACCACCCGCCGGTG
>VXBZ01027986.1:198712-208793 GCA_013399135.1 Heliornis fulica | reverse complement strand
CTCCTCCCAGTCTTGTATCATCATCAAACTNGTATCATCATCAAACTTGCTCTGTCCCTTCACCCAAGACATTGATGAATGTACTGAACAGGGCTGAACCCAAGACTGATCCCTGAGGAACACCTCTTGCTACAGGCCTTCAACTTGACTCTGTGCCACTGATCACCAGCGTCTGGGTTCTGTCTTTCAGCCAACTTTCCATCCACCCCACTGTCCATTCATCTTACATTTCCTGAGCTTGCCTGTGGGCATGCTGTGGGAGACAAAAGCCTTGCTGTGTGGTTTCAAAAGCTTTGCTGAAATCAAGGTACACAATGTTCACTGCTCTCCCTTCATCTACCCATCCAGTCATCCTCTCAAGGAAGGCTCTCAGGTTAGATGTGATTGCCCCTTGGTGAATCCATGCTGACAAGTTCTGATAACCTTCTTTTCCTCACCATGTTTTGAGAGGACCTCCAGAAGGAGCTTCTCCAGCATCTTCCCAGGGATGGAGGTGAGGCTGACTGTCCTGTAGTTTCCTGGGTCATCTCTCTTGCCCTTTTTGAAGATTGGAGTGACATTGGCTTTCCTTCAGTCTTCATGCACCTCACCTGTTCTCCAGGAGCTTTCAAAGATGATGGAGAGTGGCTTAGCAGTTACCTCAACCAGCTCCCTCAGCATTTGTGGGTCCATCCCATTGGGACCAATGGGCATTTAACTGCTAACTAGATATTTCTCAACCAAGGGTCTGTCTTGTTTCCTCCAGCTTTTCTCTGTCATGTTCAAAGTCTGGCTCTTGAGGGCTGGCCTGAGCATTAAAGACTGAAGCAAAGAAGGCATTTAGTCTCTCTGCCTTCTGTGCATCCTCCGTCACCACAAAATTTGCCTCATTCAACAGTGGACCCGTGTTTTCACTAGTTTTCCTTTTGCAACTGACATACTTGAAGAATCCCTTGTGTTAACCATGACATCTCAGAAATGCGACTCATAGGCCTGCAGGCTATTTATGACTCTGGAAAACTATCCTGGTTGAAGTCAGATATACTGTCCTGGAGAAAGTTTGTTTTACCTGACAGATGAAAACTTAAAACCAATTAAAACCAATCATTACCACATATGTTTGTAACACATAAATAGCTTTTATAACTAATCTGCATAGATTCAGCAAACTTTTGGGACATATTGCTACTGCACTGCAAAAATATTAGAGATTAGAAGCAGACTTGTCCCTTATAAACAAGATTCCTTTTTTCCCTTGAGATGAACAGGCACATAATCCCTTTGGGAAAGTGCCAAACTGTGGTACAGTTATAGCAGGCCAAAATACACTGATGCATACACACACAGAAAGGACAAGCACATCTTGAGGACTGCCCTTTCTAACCAGTGAATAATTCAGATGCTTTTTCTTATCATAGAGCTACAAACTAACCTATCACAGCTAACTAGTCCAGAGAGGTGAGGTGCACTCTCAGCAGTGCACACCCTGACAGTATGAACTGTGTGCAAAAGGCAAAACTACAGAATGATGAAGAAACAGAAGATGGACTGGATTAAGGAGCCTTTGTTTTCTTCCCACTCTGCTGCAGCAAGCGAGCGCTGCATTGCTGGGTACAAATGCAGCTGTATGTCTTTTCCATAGGAGTCACTCCAATACAGCTGCTACTCACAGCAGTATTAACATCATCAACTCTGGAGCCTTCCAGAAGTAAAGAGGATGAATTGAAAGGAAAAGAATGAGAAGATTTTCTACATGCCCCAGCAGAAAATTGTTTTTCTTGAAATGGCCATGAGGAATAATTATTTTTTCTGATGAAAATGTGTTTTAGGAAGGCATCATTCCTCTCTATATCTACGCAACAGATCATATAATTTACACTAGGTATAAAACAACTTCATCACCAAGAAAAAAATATATTTTTTTACACTTGCTTAAGCCAGATTTTTTTAAAAAACAAGTGTTTGCAATTAGCTTCTTTAATTTCCCCTCAGGATTCCTTTGTGAGACAATTCACTAAAAATAAATAAATGTTTTAAATAAATAACATTTTATCTGGATATTTACATTTCCAGATCAAGTAACTAAAATATTGTTTAATATAGATTTATTAGTTAGGCTTATTTCTCATTATGTCTGGCACAAGGAAAATGCCTCTAAAGCCTCATGTGGAATATTCTGTGCAACTCTGGGCTCTCCAGTTCAAGAGGGACAGGGAGCTACTGTCCCCTGGGGTTGTGCAGCCTGGAGAGGAGAAGGCTCTCGGGAGATCTTATAGAGGCCTTCCAGTCCCTGAAGGTGCCTACAAGAAAGCTGGGGAAAGACCTTTTAGAAGAGCATGTAGCAATAGGATGAGGGGGAATGGTGTTAAATTGGAAGAGCATAGATTTAGATTTGATACTAGGAAGAAACTCTTCGCTATGAGGGTGGTGAGGTACTGGAACAGGTTGCTCAGAGAAGTGGTGGATGCCCCTTCCCTGGCCCTGGATTGGGCCTTGAATAGCCTGGTCTAGTGAGAGGTATCCCTGCCCATGGCAGGGGGTTAGAACTGGATGATCTTTAAGGTCCGTTCCAGCACAAACCATTCTGTGATTCTATGATATTATCAGTACTTACAAAGACTTGAGGGGTGGATGTCAAGAGGATGGGGTCAGGTTTTTTTCAGTGGTGCCCAGTGACAAGTGGCAGTGGGTGTAATTATGAATATAGGAAGTTACACCCAAACATGAAGAGGAAATTCTTTACTGTGAGAGTGACAGATCACTGGAACAGGCTGCCCAGAGAGGTTGTGGAGTCTCCTTCTCTGGAGATGTTCAAAACCCGCCTGAATGCTCTCCTGTTCAGGCAGCTCTAGGTGATCCTCCTCAGAGGATGTGTCGGTGTGTGTCTCCATCCGTCCGTTCAGAGGTCCCTCCTAAACCTTACCATTCTGTGACTCCATTATTTTCTTTATGTGAATTAAGTAAATCTGCATTTCTTAGTTTCCTACAATAGTAAAATTTTAGGTCTCTACCCTGGCAGAGGAAAATCTGACTTGCTTTCTGTATGAATGTAGAGACCTCAGAGCTTCAAGGAAATGGCTGACAATGTCTGACATTACTAAAACTTCATTTGAGGCCTTGCATGAGCGTTGACACATTTTCTGTTATGACTCATACTGCTTCATTCAATTCTAATTTTTTGGTTGTTTTAATTTTTCTGCCACTGCAATCTGGCATAAATGCTCTGCTGGCTTTTAATATATATTATTTAATCAAAACCTTTTAAGAGATGATGGAACAAAATTTGCCTATTTTTTTTCTTTTTTAGCTTTTGAAAATCAAAATCTTTCCTCCTATATCATCTCTTAAAAATGGTGCTATTTAAGGTGGTTCTATGGGGCTGTTCAGCTACCATCATTTGCTACAAGCATTACAGTCTCTGAAACACCTTCTCAGTTTTCCTTGTTTGTAAATTTCAGGAAGTTCCTAAATCTACTGTGTGATTATTAACTAAAAAAAATCAGTCATCCTAATCAAAGAACATATTTAATGGAAGAGAAACTTAGCTAGCAAATGTGTGTTCAATGCAGCTTTTAAGGTAGAGAATTTAAATAACTTTGAGACCAAAGAAATTTTACGTTATGCTTACTGTGGTCAGCTCTGAGGGTGGGGTTTTTTTGGTTGGTTGGTTTGGTTTGGGGTTTTTTGGTTTTTTTAGGAAGCTTTAATGCACACCCCTACATGCCCCAACCCCCTCCTCCCACCACACACACACACAAAAAGAGTCTGTCATTATTTGCTTTATTTCATTCTTGAAGATCCTAACCAAAGTAGTGAGGGAGCCTGGTATCAAAATGCAGTCACCAGACTGTAGCTTCTGTTGGATATCCATCAAAGTCATGTCACTGAAATCTGGAGTATGCAATAGCCACTTTTTTCATTTCCTCCTGATATTTTGCAGACTGTTGCGAGAAACCGCTGACGCACATGCAGCCTTTGCATTGCAATGTCATCAATCACACAGTAGTCCTTAAATCTGCTCTCTCACAAAACACATTTCAGTAGCATTCTGATGCTTAGTGCTAGGATGGAGGCAAGAATAGGGCACAGGCAGGTCTGTCAAAGCACATTAAGTGTGTAGAAGAAAGTCATAGCAGAAAACAAAGCAGATATAGATATATATACGTAGTGCACTTGTTGTGGAAACCTGCTAATAGATTGCCAAAATATCTACTTGTAATCTGAAGGCTGCTGCACATGTATACAATTAGACTTTGTTCCTTGTAATTGCATATTTTGTACCTCTTCTGCTTAGGATATTACAAGCACTTTATGTAACCTGTTCAGAATGGTGTATCATAAGCATGAGTCACTTTGCCCAGGAACAAACAAATTTGTGTGAATAAAGGAAACCAGCTACCTATTGTTAGGTCTTGCGGAAATGTATGAGCAGCATTGCTGCATCACTTTTGGCACTGGCATAGGCTCTGCATCCAGTGTCTGTAGGTAGGTTAGTTATTCTAACTTTGCTACTGGAGTTTTTGCTGCACTTCAGATCCGTAAAGGTCCTCAAACTGTCTTTAGTGGCTTTGCCTGGAGCAATGACTACCTCTGATTGTAGATGTATCTGTCCTTTTCTCAGAGGGATAGAGAGAACCACCAAACCATTTGGATTCATAGCTATTCCTGAAACTTTGAATCATAGAATTGCAGAATCTCCTGAGTTGGAAGGGACCCATTAGGATCATCAAGTCCAACTCCTGGCTCCACAAAGGACCAGCCATGTCAGAACATGGGACTGAGTGCATCACCCAGATGCTTCTTGATCTCGGTCAAGCTGAGTGCTGTGACCACTTCCCTGAGGAGCCTGTTCCAGTGCCCAACCACCCTTTCAGTAAAGAATCCAAGTATTTGAGCTCAAACCTGGCGAAAAATGTGGGAGGTCTGGTGTCTGGGGGGAAGATTAGTTTTGCTAAAGACCTAATTCATTATTAATATGGTAGGGGTTGGTTTTTTTCTTTAGTCTTGTAAAAAATTAAGCTTACTTGAGGTCTTAAACGTTCTGGAGTTTTGAGAAAATGCTTGTATATTTGGTGCCAGGATATCACCGAAGTCAGGAGACCAAGACATTCCTTGTAATTTTGCTGTTCTTTCTTTCCACCTTCACCCTAAGTGAAAACTTGCTGCTTGGTGACTTTTCTTGGAGTTGGGGGCGGGGGAGGAAATGAATGAGTTTCAGGTACATCCTCTTCTTTTGATGTGACTTTCAAGGATAGGAAATGTTGCTTGATGCACCCCAGGATGCAGTTGGCCCTCCTGGCTGCCTGGGCACACTGCTGGCTCTTGTTTAACTTGCTGTGGACCAAGAACCTCAAATCCCTCTCAGCATGGCTGACCTCCAGCACCTGATCCCTCAGTCTGTATGTGCAGCCAGGGTTGCCCCTTCCCAGGTGCAGAATACGGCACTTGCCCTTGTTAAACTTCATGTGGTTGGTGATTGCCCAGCTCTCAAATCTGTCCAGGTCTCTCTGTAAGGCTTCTCTACTCTCAAAGGAGTCAACAGCTCCTCCTAATTGTGTGTCATCTGCAGATTTACTTAAGACACCTTGTAGTCCAGAGTCCAGGTTGTTTATGAAAACGTTAAGAAAAAATGGGGAACCTCACGAGTGACTGGCCATCAGCCATATATAAACTCATTCACTATCACCCTCTGGGCATGACCTTTCAGCCAGTTGCCCACCCAACACATTATGGCTTTGTCTAGTTGTATGCTGGATGTTTTGTCCAGCAAAATACTGTGAGACATGGTATCAAAAGCCTTACTGAAATCCAAAAAAACCAACATCACCTGGTTTCCCTTGGTTAACCAGCTGGGTGACCTTCTCCTAGAAGGAAATAAGATTGGGTATCCAGGACCTTCATCTTCTGACAGGAGTTTCCTCTCTGTGCTGGCTGTGACCAATGACTGCCTTGTCCTTTAGGTGTTTTTCAGTAACTCCCAGCATGGTTTTATCCATAGTTTTATCAGACACTGAGGAAATACTGACAGGCCTGTAATTACCAGGGTCTTCATTCTTATCTTACCCTTCTTGAAAATTGGGACAATGTTTGCCAGCTTCCAGTCAACTGGGGCCTTTCCCCAAGACTTCTGAAAAATAATTGAGATGCCCTCTTCAGCGCTTAATGTTTTAACTTAGGCATAAATGTTTTGAAATGGAGAAAAAATTAACTGAAAGCCATGGAGTCACCTGAATACAATTTTGTAATGTGAAGGGAGATCAGTTTCAGCCTGAATCAGAAAATCAGGTTGGTAGCAGAGGTGGAAGAATCTAATGTGGATGTCTTAGCTGTTTCTCAGGAGAACATCCTGCAAAATTGTTAAAATTACTCAAAGAACTACAAGAAAACTGCTTTTACCAACGTTGAACAGAAATGATGTAAACAGAAAAAAAGATGCAGCATGATCAATTACCATTGTTTAATGGTCTAGCATTTATGCTGGCATTCAGCATAGTGTGCCAGAAAAAAGATAATGTCTACTGTTCATAATTTAATAGCTTGGATATCGATATGCATAATTTAGAAAGCACAGCCAACACAGCATGTAGTGCTGCATTAGTTTGTACAGAAACGTCACTCTAGCTTGCACAGAAAAAGAATGACAAAAGGGCATGGCGCAGACCAGTGTCATTTCAGGTTTCTGAAAGACATAACACCTTGATATTTCTACTCTTTACTGCAGATCTTTATTATTCTAGATCTGTGATACCATTTCTAATTACATCTGCATTGTACAAATAAATACCTGTCTGTCATTCTGGTTACTTTGAGTTATAGATTGCCTTATAAGAAAAATATTAGAGTTTTACTCCGGAGGTCACAACTGTTCCTTGCAAGGCAGACCAGTCACACTAAGGTAATTTTGTTCTGTAGGAAGAAAAGAGCAACTTGGTAAAAGCCATTCACACCTCACCCCTCTGACCCAATGGCTTTCAGCAGCAAGATACAGAGGTGAGGGTGATGGATAGAAGTCCAGCTTCGTGAAATGTGACCTGCAGCAGCTGGGCAGATACTTCACAGAAAAAACCAGTGTGAGCTAAAGAAAGAGTAAGGAACTGTGGCTATAGTGACCCATGGGTAGAAGTCCTTGAGAAGCATTAAAGTTAGTTTGGTGGAGTTAAGTCTGTGGAATTGAAATTGATAGCTCAAATGTTGCAGCTGCAGAGAGCATGCTGAGATGGCTAGCCACCTCCAAACCTTCAGCAGCTGCAAGAAATGTTGTTTCAGTAGGCCTGTAAGCCCAGCAGGGACTCAGAGATGAGAGTATTCTAGTGCATAAGCAGAGGGCTAGGCAATAACCATACATTCACCTTGAATCTGATTGCAACTTCCTAATGTGCGCAGAGCTTGTAAATGTACCTTGAAGAAGACACACTGTTTTGCAAAATGCACTCTCCTCAGGTGATTTGGCCAACAGGTTTACAGAATTAATGGAAGCTGAGTATCTTTTCTGAAGTCTGGTGAAGATAAACTGATTTTGCAATGAAGTGATAGTGTGCATGGATTCTTGGTACTTACAGTGGCCAGTGTAACAGAAGAACAAATCCTTATGTGTAGTAGAAAATTCACATGTGGCTGGAATTATTTTGATCAAGTGAGATCCTGTTCATTTCTTAATATTTTTTAACTTCACAGAGAATGATGCCTGAAGGAAAGCAGCTATTCAATTCCAGTGCACTTTATTAAGTCCCACCAAGCAGCAGAATGGGCTTTTGAGATAGGTGAGAGCAGGCCTCTCCACAGACAGTAGTAGGAAGAAATTAATTACTGACAGCTACAGTGTGGGAAGCGTGACTACAGAGCGAGATTAATCACAGAATCACACAGAGTCACAGGATGTTAGGGGTTGGAAGGGACCTGGGAAGATCATCTAGTTCAACCTCTGTGGCAGAGCATGGTTTGCTTCTGCTTAGATGCCTTTTTCTCCCTGTCTCTTAAACAGAACTCTGATAACTGGGTATCTCTGCCATTTCATTAGGGAGATCTTAAAACCTGTTTGAATGACAGTAATACAGATGGTGAAAGAAAGCAAACATCATCTTGCCTACCAGAGTGATAATGGGATGGAGTTGCTGAGGCAGAGTTCTTTGTTTTTTTTCCATTGCTTTATAGCACCTGCAATAAGGCAGATGTCTTCTGGAAGAATCGCCCCCTTTGCCCCAGAAAGTTCAAAGGCCAAATTTCAGCTGCAATAAAATGAGTTATAAAAAGGGAGAACAGATAAACAAGGACAAAGTTTACATCCATGCAGTCCTAAAGGACATCCTTAAGATATCTACTTTTTAAGAAAGCAAGAATGTTAGAATTATGTTTTTCATATAGTTCCCCCCCAGATGCTTGTGTGGAATGCAAAGAACAATTGAGAATAATGGGAAAATAGCTTTGTGAATAGGAGCAGAAGAGAACTTTTCTTTCATTAAATGAAGCCTGCATTCCTCTCAGTTCTTCTCTGCTCATGGCTTGTTAAATGACTTAAGTTTCTGTTCTCTAATAGCCACATACAAATGTGGAGAAAATACAAGAAAACTTATTTAAAAGAATAAGCCTGTTACCATATGTGAATTCTTTATTCACAGTGTACTCAGAACCATCATTTACCATCACATCAGTGGCTAGCTAGGTTTGACAGTTGTTTACAACTTTCACATGTGAAAATAATTATTGATCAATGTATAATATACTTTCTGGAAATGTGGCACCTATATTTTTGTGGGGTTTTTTGTATTTTGCATTTCCATTTGCTTTTGAATAGCCTTCTCCCTAGATTGCACAGTTGTTAAATAGCTTCAGTTAATTTATTTTTTTTATTTTTTGTTATCTCAGTGTAAACTAGTTTTGCGTACTTAATGTGTATCTGATTAACACATTACTTTTATGAAAATCATAAAATATTACAGAACTAGTCTGAAAGTGATTATCCATGGGAAGAGCAATATTTGAATTCTACATAGAACATTTGTGTGATCATGTGCAAACTTAATACCTGAAATACTTAATTTGAAAGGATCTGAGTTCTCATTTATTTTGCTACTCTGAAAAAGGTTTTCAACTTGGAGTGATGTAGAGTGAGTGGAAGACACATCTGTAAAGAACTTATATCTGGAACTTCAGACTGCACATGTAGTGCTGTAATATCTCAGTGGTGCAGATAGTCCATACACCAAGCTGTCAGTGTTGTGTATTCTGTTTTCATTCTACAACTTGCTGTTATGCTTTATGACTCTGGATATAATTTTTCATCTCGAAACACCTTTTAGCGATGCCATATAACACATACAGTGAAAATATATAGTTACTTTAGACAAAAAGAGGCAAAGCTATGTTTCATTGGAATGAAGACGAAAAGATGATTTTATATGCAGGGATAAAACTGTGGGGAGACAGTAGACAGGAGGAATAAGAAGGTTTCATTTTGAATATGTTCATATTGAGGACAGAAAGGCAGACTGGCCAAAGTAAAGGTGAATTTACCTAAACATGAAATACAGTGAAGGAATTTTGTAGCTTGAGGTGAAAATAACAAGTTATTACAATAAATTCCTCTGTTGCTTGTTAATCTGTTACTTAGTTACAGAGCAATTTAAAGAGGGTGGGTGATCCTACTCACTGAATTTGGAGTTGGGTCTAGCAGAGTCCGTCTTGAGAGGCTTTTTATATCAGCAGGGTAGAAATTTTGGGAGTTCTGGAGCACGTTATCCCCTATCCCCAGTGTGTCTCTTCCTGAAATGCAGCTCTTTCCCTTTACTGATCTGTTCCCACTGATCTGGTGGCAAGTATAAGAAAAATGTCTCAACCTGCTTTGAAATTCTTTCCCTTTGGGGCAGTAGTCCATGGAATGGGCAATTTCTCAGTATGCATGCCTACAGGAATTAAGTTTTCCATTATACTTAATCATATAGTTTCATGCTTCCCTTCTCAGTATCTAAATAAGGTACATTTTAATATGAATTTGTGTGAAAGCCTTGATTTTCTTTTCTGAACTTACTTTTGTGGAGAAAATAGAGTGAAGAGAAACTGTACCTGATTCTGATTGGCGAGAAATCCAGGGGTATCACTACCAAGA